>VWZN01007049.1:877457-1070060 GCA_013396955.1 Regulus satrapa
TTTTTTTTTTTTTTGCACAGCTGTGTTTGTGAGCATTCCCTTGCTTTGAGTCTCGGAGGCTGCATTATAGCCCTCTGCAGTGATCGTGTGTCTAATCCAAGCTTTGGGGCTGGCTCAGCCCCTTGAGCCAGCAGAATCCCTCTCTGTGCTGGGGTGTTTCAGGAGTGTGATGAAAACAGTCCAATCCTCCTGGACGAGCATGCAAAGAGTTTGTCTGTCTTGATCATGGTGAGGTCATGGTGTCAGAAGAAAGCAGGTTGGGTTATGTTATGCAGCATCTCATATTTGCCCCAGTGAATTTATGGGACAGCTGGCTTGAGCCATCTACTTTGCAGTCCAAAGGGAATGGTTATGGCTTCCTGAGGTCCTTGGCATTCCGGCCTCAGTAATGAGGGAGCTTAAGAGCGGTCTGAGGAAGGGGTATAACCTTCTTGTATTCTACTGGATTGGGTAAAATGTGAAATGAAGTTTCCAAAGCCATTCTTTCCTGTGGTGCCTTGGCTCTCAGCATGGTACGCCTCAGGCATCTGAAAGTTCCCAAGTGGGTCTTGTGAATTTAGACATCTAAAATCTTCCTAAAGAGCATTTTTCATTGACTAAACAGTGTGACTGCCTCCTCTTGCCTCTAGCCATTCTACAGAATAAATAATAAGCTTGTGGGCTTCTGTATTTCCTACTGTTCAGTCCAACTTTTGAATGTAGCTGTACTTGAACAGGCATGAGCTGCCTGACCACTCCTGCATACCACAGCATGCTGATTACTGATGTGATCTGCAGTGGAAATTGGTGTGGCAGAGCAGAAAGGATTCTCACAGCGCCTTTGACTAAATGCTGAACAGCAGCCTTCTGCTAGGAATTAAAGAAAATACAGTAGACTTGGAGGCTTGGTGTCTGGTTTTGTTATTCGTGGGAATACATACAGCTTTAAATCTTAATGTGGGGGAGCAAAAGGGAAGAGGTTACTGTTGACAATTCTTTCTGTGTCGGCCTGGTCTGGGGTGTGCAGGTAAAGGGCAAGCACTGAGAGATGGTAATGGCTTCCCTGCAGCTTCCTTGCTGAGTTCTGTGCTTGCAGTCCTGCCTGCCTGTTTTCCTCTCCTGTTCTCCACCCCTTCGATGCCATCCCTGGAAAGAGAAGGCAGTGGCAGCCCACTGTTGAGAAGTGAGATATATGGGATGATGGACTTAGGTTTGTGGGACCCTGGGAAGGGTCAAACTGAAAATGGGAAGCAAAAGAGAGTGTGCGTGTGAGGAGACAGTAAAAACCTTGCCGAGATGGAGGAGGCTTGTGGGCCTGTAAGGAGATGGCAAGGGCAACAGCCTGAGAGAGAAACCAGGAGGATCGTTAGGATGGTGCATGGAGCTGAGGAGAGACAGCTGTGAGATGTCATTTGGAGTTGTTATTTTCAGAGTAAACTTGTCTCTGTTCTTTTGAAAGCAAAGATCAGTGTTATAATCTGGACCGGATCAAGCAATTTTAAAATTCTCTTCTCTCCCTTGAATAAAAGAAAACACTACAAAGAAGTTGCAATTAAAATGAATTGTGAAGTGTTATCTGTTGCCTGCTGAGCAAAATCTCATGAGTTAGCCGAATTAGCAGTCTGGTAGTGTGCTGTGTAGCATGTAGGGAAGCTCAGAGTCTTGGCTGTGGTACCAAAATGGGCCAAATGCAACCAAGTTCTGCTGCTCTCCTTGAAGGGGGCTGTGGGTTTATGGCAACAGCCTGAGTGGATAATGGTTTGCTCCATATTGTATGAAGGAGGACTCCAAGAAGAGGCTGAAAGGAGGAAGGAACAGGGGGGCTGAATGGAAGAAACACTCTGAAAATGAGACCCACAATGTCTTGTCACAGATCTTATACTGGGGCTAGCACAGAAATCTCCTGGCGTGCACGTGCTTGTCCTTATATCACATGTGACTTCTCTGTAACAAACATCTCTCAGCTGGGACTGACAATGGAAAAA
This sequence comes from Regulus satrapa, assembly GCA_013396955.1. Classification (NCBI taxonomy): domain Eukaryota; kingdom Metazoa; phylum Chordata; class Aves; order Passeriformes; family Regulidae; genus Regulus; species Regulus satrapa. Next base: position 879,422 of record VWZN01007049.1, read on the forward strand.
TTGTAGGAAACTTTCACTAAACAATTTGGTGGTAGGGCTACCTCCTGTTTTGAGCTTTTCTGTTTTAAAGGAACCATCTGCTGTATAACTGTAAACACAGCAGACCGCCAGCAAGCTCAATCATCTGAGGGTCAGTATCCATCTAGTGCACACTGCTGGCAGGCCCCTGTGCCCTGTCTTTGTCTTGCTGCCGCCACCTCTTCTTCCAGACTCCGTGGAATTGGACAGAGTTAACTTTTTGCAGACCAGAACTTCCCACAGTGTGGTGGTGGTGTCCTCTTGCACATGGAGAATTACCAGGAGCAGGCAGACCCAGGATGATGTGAAGCTGGAGTGTCACTTGAGCTGCAGTCACGCTGGATGTTAGTGTTGCTCAGTGAGTGAGTCAGCCCAACAGCTGAGCAGGTGTATTTCAGTTTCTCTTTGCAGGATGTTGTACAGTGTCTAATTATGTCAGAAGACCTTCAGGAGGCAAAGCAGAGTACTCTGCAGAATACTTTTCCTTCTGCGTATCCTTGCCCAGCAGCATAAATCAGGAGTGTTATTGGAGGGCATTGGATCTTGTGTTAAAGGAAATCCTGACTGTGGGGTCCTGGGCTTTTGCATAGGGTAGGCTTCCCACAGCTTTCTTCCCCTGCTTTTATTGAAGTCATGTTTTACCTGCTGAGGCTTCTTGCAGAAGAAACAGCTGGAGGCTGCCAGGGCTAGATGGAGGGAAAGAGACCTGGTGAGGATGAAGTAGTGACAACTTAGTTCATTAAGACAGGGAACTCTGACAGGCTCTGTTGGAGGAAGAGCTGGTCAGTGATGTGCTTACCTGATGTGATTCCTCCTCAGCAGAAGAGAAATCTTCTGGCCTGGTTTTTAATGCATACTGAACCACACTGAACAGTTAATGAATTTGCATAGCCTGACACTGTTACTAAAAAGAAGCATTTGCTGTGGCAGAACAAATATTTTTGTGGCATGTGGAGACCCAGACCTGGGAACTGACTGGATCTAAAATTACCTGAGGAAGGGGAAGAAGGAATAGTTTAAAATGATACAGAGGAAGACAGGTCACATAGCATGCTTGTTAGTGCTTGTGTGGGTGAAATTGTTTTTGAGTTCAGCATGAGAGAAACTGGCCAGAACATAGCTCTTGAAGTAGTTATATGTGGCTTAATGCATCTAACTAATGGGATCAGACCTGGATTGCATCAGAGTGAAAGAGGAGAAAGCAGTTAACACTTCCTCTGTTAACAGGTAGGCCAGATCATAGGACTTGAGAGGGCCCAAGTCCTCATGCCTGTCTTTAATTTAAGCTCTGCTCTCTGGCAACTCATTTTAATTTATCAATTTAATCTTTGTTAAAATGATGAGGAAATTAATGCATGTTTATAGAGTCCATGCCACAACTGATATGAGGAACAGCTGGTTAATGTTTAGCAAAGTTCTCCTGAAGATGAGGAGTGGTATACAAGTGCTGTTCTGACTGTACCATGATTACTCTTGAAAGAAAAATGTTGTTTGAAAGAATGCTTTTGTACCCTTCATCATTGTCCTTACAGTCACCTTAAAATATCCATACCCATGTATTCACCCATTGCCTAGCTAATGCAGAATTAGAGAAGCAGAGGCATGTATCCCTACAGCCCAAAGAGGGATATATGTCAGGTGAATGAAGCCTGGGGAGAGCCAAGCTAAGAAGCATGCAGAGCAAAGTGACTCAGATGGCAGAATGCCCCAAAGGAAGCTTTCAACAAGGGTGATTCATTAGCAGTCAAAGAGTCCTTTTTCTTTTCCTGCTCTGCTATATTTACATTTTGAAATGTGTGCACATCTCATGGAAACGGCCTTCCTAGTTGAAGTGTTGTTCTAAATGGGAGAAGTGGAGATTTTGGGCTTTATGTTTGATAGGCTGTGAGGCTTCAATACAAGCAAAGCTTTCTTTAGGGAGATACTTGCATGTAATCTCTAAGGTGTTACTAAAATCTTGTGCTGACAGCATTGCAGTGATTTGGGCTGTGATTTCAACCTGCGTAAGGAGGACACCCAAATTCCAGGCCTGGATTAGTGCAAAAACGAGAAGCCTTGAATTTGTCACGTAATCTGCACACAATCTGGCTTTTTCGGAGTGTGCTAAAGCATCATTATACCTGTGAATCCCTTTGCATCAAGAAATCCCACTGAAAGCAGGGTAAATGTCCTACCGTGGGGATATGCACAGTTGTGTGAGCCACGTGAACTACTGACACCCCCTCTCTGGCCCTGCAGAAGAGCATCTGTCCAGTAGCATCCAAAGTGAGTGTGATTTCTGCGTGGCACTCCCAGTGGTGTGCTGTGTCATGATTGCAAGGCTCATGCTGTTAATGTGTGAATGCGATGAGGTTTCCTGCATCAGTGTTGTGCTGGTAACAGCCGCCAGCTCCTGAATCAGTTAAAGCCAGGCATGATGTGGGCAGACTGGTAGCTGTGATTTACAGGGCTCTGTTGGATTAAAAAGCCTGTTGTCTATCAACACATTGTCCAGGCAGCACAATAGGGCAAGGTAAGCACTGGAAAAGCAAGGTCAAAGAGCTGACAATACCATATTGTATTGCGTGACCCTGAGCAGTGGTTTGCATGCCTTGCTTCTGCTATTCTGAGTGAAACCAGAATAGTGCTTGCTTTTGGAAAAAAATGCTTTATGTTCTGTGGGTGGAAAACATTCATCAGAGTGTGAAGTATTTCTGTTATAGAAAGAGATAGTCTCCCTTTCTGTAATTTCCCCATTCCCAGACCTGGTTTTCGGGGACATCAGATGCACCGGTTCCTTTTGAAGATGAAAATCTCTTTGTAGGTGTTCTGTACTTCATTCTTCGCAATCCATCTGGAAATGCATTTTAGAACAATCCATTTTGTTTGTGGCTTTGGCTGGATTTGCATTCTCCAAATAGCAGAGTGTGGTTTGGGCTTAATATGGGATATATGGCCTCTTTGGCTTGGTTTCAGCATAGGTTGGGGAGACCTTGTCTTTAGGTTTGTAAGGCACTCGAAAAACGCTAGGTATCTGGAGGCAGAAGCTGACATGGCTGCTCGCTTGCAAGCAGCCTATGTGGTATAATTTGGTGGTCTAGGACAGCCAAAAGAAAAAAAGAAAAAAAAAAAGTGCCTTGTAGAGAATCCCAGCAGATAAAAATGATTTGTAGTTACTGATCAGATCAGTTACTGATTCGGGTCGCTCCTTGAAGTGGTCTCCCATTCAGTATTGGTACAGTGGATTGTCAGCCTTCACAGCCCTCTTTCCTTGCTCTTGCTAGTTCATGACCTTTCTCCAAATTCATAAGCTGTGGCCCAGTCAGCCAGTCTGTATGGAAATGGCACATGTACCTGCCAGGTGAGCCAGAACCTTGTCTTTCTAAGCTACCTGGTGCCTAGAAGAATTGCAAGAATTTAAGCCTGTTAAGCCGCAAACTCTCTTAGAAGGTTGGGGGTTTTTGCCCTTCAGTGGGACAGGACCAGATATTCCTATTAACCTCTCCACCTACCTCCCAGCTAGCTTTCCACTGAGTGTCTGCATTTTTAGATTCTGTCTGTCTGCGGTCCAGCCCCAAGACAGTTAATTTTAATAAATAAATAATGATAAAAATAGTCTCTGAGGACTTGGCAGGCAGCACGCCAGGGAATCTGGGCAAGTCGCCAGCAGCTCTTCCACTTGAAATCTGATGTTAACTCAGACTGTGGTGCTCACATCGGCCTGTTCATCTTCTTTGGAGAGTGCCTTTCCCTTCCCCACCTCAGGTGGAAACTGTGCTACCTGGTGGTGTGGGCCCCAGGGCTGCGGTGGGAGCACGGGACTCTGGGCCCAGAGCTGGATGCAAAACGCTGCCGTGTCAATGCTCCCCTGAAGGAAGGTCAGGGCATCGACTCGGGCAAAACTTTTCTAAGTGCCAAAACTGCAGAAAAGCCTCAGCTGGAGCAAGCAGGTCAGCCACAAAATGCAAGGGAGGAGGAGGAAACCAGACTGTGTGAGTTCTAGCACTTGCAGTGCCAACTGCTCAGTCTGCTCAGCCTGCTCTGATTTTTCAGCAGATTTCTGCAGTGGGCTCCATTTTAAACCCCAGGGTAGTTTCATCACTGTGTGATGCCCCACACCAATCTACAAGTTATATCTTAGGATAGGAGCTGTCATACCTCATGCCTTTATATTCCCATTTCCTATCATGCTATATATTCACAGCATATGGTACCAGGACCTGAAAGAAATCCATCTGAATCCTGGGCAGACAGCTACCTTCATCAAGAATGTCTGGGAAAGTATGTATCCAAGAAAGTGCATGCCCTCTGGTGAAAATTAGCCTGCCAGCAGGTGGGGAGGTTTAGAGTAAAAGTTTAGTTTTCCCCCTCTAAGGAGAAGTGAAGGGGTTTGGAAGAGCAAAGCTGTTTGGACATACCAGGATACAACATCGGCACAGTTCTTGCAGTATCATGCCTGCAACAGAGAAGTCAAAAGTACAAATGCAAACTTGTGCCTTCCCAGTCAACCCTGCCAGAAACACTCCCCAAACCAGCCCTGCTTTTCTCAAGTTGGTTGAGAGCTATTTTAAACCCACCAAAACGTTCAGACTTGCTCCTCTGTGGGCATGTTCCTGAAAGAGTGTTCACAGTAGGAACGGATGGCAACCAGGTTTAACTCTAGCTCCCACGGGCTTTAAAAATCCTCCGTGTGGGATAATCAAACATCCCCAGATAGGCACACACCTGCTGCACTGGTATGGGCATGGAAATTCCAGCAAAGGCTGGTTTGGGGCATGGTACGTTTGTTTCACTGACGAGGTTGGGCACGGTCTTTTTTTTTTTTTTTCTTTAGCTTTATTGTCTGTGTTAATAATGTTGGGCCTAGAGAACTGGCAAGGTAGCAAAGATAAATGCACTTTCCAGATTTCCTATCATGCAAACCGGTTCCTAGGGAGGTGTCTGTCAGTGGTCTCACCTGGAGCTGGGAATGTAAAATAAAGTTGTTCACAGTTGGGGGCTGGTTGGCCAGCAGACTGAAGAAGAGGAGAAGTATTTAAAGTATTTCTGCCTCCAACACCGGAGACAGTCTCAGGTGATTCGGGACTATGAGGGAGAGGAAATCCCTTTGAATATCTGAGGTGTTTACTCCATTTTGGGCCATCTGGAGGTGCACATTGTTCCTGAGGGAGGCAGTATGGGAAATCGGGAGCTGCCATGAGACCAAGCCCTTACATTTGTCCAGGGCTCTGGCTGCAGGAACGCAGGATGAGGGCTGGCACAGCTGTGATGGGCCCAAGGACCTGTACAAGAGGGACACTCAGAACATCCATGTGAAATTGTGGCTCGGCACAGACTAGGATACAGTTCTATTTATCTGGAGGGGGCTTTTTTGTTTATTGTTGTTTGTTTTTTTTTCCCTAACCATGCATTTGGAAACCCATCGTGCCCACTTTCATTGATTTAGCCACTGTTTTTATAAAAGCCTGCCAATCTATGGAGGAGGCTAAAGTGAACTCTGGATGAAACTTTAGGGCTTGATCTTTCTAAGGCAGATGAATCACCCTGAAGCAGCCTCTAAGGTTCAGCAATCTTAAGTGGGGGAAAGCTGGTAAGCAAAAGGCCTCTGGGATGCCTGTACTGTCAGCTACCAGATTTAGGGAGGGAATTTGCTCTGCAAGCACCATTCCTATGAGGAGAAGATGCAGAGAGAAAATCAATAGCCTTAGCTGCATCCCTGGAGTCTTTCAGTTCTTGGGAACTCCGTGCCCCTTTGCAGGGTGATAAAAAAAAAACAAGGGCTCTTTGTAAATGCTCTTCTAGAGGGAGAGTCCTCAGTTTCTATGACAAAGCTGAAGTGACAGGACAGGGCTCAGTCTTTTCCCCTGGCACCAGATGTGCATACTGCGTCAGTGAAAAAGTGAGATGATCTTCAGGGTTTCAGTGTAGTATTGATGTAATGAGAAAATTGCAAGGAGCAAGCCCAGACAGCTCAGGGAGTCCCTGTCCACAGTAAAAATTCCTTCTTGGTCTTTAGCGTTATTGGATCGATTTGTCTGATTTATCATGGAAATACATTAAGCTGGATAACTCTGGTCATGACCTGTGACCCTGCATAACCTGGAAGGTAATGAATTTCCTTTGGTTTATCAGATATCATAGAGGAAATATCTAAATACAAATTCTCAGAAGACCGAAGTACTTTTTGTAACTGTGTGCTGTGGCAGCTCACCTGTTATTAATGTGGATATAGGACAACCCTGCATTAAGGGCAGCCTGGTTCATTTCAGTTATTTAATAGTTAAGTACTCAGATCTTGCTGCAGTGACTGCTTAACTTAATAGTTAGTTCATTGACTTTGGAGGGAATGGGATAATGCTGATAATATCTACTTACAGCTTCTATTCCCTGCATAGTTGGAATGAGATGCTTTGTGTAGGTGTGGGAAGAAGGGCTGGGTTAAATTTTATACCCAAAGGTATAAGGCAGTTATGGAAGTGGGAATCATAGGAGTAGTTATGCTGATTCTGTGAAGTCTCTCTTATCTATAAGGGCTTTAAATAAATATACCCCTATTCTAGGAAAGGATGGAGAGGAACTCTGCCAGGTCAGCATGTGGGGTGGTGACTCTGGGATCAGCAGGCTGTCAAGTTGAAGACAAAGCAGGCAAAATAATTGCATCTTGGCAAAAAAAGTGTAATTAGGAAAGAAAGGCCATGGCTTAGATGGCTGAGCACCCCTCCCCCTGCCATTTATCTCAGACCTTTTGGATGGTGCTCCTTGGAGATTTCCACAGAGCAGCCCCCACTTGAGTTGTCTCTTTACAAGGAGAGACTTGCAAGAAGACAAGAAGTGAACAGCTTGTTCTGACTTAAGCTCCCCGTGCTCAGGGAAGCCCAGCCTGCAGCCCACGGTGGTGGTGAAGGGCCAGTTAGTGTCTGGGATAACCCATCAAAGCCAGTGCCCCGCTCTGTGGTCCTTTGCTGTTTCACAAATGGTGGTGGTCAGCTACTTGTGCTGCCACCTTTACCAAGCCGCATCATCACTGCCAAGAAACAAACTTCAAAGCCTTTGGCAAAGGATTTTCAGCTATGACTGACAGCAGCTGTGCATTTCCACTGTGTTATTTTCTTGATGAAGTTGCCACCACTTTCTCTGTTGATTCAGATAACTTTTTGTCTTATTTCTCTACTCGTTTTACCACCCCTCTCTCCAAGAGACTGGTCTGTTCTTTCAGCCTCTGTCTCTTTGCCAAGTCATTGCTGCATACAGGGAGAAGAGATTGTGTTTGCTGTGTTCCATCACTATTTATTGTTGGTTTGTTTCCAGTAGGTCAGACGGCATCCTTGTATCCAGATCTTTTTGGTTAGTGTTCATCACCTCTGTTTTCATTGTCAACTTTCTTTGGCTCTGTCTTTCCTGTCCCAGAGTGTCATCCTGATACCTCTAGCCATCACTTTTTTGGATTTACGTCTCCTGACTCTTTCTCTCTCTCTCTCTCCATCTATCTAAACTATCTTCTAAATATTCACAGGAGAAGGGAAGATGCTGGAGATTTCAGACAATCGTTGTGGTTTGCAGGCCCAGAAGGAGAACTGTGTCCTACAGGGGCAAGGAATATGGGATAAGACTCTGATTCCTGTGCTGGCTGTCACTAAACCTCTGATTTGCATTGCTGAGGGATGTCCCAATCTGTAAAATGAGGAAAATTGTAGAACACTTTTCCTACTAGTAGGGAGTCTTAGAGTATTTGGGAAAATGGTGTGTGTTATCTCACAGAATGCTGGCAGCAGTGCTAATGGTCTTATTGAGTTTAGAAAAGCATGGACTTTGAAAAACATAAAATATTGGCATCATGTAAAAGGCAGCTAGACTGCTGCAGCAGCTGAGCCTAGATCCTAGCACTAGATTCCTAAATTAATGATAGTGTACTAGTGAAATAATCTCAGAGAGTTACTGAGAATCTCTGAAGATGTGTCTGAATGTTGCAATTAAAGCTGTTTACCTTTCATTTACTTGTTTAAGTTGTGTGAAACATGAAAGAGCATGTCTCTTACCTTTAGCTATGGGGTAATATTTGGACGTTTAAAAATAAAGTAGCTTTTCAAAATCATGTTGAAGTAAACAAAAAAATGTTCCAGTAATCTGTTGCTGATTTGTCTGTTTGTCAAATTTGCTGCTGTTTTAAATTCAACTTGCCGCCCAAATTTTTGTATTTGTGGCTCTTTGTTAAATATTTCCTTCTTCAATTCATATTCCCATTGTGAAATGAGTTGAGAAGTCCATGCTCCAAAGGAGTATGTGGCAAGTATGTTTCCATCCTGTGCCAGTGCTCATAATTGAATATTCAAGATAGCATTAGCTTTTCCAGAGAAATGAGATTCATTTGGGTAACCTAACTCTTGCTGCATGGGAATTTCCTAAAGTCACTTTTTTATATGCATTGTCAGTGTTTGGTGATGTTTACCTGCCTTCCCTCCTGCTGCTTTGCTTCCCAGAGAACATGGAGGGAAATTGGATGAGGCTCTTCTGCCTATGGCCATAATATTGGCTGAGTACCTTTTCATTTTCCCTTTATTTTCCATTGTTACACTTTATTTTCCAAATTTATTTTCCATTTTTGTAATCAAGTAACAATATTGACTGACTGGGGCACTATTAATTTAAATTTAAATTACCCTTAAAGGGTAAATTAATTGAATAGTATTCTTAGATCCTCTGGTAAGCAGTGGAGTGGCAGGTTTCTCTAGAATGTCTGAAAGTATTTTCCCTTTAATTTCTTCACTGTTGGTCACTTATAGCTATTTACCTTTCTGCTGTCAGGTGGTGTGGTTGGTGGTGATACACAAACATTGCATCAAAGGGTCAGGAGGCTACTGTCCTCCAAACCCATAACTGAGAAGTAAATTTTAGCTGGCAGCACTTCACCTCTGTCAGTGGAAAGATAGGGAAGTACCTACATTTCCTTTTGGTTTACAGAATGGCTTATTCATTCTTAGCCTTGCAGGAGAAAGTTAATAATAAACTACTTGATAGAGATTGTAGTATTATGTGTAACTTTTACCTTCCGTGTCTCCTGTATTAGAGAAAAAAAAATGAGTTATATTTGTCAACATTGTTATGTGACCTTTAGTATATCAATAGAAACATACACCAGTAAATAAATAAAGGCTAAGTTTGATTGGCCTAAAATAAATTGATGGGAGTCCCTGGTATCAGTATAGCTCCTGCAATTAGAAAGCACAGACATCCAAAAAAAACCTTTCCTATGTCTGATCTGGATATATTTGTATAGGTTATAGGCAGATGTGAGGGGCCCCCTGAACCTAATAAACTTGCAGAAAGCTTTACACAGACAAGGCCTGTGCAGATGCTGTGCAATGTGTTTCACTTTCTTAAGCCAGTGCATCTTGAACTAAACATCCATGGAGCTATTTCAGACTTACACGGATGCATTATGCAAATGTGATCAAGTTCCCTCTTGAAACCGTTGGGATTCTTTCCATTGCCTTTGTAGGAAATTGGGCTACCCTGCAGAGCAGAATAGCTTCTGTTGACAGTTCCACCCTTCACTATTTCTGAGGTTCATTAGTTTTCCCAAAGGAGTGGTATGTTTAAATGGAGATGGAAATTTGGAACTCTGCTGAATACCGCAGGTGCCATTTCCCAATTTAGAGCTCCTGGGCTTGGCTCTATCTCTAAATTGTTGCACATGGATGTAAATCTACCTCAACTGTCCATTCTATAATAATCTCAGCCAAAGTAGGCTGACCTTTGGGACCTTCACCTAAAAGTACCTATCCAACAAGGGTTTTTTTTCAGAAGAGCAGTATTTATCAGTAGTAAACCAGTGTCTACAGAACTAAATTTAGATGCTTTGCTGTGTTTTATTGCTTTATGTTAAAACTGCAAAATACTATTGTCGTGGATTGTGCCATTTTAACTGCTAAGGTTAGGAAGAGGAATATTTTAAACTCAAAGTATGAAAATAAATGAGGAAATTCAAGCTGAACAGAAGTACTCTTTACGGAAACCTCTCAATATCATATCAGAATCTCCTACAAGCAAGGTATTTTAATACAGTTGCATTCTTTCAGGAAAAAAGTGTGATCCAACGGTGGAAGCTGGTTGTTGGCTCAAGATTAAATTGGATGGAAGTCCTGGGAACTTACATGACTACATCCCAGAATGGCATCAGAAGCTCAAATGTAGGCCACATGGGCTCCTTCTACCAGGGAAGTTGCAGTACAGTGCAGACAAGCAATAGCATGCTGAGAAGAAGCTTACAGAATTGTCTTGTATTTAAATATGTAATTAAGAGGATGCATTTAGGCCCTTGCCCCAGTGTGAACCCCTGTGAAGGGATTTTAAACTACTGATAGTGGGCTGGTGTTTCCAAGCTCTTTTCTTGAGTAGATTAAGGCAAGGCTGCTGAAGAGCCAAAGCACCATGAGGTTTCTTGGAATCCTGACATTTCTTCTTCAATGAATTTTTTGCAAATCTTTCAGAACAGCTTCTTGTTTGTCTAAATGGTTTTGTACCAGGCACTTCTCCTCAAACTTTGCTTGTTGATTATCTCTAGTTACCAGGGAAACCAGCTAGGCTGCCATCAACCTAAGGTGTTCTAGATGAGCCTTCGTGTACAAAACAATATTTTCATCTTCTAATTCTGTCCCCTAGGACAAACTCCCAAATGCATGTACAGTACTTCATGAACTCTTTGACACAAATATTTTTAAACTTTCTCTGCTGGAAGAGGAGTAGTTCCTAAATATTGCAGTTGGCAAATTGCTGTTCTTCTGACAGCAAGATTAGGTGTGAATTTTCTGCAAGTACCTCGTTGCAGTCAGTTCGAGAAGTCTTATTTCTTGTCTTTTATTGATATGAAATTGGACACAGTGTATCTATGCATTTTGAATTGTTTAGAAAATTGTGGAAGCCGATGGTCACATTAAGAGGGAAAGTTGCTTTTGGCTGTGAGGCATGTTAGGCTTGGCTTATACCTGGGATTTCTAGCAGCTGAATATTTATTTTGAATATGATGATGTCTTATATCAACATGACTCTTAGCTTGTATTCAGTTGTGTGACAGCATGCAGTACCGTTTACAAAGACTTGTGGTTTTATACATAAATAAAATGTTTTAAGTGTTCTCATGGAAGTGTAGTTTCATCCATGCTAAGGAAGTTGCACTGTTTTCCATGTGGGTGGTTGAGCTAGATGTATACCACATCAGGATGTTAGCAAAGCTTTCTTCAGGCTATGAGATTTTCAGTTTTTCCTTTCAGGAGCAACTATGTGACTCTGTTGCATTCAAACCTCTGGTGACCCTCTCATGTGATGAGAAGTGATTGATGAAACTGCCAGAAAATTGCTTGTCATGCCCTCGGGCTGACAGCCTGTGCTCTGGGCATTGGAGCAGGGGTGCTTCTCTCAGAGTTGGTAGGAGCCATTTTCTTAAAAGCCCCATTTGCTGTCGGGAGAAGGCCTTCTGGAACACTTAAAGAAGTGGCTGAAACCCCCTTCTTACTGTGTTAGTTATATTTGAGAGGTCACTGAGGTAACAGAATGATGGAAAGTATCAAACAAAATGCCTGCCTTTTAAAAAAGGGGAGAGGGGAGTGGAAAGTACTGGGGAATTGTAGATCCATCAAGCTTCAAGTTCCTGGAAAAATCTGCAAGAAATAATAGCGCAGCATGCAAGCAGCTGGGTCATAACACAGAGATGAGGAGCAGCCAAAGTAGCTTTGCTGAGAACAAATGGCATCCAAACAGTCACATTTCCTTCTGCAAATACAGTAGAATAAATTATAATATTAATAGTTCAGTTTTGTGTCTTGTGGGTCAGCTTTTGACTCTGTCTCATACAACCATCTTGGAAGTAAACAGTATCTAGTGTATACTTTCCTAGTTGGGATCAGACAGGAGAGACAAATTATTGTCTATCCCAACTTGTCAAGGATTTGCTATTGAAGAATGCACTGGGTGAGATTCTGTAGGTATGTTTTTGTTTTCCTGGAACTGCTTCTACTCAGTGCTTAGCAGGAGAGATACAGCTACCAAATGCATGGATGACCAAATCCCTGGAAGAACTGTAAGTCCATCAGTGCTGGTGGTGAGAAAGCAAACCTCCCCTTGAACCTGAGCTGTTTCCTCTGGCCTCTCTCTGTAAGGCTACAAATAAAATCCAAACTGGTTGTACCAGTGATGAATATCTGTTGATCAGATATATCTTGTGTCTCAGGATCAGAATGGAAATTTGAAGCTGCGGTTAGCCAGACCTTCTTTCTGATAAAAACCAAAGTGACCTGAAGGTTACAGAGCTTTTCAGTCACCCCTTGCCTTCCCCGTATCACCCCACCAGTCTGTAGTGTTTCTGCTGATCCAGCAGACATCCCACTTCATGAGAGAGGGCACACCAAAGAAGCCACCCCAGCAGACACAGAAATAAAATGTAGGCACAGATTTGGTAGTTTTTTGTTTTGTTTTGTTTTTTTCCTAATTTAGTTTTGTTTTCTTTTAGTCTGCAGCTGGACTGGACAGCATGCCTTAGTTAAAGTGATATAAGCATCACTGCATGGGCTGTTGGAAGTAATTACCATTTACAGGCAGTGGCAGTCACCCTTTCTGACAGTTTGATGCTTAGAGCCATGAATTCAGTAGGGACAGGAGAAACCAGTCAAATGCCATGTATTTCTTCACACCTTGGATGACAGGCTAGAAATAGCTCTTTGACATGCTGACTTTGTCAATTTCCTTCAGCATTTGAGGAAAGCTTGGAACAGCAAATATAGATGGGTAAATTAATTTTGTTCTAATTGCTTCCCCTCTAATTAGCATATTGGAAACAAGATGCTGAAGAAAAAAAAACAAAAACGAAGCAATATATATTTCTACAGCATCCTTAAAGAATGCTCTTGGGATTCAAAGGACCAGCTTACAGATCAGGAGGTGGTATAAAGCATAAAATGTTAATACGAATAGATTTGTGATACTTTTGGCTTGACTTCCAAAGAAAATCAGGCTTTTTTTCTTCCCTTATTCTTCACTGTAACCTTCAAAGTGTTAATAACTTCCATTATTTTGAAACAAATATGGCCCTGATACAGTAGCAATGTCAGATAAGGGGGATATGCAGGTGGAGGACAGCACACCTCATGCATTAGTGCCCATTCAGACAGATGGTACCACTGAAAGATTGACCTCTGCCATTTTGAATCCTCAGAGAAGGAAAAAAGTTATAAATATCCCAACTGCAAATTAGAGGCTTCTATTGGCAATTAAAGTAAACCTCAGCAAACCAAACAGTAAATCAGTGGGAAACTGTGTTTATTTCCCCTGTTGATGGGAAGAGGGCATGGCTGAGGCTCTCCTTCCAGCATTTGCAGGGCTGGAACCTGAGGACCAGAACCTGGAACAGCTCTGGGCTGGGCTCCCAGCAGGCAGTTTCCTGGCTCCAGAGGATTTGCAGAAAACCAACATCCAAAATGTATTTATGACCTGGCTTTGCTCCTTTTCAGCCATATAGACGGAAAAGCAGCAGAAGTGGCAGACTCTGCAGTGTTGATCAATTGATACATTCAAGTTTTTTTTTAACTAGACTTCCATGTTCTGCCTTCACTGCTGAATGCTTAAACAACGGTTGTATTTCTCAATTATTTAAATCATGTTTTGGTTGTTTCTCATGAATTTAGTGGTGAACATTGAGTAGGTCAGGGGCAGCTCAGCTCCTGTGTTAAAAATTAAATGCATTACTTTGTTTCTTGTATGATGTCCAGTACAGCAGCTCCATAACCTGTGAGTAGTCCAGTCTTGCTGTCAGCAGTGTCCCTAGAGACACTGTGTTAGTAATATCTATATTTCAGTGATGAAGTTACCTTTGAAGAAAATGTTGCAAAGATATTGGAGGAATTTTTATGTAGATCACTTGTTTTCCCGGTGTTTGTACTGTGGCTCTTTGGTTTTTTGTTTTTTTGGGTTTGGTTTTTTTTGTCCAGCCTATTAAAGTGTGAGGGCAAGCTGATGCAGGTAATTTAAAGGTATTTCCCATAGCCCTTAATGTAAAACGCTCTATTGTTGTGTTAAAATAAAATAAAAGGGGAAAGCTTAGTGCGGTCTAGCCTAGGAAGTCCAGCAGCTGCTAACAAAACTGAAAACTTCAGCTCTACTTTCCCTGTGATCAAACTCTGGCAGAGGTCACATCATGGAGCACACGTCTGTTAAGTATTCTGTGCTGAAGGTCTCTGTCCCGAAATCCATGAAGCTTTCCTGTTTGAGCTGAAAGATTTGCTTTTTCAGGTTTTACCTCTGGAATAGGCATTGCTAGATGGGAGCAGGACAGTGGGTGTGCAGTGTCTCTTTTTCTTCCCTGTTGGCCAATCAAAGGACATTTTACAATTTATTTAGCCTTTAATCAAAAGCTTCCTTCCCTTCTCCCAGGAAAAGGCTGGGGTGAGCTATGCAAGGGAGAAAAAGAACCAGCAGCAGAATTCCTTGTCTTTCTTTACTTCATGCAGTTTTAGGTGGTTGAATGTGTTGCTATTGCCTAGAATGAAATAAGCTTTCAACTTTGCCATCTGTAGTTGTTCACACTATATTTGCTGCAGCTGAAAGTTTCTTTTCCTCTGATGGCTGCTTGTGGACCTAGACAACTTTTTAGCAGATAACAATTCACACTGAAGACCTGTGGCAATAAATAATTATTATAATAACTAATTACTGACAAAAACTAATTATTCATACTAAAGTTCAAAAAGCTGTGGGCCAGGACTTGTGGTGCTTGAGGGAGAAAGCAGAGCATTGGTGAAATGTGAATGAACTTACTGTACAGTGGTGACTGAACGAGAGGTGAGTTTAAAACCTCTGTTTACATATGAAGAAGATGGTGACTGAGGTAGAGAAGAAAGCAAATTTTATATCTATTTTCTCAAAATCTTGCTAAATTGCTTCTTTAGCTATTAAAATTAAGGATTTGGGGTATGTGTCATTGGAACAAAACCAGATACTGGGGAGGCTGAAGCATGTAATTCTTTTGTACTCCTCTATGGGGTGTCTTCATGCACCTGTTTGGTAATACAAAGTGAGAGAAGGAATATTGCAAAAAACTTAAGTTCTGTTTATGAAGTAGGGAAAACCAGATCCCACTTTCTGGGGACAAGCAGAAGAAGAGCCAGCAGTTTTTCTATTAATCTACAAAGAGATCTTTCCTTTGTATTAAAGTGGCAAAAATGAGTAATTCATACTGATGCTGTCTTAATGATGCTGCCTTGGCGCTCAGACCGTTTCATACTTCCAGTCAGTGGCAGAGCTGGAAATAGTCCATCATTTCTGGGCTCAGTTGCATATTGCTGCTATTAGTGGCTGCTAGCTCCTCTTATTAAGAATTCTAAATGTTGTGTTAGTAGAGTCTCGATAAATCATCCCCGAGTTCCAGCCACACCAGTTAATCTGGAGCTTTCACATGTTTACTTTAAAATGTTTTCCTGAACGTCTCTTTCTTCACCTTGTATCACGAAGACTCCCTTTTTTTTTATTTCAGGAGGATTCAGACTACTCATAGAATGTGCAGTGTCACTCTGCTAGTCAAGAAAAAGGCCTTTAATAGAGAATGAAACTATGTTTGTCTCTATTGTCACCATGGCATTCAGATCTTTCACATGTGGACAACGTTTTCATCTCTTAAACTTCTTGCTTTGGAAAATATTTAGTTGACAAATGCTGCTTCTTTCAGGATGCTAAACTCCCACTTGCATTTAGGTCTTGTTTTTCTCTGGATAAGGAACTAGGAAATTCTTACAGGGAAGCTTTGATGGAAATAAGAACTGAGTTTTCATGTCTGAATGGTTGATCATACGGATTCAACTCAATGTAGAATCCTTCTGAAGCAGAAACTTTATTCCTTTAGCAGGAATTTGTTTTCAAGCTGGAATGTAAATCCCACCTGGTAGAAGGGTGTATTTCTGGAGTGGTAACTCATTGTCAACACTGAGTTTCTTTGGATGGGGTCAGTGAGACTCCTGTCTCTAAGGCACAGATGTGCTTTGTGTTTGAGGCTTCAGTTACCAGGAAATTAATTATTTCTTCCTATCCTGTATCCACAATTAAGTAAGGCAAAGCAGGGAGCAAACTAGGCTAACAAAGCTCATTGAGGAGCTGTATTCTTTCACCTACCAAGGCAACAAGAATTAGTAAATAGCACCTTATTAAATAATACTGATTCTGACTTAATCTTATCCAAGGCATTTTGAGATGCAAAACAGAAATGGTTGAAGAATGCATGTTAGGCAAGTTGGGGAAAAAAACCAACCTTCCCCTTTGAAATAGATCTTATCGTAAGATTAAAGTAGGGCAGGTAATTTATTTCACTTCCTTAATTTCACGATTGACTTTTATGTCCTAATGATCTGCCATTTTGTGAGGGTGAGGAATCCAGAACCTCTGAGCTGCCCGCATGGACAGATGGGCCCATGGTGCAGTGAGATAGGCACTCCTGTACACACAGGTGCTTGCACTTTCCTTTGAAATCTGAAGAAACACCAGCTCTAGTCCTTGATTCAAGGTCAATGAAAGCGTGATTAGTGTTGTTATCCTGAAGTGTACCCACCTTTTCCATTCATTTCTAGCTTTGATGGTAGCTTCAGCAAACTTTGCCTTTATAGTGATGAACAATGCTTTTGTTGTATAAGCAAATGAAGGGTAGTTTTTAGTGGCCTTCCTTAAGTTATAAAGTGTTCTTCTATAATACACTGTTGTTGCACATCAAAATGTCCATGTATTTTGCACTTGCTTTGTTTAAAATTGTAGAATTGGATTTGTAATGGAACACATCAGCTAAAGACCTTTCCTTGCCCTTTGTGGGTCATCAGTTATTATGCTTTTTTTTTGTTTTTTTTTTTTTTTAGGAATTCCTCGCTGTACTTTCAGAATGTTCTCCTGAACATTTCAAATGAGGACAGAACAATCTTCACCAGTCAGCTAAGCAGCACTTTTTCCAAGGTCCCTTCTAATATCTTCCTGATAACAGTACTTTCTCTGCCTTTGTGAGGAAAAGGTCACAGTGGTGGAAACGGTGTGTTTGCTCTCTTGTTTCTAAGCTGTGCTATTCTTCCTTTCTTTCTTCTTGTTACTGCTGACAAGATGGTTGCCAAGCCACTTTGTCATCACTCCTGCATCTTGACAGAACACAGGAGCTGTCCCAGATAACAGGAGAATACATCCTTCCAGCAAAACCTGAGTGACTTTATCCCCTCTCGGATTTAAACAGACGTGACATATTCTGTCCCTGTCCCTGTCAAACTGGATGCTTCAACAGGACTCTGTCACAGAAATAGCTATGTTTCTTGCTAGAAAACAAATGTTTCGTTTTGGGAAAAACAGAGCTCAGTGCTGATGGCATAATCAGAATGAATCTTGGTAAGGAGCCCATGCTGTTTATTGCTATCTATCTTAAGCCTCTGATATTGCATTGTGCTGCATGTTGAAAGACAACAAACTAAACAGAAACTGTCTGCTGGGGCTGGTACATTGAATTCAGGCAATATAATTTTGCATTGCATGATGTGTATAGTTGCTCTAATTGCGGGAGGAGAAGGAAGAACAATGAGTGAATATAACAAACTGCTGGCATCATTATCTTTTGTCTACATCCCTGTGCTGCAGCCAATTACATTAATGCAAGTGGTAAGAGCCTCCTTTGATGCTCTTATCAATCTGCCTGCAGTTCCTGTGCCCTGGTGACTCCCAGCAGTCCATCGAGAGGCACACTCTGTGTGTAGCTTATCATTTGGTGAAGTCATGATATCCTTTGTAGCCTCCTTCCTTCATGCATATTCATTAGTAAAGTATGTCTATTTTACCTACGTGTGGATTCTGAGATTTGTTGGTTGGGTGTTTGGTAACTTAATGCTCAGTGAAAAAGGCATTTCCTAAACCTCCCTGTGTCTCAGTCAGGACAGCAGGTCTGAGATGCTGCTTCCGTGCTGAACAGCCATGCAGCATTGCTGATGCTCTCCCCGGTGCTCCAGGTGATTTCATGCTTTCTCAGGCTCTCAAAGATGCTGCCTCCCTATGTACAGCTTCCAATCTCAAAGTTAGAAGGTGGTTTTAATGACGTGCTTGATCTTAGAGATTAATTTATCTGGGAAACCATGGCAAGATGTGGTGTTTATCATTAGTCTTGAGGCTTACACTTATTTGCTTCTGCTACTACTAACAAGGGAGCAGCTGGCTCTGAGGGAAGACAGACGGGCTTAAAAAGTCTGAAAAAAAAATCTAGGTTGTTTTTTACAGAGAAAATCTTTTTAAAGTTGAAATATCTGAGACTACCTTTTTGGATCACATGTTAAGCATAACTCTTTTTCTGAAAAGCTTGTCAAAATTCAACATCCGGTTGACTCAGGTTTCTAAAATTGTTTCAGAAGATTTTAGGGAGATTATCAAATGAGAAAGTTTTCACTGGAAAAATGATGAGATAAATAGAAATTGAAGGAGAGAGGAGAAAATAGTATTCAGTAATGCTTTTGCAGTGTTTTTTATCTTGCCATCTCTTCAAAGTAAAGATCCATAGCACTAGAGATGAGTGGAGAGAGCTGCCTTTGAAAGATGAAGACTCATCACATGCTAATTTGTTGCCATCATTCATCAGAATTGCATGCTTCAGTCCTGATTTTTCAACAGCCTATGCTATTGCAATAACCACATCCGTAGGGAGGAGAGCTGGGTGAACCTAGATGTAGTTCCAGGCACTTTGGATGTTTAGTGTTTGTTGGAATGATACCTTGCACTGAGCTCTCCCACATCCATGGAAGTGTTTTAACCATGGGGCTGTGATGTCATGTTTTCCTTCTGCTCCCATGGCGTTTACTTTCTGACTGCATTTAGGGAGTGCCTTCATCTAGATCAGCCAGATAGTGCAGGAAGGTGGGTACCATAATTGTAAATGTTCTTTAACTGAGTAGGGCATCTTTCATTTTTCCTGGCTGAATAAACTGTTAATTAAAATTGAGCAGGGACAGCATGACCTCCTTCTTGCTTGACATCTATGCCAAAGAAATCTTCAGAGTGAACCTCATGTGAGGCATCTCTCAGTCACAATCTCATGTCCAGCTGCATGAAGACATCCAGTGCTCAGCTCTTATTCCAGCTCCTGTATCCTAGGGAGAAATGGGAACTTGGAGACGTTAATGTACAAAACTAATAGTGGGATGTAGGTGACTCTCTGTTATGGCATGGGAGTCTAGAGCACCACTTTTCTGAAATATCCGGTTCTCCCCGAGTGACCGTGTTGGGAACCCGAGCATCTGGTTCTGTACTCTAAGTTGCCTGGCTTATCAAATGTGCTGGTCTACTCAAACATTAGAGAAGACAGATAAAGGAAACCCCTGCTAGTGATTACTTATTTGACTGTCACTACTTGATGGTGTCAGACTTGGTGAGGGACTTGGAAATCATGTGAATTAACCTAACACTTAGCATTAGGTGGGGAGGATCAGAAGGGGCAGAGCCTGACATGGCATATCAGGAAGTTTGGGCTTCCAGGTATGAGTTTGCAGGTAACTCTGAGCATTCCACAGCAGACTGGCAGTGTGCAGCCTGAATGTCAGTTCTCCCTCTGAATGTTTTAGCACCTTGGCTTGTTTGCATCCATGCCTGGGGGAAAACCTGCTCCATCGCAGAGCTGAGTCCTCTCTAGCAGTGGTGTGGGTGGTGCGAGCTAGTGAGTAAGTGACACCACAGAAAGATGAAACCTTCCTGTTACATGACATGGAAACTCTGGCTTCGTATTTCCGAACGGGCAGCAGCAAGGGATCTGTTGTTTGTCTCAAAATTACCTGGGGAAAAGGAAGTTACTTTTGTTATAATAACTATGCTTCAGAATCAACAACTGATTGTCTTCTGCATCCAGATATTTTAAGTGGATTGTCCTTCTCCTGTCCTAGACTGTCTTTATTCTGAGTTATTCCAAGTCTTGGTGACTGCAATAAAGACATTGCCTTTGGCTTACCTCTCTCAGTGTTACCAGTTGAGTTAGTAGATTGCTCTTAAAAGCTGTTTTGCTGGGCAAAAAATTGCTTTTGTGCAGATGTTTATTTTGTCTGACTTAAATGAAAACCGACTGACTATAAAGGCTACAGAGTTCCTTGATGAAATGCTAGAATAAATTAGGACTAGCCAAATGTCTGTGTGTTTTGATAATATATCTGTCTCCAAAAAGGCTTGATCTTTAGGGACAGTTGTGTGAGTATTTGAGTTACTGTTTCTACTGGAAAATAAGGCTGTGTAGAATTAATTGACAGTGTTTGTGTGTCAGAATGGTGTCCTTTAACTTTCCAAGGGGGATATTAAGATAAGGTCTTGGACAGCTATTGATTGTGGGTAGGTAGAATACATCTTTCTCTAAGTACAGCATAATGTCTGATGATAAGGAATCTGAAATTTTAAAAAAAGAGGAACACAAAGCACTTTTTCTGACCAACAACCAGAAGGTGGATTGTTCTGTGTCCATGGAGTCTTTAACGAAGAGGTTGGAGTGCTCCTGGAAATGTGATGGCAGACTTGGCTGTAGGGAGGCATCGGTGTTTTGCAGTGGAAAATGTTATGCTTGTAACTCAGTGGTACTGGGGTGAAGCTTGGAAGGAGCACGGGTGACGTGGCATTGCCCAGTAGCTGGCTGAGTGAAGGTCATGATTTCCCTCCGAGCGGTGCCAAAGAGCAGCCTTTCTTTTCATGTGCTGGGAACTGTGGGTCGAGGGCCAATGCTGCAAGTTCCTCTCTGAGGATTTTGCAACCCTGTTAGAGAATTGAAAGGCTGTTGTTCTTGGATAAGATTTCTTTTGTGACAAAGCAATTCCATGCAGGCTGAAGGTTGTTTTATCTGTCTAGTGGCAGATCCCAGAGTCTGCTCTCTGGTAAAGAAGCCACCAGCAAAGCTGCCTCGTTGGGCCCCAGGGAAACAAGCAGCAGGCAGTGGGCTCTATCCTCAGCAGATGAACAGGTGAATGGTAGATCAGAAAAAAGCCCTTGCTAAGCCAGTAAAGAATTTGACTAGAATCAGACTGAGAGTCTTTTAAATACTTTGCATATTCTGCTGTTGATTCACCTAAACAGGCTTTTCTTTTAGATAATGTACAAGGTGCTTGAGCCTTTGGTGTTTAGCTTGGTTATCTGCCTGGTGGAGTTAGTGTCTTTCTGCATGTGGGTAATTTAGATGGCTCCTTGTGGGTGCTGAAGAACAGGAGTTATTCTCCAAAGCTGCCTTCCTAAAAGTAAGTTATATTTACTTGATGACTCAGAGCTTTACATGGCACTAAGAGCAAGTGACTTAGAATGGGCTTGGAATATCATTCCTTTTTGCTGGGTTGGAATGTATCTGGCTAACTCAGAATGTTCATCTTGACATTAAGAGGAGTCACTTTACAGAGAAGAGAACGGATGCTTGGAAATGCAAAGACGTTCTGAGCTTTTTCTGTTCTTTAGTAGCTCTGAGATCTGTATATACAGGCAAATGGCAACACTTGGCAAGCTTAAATACACAGATCTCTGTATATTTTCTTTTTACCCTCCCTTTATGCGTACTATGCATTGTTTATATATGGCAACCCCATCAGTGAGGAGCAAGCTTCATGAATTGTGCGCAGGAGATGGGATAATAAAAAGAGTCCAGACCATCCAGTTAGACATCATTAATTTGGGTCTTTAGCAGCCTTTCAGTGTTGAAGCATCTCTGTGCTAGCTGTGTGCTCAAAATCTGCTGATGTCTGCTCACTCTCCTTTCCTCCTTCCTTCCTTCCTTCCCCATTGCACTGCCATAATGTGATACATCATGAAAAACAGATCAATTATTGCTGACACTCCTGCTTGAGACAGTGAAGGGCATATATTTTCTGCTGCTTGAGGTTTCTCTGTCATCTTATGCTCTGAAACAGAACTGGCACTAAGCTGACTGTTCATTTCATAATTTGTTGGGTTTAGCCTTGTTTCCATAGGAAACAAGCACACAAGATGAAGCTCCTTCTGCATATATTTTCCTTCCATCTTCGTTTCCCCTCCCTTTTTGAACCCATTGGCCAATCACAGGCGAATTTGAAGGGCTGGTGGAAGTCTCAAGGATAACTGTGTTACTACAGATGAGCTTCTTCCTAGAAGAATCTGCCCAGGGCACAGCCTTGACACACTGCGCCAGCCATGGAAAGAGCTTTGCTGGAAGCTTGTGCTGTGGGATTTCACTGAGCTGGAGTTGCAGATTGTCAGGAAGCCACCTCCTTGATTCCAGGACTCAAGGAATTACATGCTCTGTACCAACTGGCAGCAGTACCTGTGTTTGTAGCTTGTAGACTTCCATTAGGGTTGTGTTGATGTGCACTACTCTGGAGCGTGAGGACCTCCTGTTGGAAGCAAGTTAACCCCAAGGCTGGGATTTCAGAAGGGCTTCCTGGGTATGTGTGTGCTGTCTCTGTCTCATTCAAACAAACAAATAAATCCTCCTTCAGTTGTTCTTACTGTTTAAAATCTCTAATTTTTGTTATGACATCTTTATTCGTTGCAAAACAGAAATGCTGCTGAACAGCTTTTCAAAGCAGAAGCAATCCTAGTTATACTCCAGGGCTTTACAGTCTCATCTCCATGATGCATAGCCTCCAAGTGATATTTTTTGTCCCATTTCTGCTCTTCCGCTCTCTTGATATATTAAATAATTCCTGTGATCTTGAGGTTTTCAACCAGATATTTTCTCTCGATTTTTGCTTTAGTCTCTTTGTAATTATTTCAAGTACTTTGAGAGCTGCTTTCACTGTACTCTGCTTCAGGCCTAAAATGCTATGTAAAACCAAGACTTTGTGATGAAAAAGCTGGTTTCAGTGGCAGTGTCTGGAGGGATTTCCATTTTAGCAGTGTTGTGATAGTGCACTGGGATGCTGGTGTGAGCAGCTCTAAGCCAGTGTTTAGTGTTTATACAGAATAGTTGGGTCTTTAATTGAAAACACTGTTTGTACTTACTAAGACCCAAGTTTATTTCTTTAGCATTCCTTCCTTGTGTTTGTTTCACACTCATCACTGTGACATCTGAAAATCATGCAAACCTAAAGCACATCCCAGTGCATCACAGCCTGAATCCTCCCTTCTGGAAGAGTAAGGAAAAAGCAGCATCTTTTTCAGCTCATGAAAACCCGCTTCTCTTTTTGATCTCTGCTTCATCTTGGTTCACAGTGCACATTGATAAAGTACGTTTTAGTTTCTTTTTTCCATTCTGACCTCAGTTTCCTTCTCTACTCTTCATGTGATCCATAGAACTGCCTCAGGATGTCCTGGCTGTGAGGGAATTAAACAGTTTCTGTAAAAATGAAAGCCTCAATAATAGGAGCTTAAATTATGACAGATGAAAGTGGGATATCAGGATTTTCTTAAAAACAAAAATAATTTGAGTCTTGCAAAAGCCTGATTTGTATTAGGATTACTCAGCAGGAAGGTTCTTCATACCCTGTTGCTACCAAAAAAAATCTTTAATTTTTACCTTCTCCATCAAGAGAAAGAAGTTGAAGGAAAGCACTCAGAATATTAATAATGGTTGGTTAAGTGACTTTGCATATGGTGATTTACCTCCCTCCCTCCCTCCCTCAGCTGGTAATTGTATTGATGACAGGCAAAGTTTCTCAATCCTGCACTACTTTAAATGAGGTGAGATATCATTCTGGTACTGGGCTCAAGGTAAATGAAATTCCCTGAACTTCACATTTTTAAAAGCTATTCCCACAGAGCAGTGAATAACCACAGACCAGATTAGGAATAACCAAAGCAGCCTTTCCTTTTCCTGCTTGGACACCACTAGCCTTCACAGCCTTATGCCCTGCTTCCCCTGGTTTGAAAGGCTGTGCTGATCTCTGCTGATGGAGAATCACAGTGTTTTGGACGAGTCATGTGGTCATGTTCTTCTCTTAGTCATAACAGGAGAACAGATGGGTTTCTTCCTTTGGGCCTCTCTGGCAAGCTGCCTCGCAAAGCTCACTCTCACTTTCACTCTGTCCCCCAGTTATATTCTT
Source organism: Regulus satrapa (assembly GCA_013396955.1). NCBI lineage: Eukaryota > Metazoa > Chordata > Aves > Passeriformes > Regulidae > Regulus > Regulus satrapa. The sequence goes on from VWZN01007049.1 coordinate 903,430, forward strand.
GAGTGTGCTCCACTGTAGCAGAGATGCCCTGAAATCAGAGTGACACAACTGGTGTTTCTGCCCAGGCATGTGGAGCTGTGCTTGCATGTGCTCAACAAGCTGTGGAAGTTGTTCAGCTTTGTATCACTGTACAAACATGAGCCATTTCTGCCCCAGAAAAGAAAAAGAAAAGCAAACAAGCAAAAAAAACTTCAGATGTTTTTTCTCTATCTTCCATTGGCAAGCAGCTGTGACTTGGGGAGCTTCTGTGGCTTGGGGAGGTTCTGTGATTCCTGTGTTTTTGTGACAGAACAGCAGCAGGAGAAAGAAAAGTCTTGTGGCTTGCAGTTTCTCTCTTTGCTTAGTGGTGAGAGCTGCTGTATGTTGTCAAATTGCATGTCCTCACTTGAAGTTTCATCTTGGTAATGCCTAGACAACAGCCTTATATAAGGACCTACGTGCAATTCAGTCTTTGTCACACCTTGTTGACTGCCTATCCTCTTTTTCAGAACTACTGTCTGCTCTTAGTTAGCATGAAGGCTTTATTTCTCTGGCTGTGCATCATTCTTGAGCTGTTCTGAGCATACAGATCAGAACAAGGTGCACAGTCAAGTGTTCTGTAGCATATTTAAGCATGAGAAATTATCAAATGCCATATTCTTAGACTGAAAGAGCTGGATGTTTTTCTACATTTTTTTAAAGACCATGTCTCTCAAAGTTTTAATGGGGAATTGGTTCCATATAATAATTACACTGAAGTTTCAGAGGCACAAGGTCATGGTTTACTTAAAATGTCAACATCTAAAATACACTAACATTCTGCTTTGCTTTTTGATGAGTATCACTCTGTGTTTCAGCTTTCAGGAATCTTTTATTTTCATTTCAGTCTGACTATAGCTGGCTTTCAGCCAGCTTTCACAATTTTGAAGGAATTATTAAGAAGAACATCCTGAAGATAATGGCATTTATGAGATAAATTAATAATGATGTGGTATAAAGCTTTTATTTCAGAAAATTTAAGAGTAGTGCATTATTTGCTAGCAGCAAAAGCACTTCAGTGTAGCATATTCTGAATAAAAGGAATCTGCACCCCACTATGACATGTTTGGGCTTCAGAGGCTGTAAGCTAAAGGCTTCACATCTGTGCTTTCTGTTCATGTAAAACTGGCATTTGCTACTTTGCATCCAGATGTAAATTTTAGGCATTGTTCTGACCGCAGGATGTTGATAGTATAGAGGTTGTAGTCCTCACCTTCAGAAACATGAGAGCTGTCCATTTGACCTTCCACCAGGGGATGTGGGTGTGCTTAGTAAATACTGAGTGTAGAAATCGGGGGCGTGGGGGGAAGAATGGTTTTTATTCTGTAAAATGGGGATATTCTAGAAACCTGTATGGCTTTGTATTGCTAAAGTCAAGCTGAGCATGTATGTGGGTGCAGGGAAAGAGTGTTGCCCTCTCCTTATGGCAGTGGAGGAGCCATAAGGGAGAGGAGCTGTGCCTTCAGTTCCGCCAGCTCACCTCATTCCCTGCACACGCCTTGCTCAGGAGCCGTCCCTTCCACAGGGAAGGGAACGTGCCTGTGGTTGGGGACTGTTTGCTGTCTGTCCAAGGGACATGTATTGAATTGCTGCAAACCCCAGCTGGGAAAGCCCTGCACAGAGTAATTCATCATCTGTCAAGGTTGTGCTCAGACCTACAGCTTTAACTCCTAAATGACTCATTGTGTGAGTCCCAACTAATTTTTGCTTTAAGCTGGGATATGTACTGATGAATCAGAGACTCTTCATGTGAAATACTCAGTTTAGATTAAACTGGGTCCTAAATGATAGTTAATTACCGTTGTCCCCTCTAAGCCATCACAATAAGGGACTACCTGTGGGGTAAAAATATGCCTTCTGTTTCCAGCTTGAATATCTTGTTTCTAAAATCCTGATGATTGGGACGCTCGAATGGAAAACATTCTGATTGTGTTCTGCCTTTAGCTGCATGACTCAAAGCTCTGTGGCATCAGCGCTCTTTTCTGCGTGTGAATAATTGTCTCTCCATCTTGCTTTCATTGAGCTGAGCAAATGAGCTCCTTATGATCAGTTCTCAAGATCAGATCATTCTAGTAATTTTTCCTTGAAACCTTTTTAGACTTTGTCTTTTTTTGTGTAGGCTGGACTTTAGAATAGGAGGGGGCTTTTAGTAAAAGGAATGCCAGGACAGTCCTTCTACAGTGCCAAGGCAACCAGGGGTCACTGGGCCAGATACAGGATCTAGACTTCCCAAAATTGTAGTTTATTGCATTGATGAGCACAGGACTATTGCCAGGGTTGAGATCCTCAGCACAGAGAGGGGAATACTAAATTCCTAGGAAGTTCATATGAATTTTTGTGGTGGTTTTTGGTTTGGTTTTGGTGGTTTTTTGTTTTTTTTGGGTTGGGTGGTTTTTTTTGTTTTTTTTAACTTGTTTGCTTTGGTGGGGGATTTGTTTGTTTGTTGGTTTGGATTTTTTGTTTGGATTGGTTTTAGTTTGGTTTGATGGTTTTGTTCTCTTTTTTTCTTTTCAAAATAAGTTTCATTGCCTCTTCAACATCCCACTTGTGGGGTATTTATCAGTTCAGCATACAAATGGGTGCAGTGTTGTTACTTCAGCTGACTGCAGATTTCCAGACAGTACATGTTTTTCATAATGATAACAAGTTGATTGATTGAACTGTTGCAGCTTAGAGAAGATGTTTGATTTCTAAGCAGCATTATCTCCACACCCTTTTCATGCAAAGTTCTGCCTCACAGATCAAAACCTTGCTTGAGACAGATCTTAAAAGGCACAGCACTGATCTTAGCAAATCTGTGGAACTGTTTTATATTGTCTGTGTATAATTGTGAGCCCTATTTGAGAAGCAGGAAAAAAATGCTTATGAATGAATACTTTTCCATAGCTCTGTTGGTTTACTGAGGAATAAAAAAACAGTTTAGTGTTAGTTTCTAGCATCTTGTCACAAATGCACAGCTTGAAAAACCTTGTGTTAGGGTTTGGGTTTTTTTCTATTTCTCCCTTCCTCCCTTCCCCTCTCTCTGCTGGCAGGTGGTCATTTGCCCTATGGTCTTTATCAAGTATGGAAATGTGTGGGTGATTTCATTTCCAACTGGATTTCAGAAGAGAGCTTCCACCCACTCAGAAATGAGAGTCACATGGTTTTATTAGCCTTCAATTTTCACAAACCTGCAACTCCTGGTGGCTTAGAGAACTGCTCTTTGAAACAGAAAGGCATTAGGATGCTTGGCTAACTAAGTGATTCAAGCAATTGAAGGTGTTTTTGTGCTCCTCCTCCCCCTCTCTGTCCTCTCCCTAAATAAAGGAGCAACTTATTCCACAACTGTATTCTAGGCTTTTAAAAATCTCTGTGGGGTAATAAGAGCCAGTACTGCCTTTTATGTGTGAAAATAACACAGCAAACAATTGATTCTAAATTAAAGTTTGAAAAAATGAGTCAAATCCCTGTAGAAAAATAACATGCGGCTGAAAATGCTTCTTTTGTAACACGGTAATGTCAGATTTCAGAGTTCTGAGTCAATGAAATTGTCATTGAGTCAACAAAATGTGCCAGACAAATGTGTAGTTTTACTGCTTTTTTGCCCTGATGTGATTTGAGATGCATTTTTAAAATGTCATCTTCTTTCCTCTTGCCTTTCATTCCAAGTGACCTGCCGGGCCTGCTAATTGAATTAGTTTCCTAAAGTGCTAATATAATTTGTAAAGATGGTAATGTTCAGAAAGGGGCAGATTCTTTGGCAGCTCTTGCAACTGTGCTTCTTACTTTGGCAGGTAGGAGAAAGGTGGTCTGTGTCAAGACTGGGTTAGTAGGATGTCAAACAGATGGTAAACGGCAGTGCATTTTTAACAGTTCTGCAAATGAAGATCTAATACTGGTTTTACAGGTGAGGGGAGACAGACACATGGACAAATGAAGCCCTGCAGCAACTCAAGGTTACATTTGAGATTCCGGATCTGTCTTGTGCTTGTAGACTGTTTTGCTGAGTGTATGTTTCAATACTTTTCTCCAAAGAAAATCTTCTTCTGAATGGGGTAATTTTTTTCCTTTTGTCAACAGCAGCTTACTGTCTCCAGTTCAAAGGGTTGTGTAGAAATAAATTCATTACAACAGATAGTTTTCTGTGGTAGCAAAACCACAGAAAGCAAAACTGGGGAAAGCTCCTGAGCAGTTATGGAGATAAGTGTACCCCCAGACCATGGGAGCCACACAGCAAGGACAGGCCAGGACTTTCTCAGTCCTATGGAATTTCACTAGATCTCCAGGCTTCCTCTGTTTCACATTTCTGTACTCAGAAAAATACGTTCCACAGGGAAGAAGAAAAATTAACTTTCTGGCAGGGAAATAACATGCCTTTTGCTGCAGAATCTCACTGCTCTGAATTTAGAGATAGAAATAAATGTCTTCATAATTGGCAAATAAAAACCTGAACCCCTTCTCGCAGTATTTTTTAGGTGTAAAAATACTCTTTTATGGTCACGCCTGTATTCGTCTTCCAACAAAACATGGAAACTTTTCCAGATGCAAACACAGCTCTCTCAGCTTTGATGAGGGCTGGTCAGCTCTCACCATCTGCAGAGTGTCTCACTTGCCACCGTTCCCTGGTAAGGCAGGGAGAGGGAAGACAAGTCACACAAGCCACAGGGGAGACATGACTGCTCCCTTGGGGCTGTGGTTGGTGCACAGGGATGTGAGGAGGCCAGACAGCACCCACAGGTCAGCCAGTAAGGATGGGGAATTCAACTGAATTCCCTCCCCGGAGGGAGCTACTGGCCCTTGCTGGCTGGTCACTGCACTGTCCCTGGGCTACATTGTAGGCCTGCTCAGAGGTCTTCAGGCTGACAGAGGGAAAGGGGAGGAAGGTACAGCTCTGCTGTCATCCTCTCCCTCAGATTCCCCAGCGTATGTAATCTGCTTTCCATGCCTTCAGCCGGCTCCTGGGGAGGTGCAGATGGGAGCTGTCATGATGGACAGGCTGCTTTCCTGCCTGCTACTGATCCATGGGGTCACCTCTTCCAGGGCAGGTAGAATCAGGCACTTCTTTGCTCTCTTTTGCATTACTTGGGTCTTCCAGCTGGTGTGAGAAGTCATAAAATCCACATGGTTAAAGCTGCTGAGGAATCGTTGCACTTCTTAATGAGCGGAGCCAGCCCCATTTGGGTGAAGAACTCTTTCTTGACCAGGGACACCTAGCAAGGCAGAGACTGGACAGCCAAAGGAAAGCCAAAGTCAGCCTTGTGAGACATTGAAGACAAGCAATATCTTTCCTTTTGTAGAACTTTTCTGAAGCAGTCTCTTCCGGGCTGGCTGTGTTCACCTCAGAGCACAGCAAAGGATGCTGCATCTTGTTTCATACCTCAGTGTTTTATGATATTGTACAAATCAATGCCAATTCTTTCACCGTGACTGCACACAAAATAAAATGACTCATGGTAGTGTGCAGGTAGTTGCTGGTGCATTTCTTTCCTATCTGTTCTGCTGTTTCCTCAGAGAAAAAAGTGACACTGAAAAAGTGTCGGAAAAGGGGACGGAAGACTTGAAGTACATGCAGCTGTATAGGAGAAAGCTGGTGCAGGATTGGACCTTAGCATGAGGCTTACAGAGGCATCAAGGGCACTACAATGCTCTTGTGCCAATTTATTAAAGTATTTGCTTTTGCAAAGTTCAGGCAGCTGAAATGAGAAAAAATTGTATGGAAGGAATAGGCTGTATCCTGATGAAGAGTAAAACTCCTCTTTCACCTCCATTTTCTTTGAATGAAGTGTATCATACTTACAGTTACTAACCAAGCAATGTTCTTCCAAATCACAATGGGAAGGGCAGCAATAAAGTTAAAATTATTAGCTGTGTTTGTTCAGTGTGTCAGTGAGGCTTCATGATTATATTTTGTGTGCATTTCTCTCAGCTGATGGTAGGACTTCAATTATACAAATAACTGATATCCTAAAGCTATAAAACGTGTTGCTGGTAAGTCTGCTTATCAGCACAGGACAGTTATGCCTTGATTTATTACTTTAACTCAAGTTGTTTGGCAGCAGTGCTGAAAGATACTGTATGCATTTGCCAAAGTCTCCTAAATTATGGGTATAATAAACCAATTTTTTTTCAGTTATAGAGAGAAATAATTGGAAAATCAAAAGGTGAAAATTATTGTATGGAAAACCATGACCAATTTTTTTCTTAAATCTGTTTCATGTGACAGGTCATTCTGATATTTGTAACCCATAGAACAGGACTGATCCTGTTTGGGGAATAATTCACCGTAGTCATTTTGAAAAGAAGCTGGTGTATCTCAGGCTTTTCATATGTTAAAGCTTTCAAGAAATCTAGTGGTGGTTATGGTATTGGGAACATATGCTTCACTGTAATTTTGAATACAGAAAAGGAAGAATGATGGGTAGGAAGAAAAACACTCTCTGTTTTCAAAGAATATGGAACTATGTCTGTTTCTATATGTTTTGTTATAACTTGTATAGATTGGTTAAAATCTCTAAATTTTCTGCAGCATGGCCTTAAAAAGAATAGCTTGTAAAGAAAGACTCCTCTAAGGTAGAGTTAGCTCCTATTGTTTCCTTTCAAAAGCTTAGGAGCACAGTTCCTACACGAAGGCTGGATGGTGCTGCGTTGGTTGTGATCGAAGGCTGTGAAATGGAGTTTCTGGCAAACAGTGGAGGAGTTATTTCTACAGGAGAGGGGAGAAATACTGCAGAGTTCCCTGTGATATTCAGCAGCACATTCTGTTGGAACTTTTACTTGTCAAGAAAGAAGGTTGTAAGATCAAACCTGTAACTACTTTGACAGACAGGGAGTGTATTTCACTATTCCTCTTTAAAATGATGTTGAATAGATTGTTATGCTGAGTAGATTTGCTTGAAAGCGACTTAAGATTTAGTTACTATAATATAGACCATCAATAGTGTTAACATGATAACAATTCTGGCTACTGAGACAATGTTGAGGACAATATATCCATTTGGGGGGGTTGCTAAACTACAGTTGTGAACCTTTGGAAGCGTGCGTGCATGCAGCTGTACGGTGCTACAGTTAGAATATGTGATGCATGGAGCTGTCAAATACAATCTTCAAAGATCTCTCCATGTTTTGAATGTTATTTGTGCCTTGGTTTTCCTCTCTCCACCAGATTTAGAGCTGTTGAAGGTTGTTTCTAGAGAGGTAAGCCAAAACACACAACTTCTCATAATTATTTCCGTAAATTAGCTGTCTTCCATGCACAATCAGTCTTAGCTGGTTAATTCTTTTAGATACCAAATCACCTGGTAGGATGGAAGGGACTGAAGTGGTAATAGTAGAAGGGAATAATTTTTTATTGAAGATGCTCTTTAGCTGGAGAAGTAGAGAGCTAAATGATTTGACAGTGCTTCAGTGAAGCTTGAGGTATTTGGTTTCCTATTAATCTCTTCTATGTTTAGCTGAAAGCTGAAGATGCTGATGAATCTTGAAGGACTGAATTAAGTCCTGGGAACTTTCTGGGACCACTTAGTCATTGTGTGTGTACACATGCCAGTGTGTAAAGTTGTGTTGGGCTATTTTTAACAAAATGAGTCAGGGAACCTGTTATCAGAGAGATGAGCACATTCAATGATTAAGCTTTGGGAGGTGAAAATACAAAGGAATATACTATTCCATGAGACTGCACTTAGTGGGTTTTGTGTTGCTGTGATGGAGGCGAGTGTCTCATATGTGCTTGATACTGATAGAAATACATATATAAGTCTTATTCCATTTAAATACATAAGATTCAGAAGATGGAGAAGTTCAGCCTTCTCTCTTGGTATTTATTTTGATGTAAAATTCATATGAAGTAGAAAAATCTATCAGTAAGGTACTGATGCAGAGAAAGTCTTATAATGGACTCCTCTGTCTCACTTGGCAGCTTAATCAGTGTAGAAAGTATTTTTAGTCCCTATTTTTTGTTGGTTTTGCTTGTTTGGTTTGGTTTTTGGGATTTGTTACGCCAGTGTTTCACTGGGTCTGTATCTGTCATTTTCTACCTGGGGAAGTGTCTCAAAAGTTATTCCTAACATCATGTTTACAAAGGCTCCCTTGGAGGCACAAGAATGTTGGCAGCAGGAAAACAAGCCAGAAACATGTCTGTTTCTGGAAACACAAAACCTGAGAGTCTGCCAGCACACAAGCCCACTGGATTTATTGCTTAAGAAAGGAGAATCTTGAACAGGAACAAGCATCCAAGGAACGGACTGGCACATTGTTACAAGGAAAGACACAAACTCTCTTGGGTATAAATACATTAGATTTATGTTCTTAACTGCAATACTGGACTTGGTGATTAAACTCTGTCCTCTTTTGCAAAGCTATCCTTTGAAGACTTTGGATGGAACAAAACTGTGTCCCTATACACTTCTCTTGCTGCCTTGTTTTTTTTTTTTTTCATTAGGAGTCTCTCTTTTTTTCACCACCAAAGAAGTTAAGTGGGTTTGTTTTTCAGGGTTTTTTTTTGTTTTGTTTTGTTTACTTTCTTGTGTGTTATCTGTGGCTGTAGTTTTGGGAGTGAAGCTGAGCTAACTGAGCCTGTGTGGGTGAGGCAGAGCATCGAAGGATCCGATACAGAGCTGTCATTCTTATAAATAGTCCTGACTGCCCAAGCTTGATGGCTTTATAGCTTATGGGGTGTGTCTCTGTAAACCAGTGTGGGTTCCCCAAGCTTTTATCAGATTGCTTTTCTGCCTTCTTGCCAAAACTCCTTTCTGGAAGGAGCATTCCTGGTTTTTAACCAGGAAAAAGTGTGAAGTTATTGTTAATATTTTTATCAATGCAGAGAGCATGAAATGCAGTGGAGGTGGAACACAGCAGGACTGAACATAGTTCTAAGCCCTGGAGAAATCTGTGGTAGTAGTTCTGCCACAGCCTCCTTTTGCTATTTTGGACAATTTGCATGAAAAACTTTATCTTTTCTGCTTATTTAGATAGTGAATTCCACAGGCCATGAATATCTCATTGTAATGATATATTAGAAATGAAAAGTTCCTAATGTTTTGTCTATGGAAAAATCTTTCAGAAACACTCATTTCTGACTCCATTCTGCTCCCACCGGAAGCCAATAAGAGCTTTGCCTCTTACCTAAAGAATTAAAAAGAATTAGGCTCAAGGGGAGTGAATTTTAAAACAAGATAGAAAGAGTTCTGATGGTTTGCCTTGTGCATGGAAGATAGCTCTGTAGTGAGACACTGATGTGCTGGAATCCTTTTTGTCCCCCCTTTAATTTATCTGTTTTTACTGTACCCATCTAATTAAAACTCAAAGAAACATTCACTAGGTTAAGAAAAATTTAATTTTAAAGAAGTGATGCTGATTACACAGTTCCCCAGATAGTACTTGAATTAGGAATACAACTTCTATAAAAGTTAACTCTCCTGTCAGTTTAAAATATTTTTCTACCAATGACAAACAACAGACTGCTTAAATTTATTGGATTAGTTGCAATATCTATTTATAACCTTTACTGATTTTTAGTGTTGCAAACTTGTCTTATTTACAGCAGGTGGGAGTACAAATAATGTGTGTAGCAGCAGCATTTGCCTTGTGTGTGGTGGGTGTGCTAGGAGCAAACAGAAAATCCTTGGTATTCGTGGATGTGTGTGTTTAAACCACGCAGAGATTAACAGGAAAAAGTATGTGTTTCTTTGGAAACTGCAATTTCTTCACACCATTTAAGACAAAAATGAGGTGGAACAGGATACTTTTTTAGGGTGTGTGTGATAATCTATTTTCTGATAGGGTTTTGACAGCATTGCACAATTATCAGTTACAGCTATGCAAAGCTTTTTCCAGTTGGCAGCTGTGGTTGTAATTAACAAAGATGACTTCTTAGTGTTTGTGACTTGCATTGGACCAACCCCTCTGGCAAGTGAAGTTGAACTTTATTTACGCAGCATGAGCAGCACAGGCAGGAGCGAGGAGGCCCATTTCCAGGTGTCTGTTCCTTGACCTGGAACAACGAGCCCTGCAGCTTCAGTTTCCACACCTACCCAGGTCTTGGCCAGCCTTGCTAATAAGAATGCCAGTTATTTTTATGGACACATTGCCAGGGAGAAATATGTCACCAGACCAATGTCAGAGATCAGCTGTCTGCGCCGTGCTGCAGCTGTCTGCACAGAGGAATTGCAGTGGGCGGTTCTGCTGCACGAGGCAGCCCTAAACCACTTGCTGGGACTCAATATCCTTTTTCCATGTTGTGGGATCATTTTCTGTCAGAGGAAAATGTAGGATAAACACACTTGAAGGAAAGCGCAAGACATTGTTTATTTTAGGTGTGTTGCCAGCCGTAATACAAGCCTATCCATTTCTCTTGACAAAATGCAGTCTCTCGTGAGCTTAGTGGGTTTGAAGAACATATTGTGCTACACTAGGTATTAAAGGTTTCCATGGAAATATCAAAATGCAAAATACATTTGCTACTTTTTAAAAAGTTTTCTTGATTTGCCTATATGAAACTTTTTGATTGGAAGCTTGGGGAAAAAAAGTTAAAAGTAGGACTTTTGGAGCTTCTGTAGCTCTCTAGGTTGTTAATTTGCAAGGGTGCTCTGCAAATAACTGTTAGTTATATTCAACTGGACTCTCATTTAACTAGAACTCTGCTCATGTCTGTGGAGTTCAGCCAACCTCCTCCTTTGTATGTTTTTTTCATTAATCTGTTCTAAAAGCATCCTTTCCTGTGGATTGCACTGGGGCTGACAGCCAGTGTCCTGCTGTGTTATTTCATCCACTACTTGAATGAGATCTTGATCCACAGAGCTGTGTTTGTTATGTGGTATAAGGGTCCTCAGCTCCTTGACTCAGCCACTGTTATGTGAACGGGTCACCCAGTGTCACAGAAAGCTTTGGGGTGGACTCAGAAGTGCTGATTCAAATCTTGCCATGACATAAAAGGTACCCAGCTAATTAGGTAGGCTTGACTTAGGGTAAAGCATTTAGGCTGCCCTGATGAGCAGCACACCACACAGTGAGCCTGGTTTCTGAAGAGTTCATTCTTTGCTTCCCCCCTTTCCTTTGCCTTTGCTTTCCTGTAGCTGGTAAAAAAAAATCTTTAACTCAATTTTTGTGCAGTGTTAGGATGCTGTGGGGTGGTGACTTCAGGTGGGAAACAGAGCCAGCTCCTAGGACCAGCATCCAAGGTGAGCAAGCTGTCTGCCATATGAATCTTCAAATGATACAATGGTTTGAAATTAAAACAAATTTACTAAGTTTAAACTTGTGTTAGTAACTGAAGCATCGTGGCATTAGTTTGATCCCTCTTGCCCTCTAACCTCTCTTCTGTTAGTCATGTAGCCATAGATATTAAACTGTAACTTACTTCACTTAGACATGGCCGTTGTTTTACAATCCTGTAGTATGCAATCAGATCCTGACCTGGCTAATGGCTTCTCTGCAAAACATTGATTCACATTTCACTTGTGGCTAGTATTAAGGATCCTCGAAAATTAGGCCATATAACATCTGACTAAATGTCTTATTTAGACATGGTCTTGCATATGATAAGACTTGTCTCTTACTCAGCCTATCTCGTGTCACGATGCTTTTATCATCTAATTTGTGCAGAAGTGCTTCTAATCAGAAGTTTGCGTGGGCTGTGTGATGGGCAGGTCTCTGCTGACGGCAGGAGGGAGGGCGGCGAGCGGGTCACGGATTGCGCAGCGCAGCAGACGATAACGCGCCCGCCGTGCAACTGGCCAGCTCTTGACATCAGCAGTGCCACAACTCCACTAGCTCTGTGAAGATAGTGTGGGAACAAACAGTCCACTGCCCTGCAAAGCGCTGGAGGGATGGGGAGTGATTACTGATGGCTTTAATCTGCGGGGAAGTCAAAACGAACGCGGTGACAAAGCAGTTAATTTTGCCTGGGAAGCGACTGAAATAATAAACCCAGCAGGAGCAGCTCGGCCTTGCTGTACAGATGTTTCATACATCATGTGATAAAGAAGCTGCTGGGCTGCCCGAGGCAGGGCCGATACTTTGTCAGATGAAATGAATACTAGGTCTGCTTCAAGCTGAGGAGCTATTGGAAGGTTCTTTAGCACAGACTCCTTTCTGAGACATGTTTAACTTCACAAGACAGAGCTAGCAGGAAATACATTAACAGGCAGGAAAAAAAAAATGCTTCTTGGGCCAGCTCTTTACTATTTTTACCCAGTGATGAGTTCCAGAAAATGCTGAGGAAAAATGAACTTTGTCGAACTTAAGGAGCCCAGAGTAGAGTGGTTTGCCTCAAAGAAAGATATGAGCTTGAAACAGCACTGTTTGCAGCTGCAGTGAAAGCAATGCTCAGTGGTAACTGTGATGATTGTGATTTTAAAGTATGGAAGTGGAGGACAAAGGTTAAGGGTGGATTCAAGCGCCATCATTATTATTCTATCCTTTCCAAGGGAAAGATAGTGGATTAGAATCTACTCCCAGAATTTTGCATTACCCACTGTCCAAAATATCATTTGTTTAGAAATGTATTGATATTGTGGTTTTCAGCTTCTGTGAGCTTCTGGGGTTTTTAGCAGCTTTTCAGTCAGCTGTGCTTCTCTTGGAAAGATCTTATGTACGGGTACTGCTGGCACAAAGAAGTGAAAAAGTAAGAAGAAAAGGTTATGAAGAAAGGGTAGACAACTAAAAAGGACATTTGAAGATGGGGCAAGCAGAAACTAAACTTAGTGCAGAGAAATGGGGAAACTAGGGAAAAAGATGAGGAGGGGAGAGAGTTATCTGAGCACTCGGTAATGAGAATTATCTTACTACTGCATATAACTAGCATAAATCTTATAATGTAATGTTCTGTACTGAAATTCACAAAATGGAGTAACACCTTTTAAGCTTCTTTTTGTGTTCATTCAAATTAGTATTTCCTAAATAAATAACAGTATAATTGACATATCTCATTTAAAAACTCAAACTAGCAAGCAGGAGTTTAACATGCAGTTCCTGTTTTACTGAAGGATCCACCCTGCATGAAAATAAACAGAACAGTGGAGATTTCACAGGTCTTCAGAAAGCCTACCATGTATTTCAGCACAGATTAATCTTCATTTTGATCTCTAATATCTTGAAGCAATTTTTTACCTCTTCAGAAACAATATTAATCCTATTTTGGGGGTGTACAGAGTTGGTTGGAACTTCTAAATGTATAAAACCTTTAGAAGAATGAAATTTTATATATATATATATATATATGTTGCTTGCTGTATCAAGTTGCATTATTTACACAGGGAGAACTACTTAATGATCTTCTGGGAGTGAATTTCTTAGACACTAAAACAACCGGGAAGTCACAAATTCTAAAAACTTTGAAGTTTTAAAAAATTCAGACAAATTTATTGGAGCCTCGCTCCATTTGCACCTTGGTCGTTTTATATATCCTAAAGTAGATTTACTTAATGTATTCACATATTAGGAATCTTGTAGCTGGTTTTCACTTTAAATGACCATGGAAACTTAACCACCTTGGCAAAGTCCCACAGCTGAGACTTCTTATGGTTTCTCATGGATGTGTGGTTTTAAAAGGAAACTTAAAAATGCTGTCATTTTTTGGCTGATACATGCTGCTAAGTTCAGACATCATCAATCAGCTTTTGAACACTTGAAAAGAACCCTATATCTCCCTCATAAATGTCCGTTTCTCTCTCCAGTTGGGTTTATGATCTTTGGAGATGAAAGCTGTGGTCTTCATATTTGCTAGAAATTGCTTTGTTTGACTTTGAACAAGTTGCTACTCTGGTAACCTAATTAGATACATCTATGCTAGAGTCGGCAAAATCCAGTATGTATTTATCCTTTTAACTAGAGAATTGAAATAGTTTGCTAGTCAGGGAAAATGTGTACTTGAAGTTTTAATAAGAGACTATTTGTTTGAATAAAGAACACCTAAGAAAAAGTTAAGATTAGAAATCATGTATTGTATTTAGCAAAGATGCCATAGTATTTGAAGGAGACTCTGAGATGCATTTCTAATCTAAATTAAACCCTTAATACCAATCTAGTTAATTTCATACCTTTCAGCTAATCAGGATAGCAAAGCTTGATAGACAGTCCATGAATCTAAAATAACTCAGGAATGATAACTACTTTGGACAGGTAAACTTTCTGAGCACATGGAAACCTTGTTGAGGATTCACTGGGATAGAAACTATCACTATTGTTCTTCAAGGATGATTTTTAAACACCGTGCTGTTGTCACTTGAGTGCCTCAAAACTCTAACTGAAATCCAGGCTCTGAATCTTCACTGTCAGCAACAAATTAAATTTAACTTTATCAAGCAGGTGTGTGTATGCTCTGTCATTTTTACACTTGGGAGAGGAGAGGAGAGCATGATCAGCAGAGTGATTTGCCTGGAGTTTTAGGCAGAGTTGATATTCCGTGGTACGTGTTCCGTGACCAGTCCAGCACCTTATTTGTAGTGGGACTCTTTAATCCATTGGCGCTTGTGAGGTCCAGAGCCAGCTCAGTTCTGGCACACCTCTGAAGACCTTTTTCACAGTCTACTCCTCTTTTGTCAGAGCTGCTTCTTGTGGACACAGGAAAAGGTTTTGCTTGCATTTCTCTCCGGAAGGTAGATGGCAGCCATTGGTATAACAAAAACCTTAGTGACAGTGAAATGCATTCAGATGTGCCAGTTCTAGATGAGTGTCTAATGTATTTAGCCATAACTTTTTCTGATTTTTTTTCTTGTTCTGCTCAAGGCACAACTTGCAAGTTCTGGTGACAACCAGTTTTGGTGCAGTAGACTTGAAACCTGCTGATTTCAGGCTGTCCAAATTCTGTATTGGCTCAGAATGAGAATTGAGCATCTGCCTGCCTCAGGAGACGAGATTTTCTGTGACTGTTCTTATTTTTAGCCACATTAACAATAAATTTAATTAAATGTCTAGCCCAGAAAGGCTGTAGTTGTGTACATGCAGCTTGCATACATGTTATCAGCTTTGCACAGGTAGGGATAGGCATGGCTGTACTCCCTAATACATAGTTAAAAGCTTTTAACTGTAGCTTCATGTTGTCCTTTGAGTGGCAGACTGAATGAGGCTGAGCACTCTGCGTGGTGTTTGTAAGTGCCATTTTGCTGGCTCTTTTGGGTGAAATCCTTGCCCTTTGACACTGCTCCAATCTCAGACTGCTGGTGGGGACTGTAAATGCTCTAATTCCATGTGTGGCTGCAGCAGGATCCTTCCAGCAGAAAAGCTTCAGAGGGCAGTGATTTTATAGGCAGGGCTGATGTGATTAGACACATCTACAATCCCTAATGCAGCACAGCCTCCCAGCAGTGCTGTGGCCCATGGGATGTCCTCACACAATTACCATAATTCAGAAAGGCCCAAAGGTCAGAGCAGCCAGAAGAGCGCAAGCAGGAGTGCCAAGAGGTGACACAAAGTCTCTCTAGTTTGTCCTACCCTTAGGCTCTAAGTTCTGAACTGCTCCCCTTTATGGATGTAGGATGAAATCTTGCCCTTATTTCACTCCCAGAATAATGCATAATGCTGCAAAATTGCATCAATTTCTTTCTAAAACTGTTTCAAAAGCCTTATCGGTGATAACAGCTAGAGAGAACACCATTAAAAAATCATCCTGTGCACAGCAAAGCTGGGGTTCATCTTGTGTTAGCTGCTTAAAAGTAACTTATATGACTTGCTACTGTTTCATTAACTTAGTGTTTGAGTGCCTGTGAGAATGTAAGATACTTTTCTCTGGCACCGGGGTTTTTTTCCCCCTGCTTAAGAGCTGGAATATTATTAATGTGATAAGCTGTACAGATCTGTAATGAGAAAGATGAGTACAGAACAGTTCATTAGTTTTCTTTAAGAGTACCGTACTCTAGATCTGTGTTAATGTTGACTGAAACATGAGTTTTGAGGTCTGTGCAGGGAAGATAACCAGTTTGTACCTTTGTGTGGGGCACTCCTTCCAAAGGCAGCAGAGGGCAGGATCTAGTTATTCTGTGGCCATAGCTGTGTTTTTTGCTTCTTCTCAGGTGTTAGTGGCTTCCCCTGGAGAAGCTTCTGTATTCAGTGCATGGGTTACTTCTTGGAAAGGCCATTCCAGTTTTTGATTTAAACAATCTTTTCATGCACAAACACTAATCAGATTTGGTATCAGGGACAGGTTCAAGGCCCACGCCCTATAAAACTTCAAATATAAACAATGGGTTGTGATTTTTCAGAAGGTTCAGAGGTGGTTTTTTTTCCCATGGGATCCTGTGACTGCCATTAAATAATAAAGGATAATGTTAGAGACCCACAGCTAATCTTGACAAGATGGAGTTTTTTCCTTCATGCTCCATGAGCAATTTGAATGCCATTCCTTTCTCCTCTTTAAAAATTGTTTTCATTAGCTATTCCAAAATATACATTACAGGAGACTGTAAACATTATGGGATAGCAATCTAGCTGTGATTTGATACAAACTAAAATTACCACCGTCAGCAATAAGCAGAGACACCATAAAAGGGAAACGAAGCAGCACTGCATGTTTGTGTAGGGGCAAGGTCAAACGTGAGAGATGTTTCAGCCTCTGCTGAGGAGGAAGAGGTGATTGAAAGGGTGAGAGCCTGGGATTTCATCACCAGGGAATGTTTGGAGGGAAATAAAAAAGGCAAAATACTAGCTTTGCAGAAATGGGAGCACAACACAGGTGGGATGAATGGCCGGGGTGTTGTGTCAGAAAAACAAAATTATTTGATTTCTGAAGGGGACAGCATGACTTAATGTACGGGGGAAAGGCCTGTGGGAAGCACAAAAATGTTTCCAGGGTCATCGTTGGGTTTTTTTTCATTCACTGTCCCCCCTGGGCAGGCCTTGTGATGCTGCTTTGCAGAGCAGGATGTGTGCAGTGTGCTCCGTGGATGGACAGTACCTTGGGCTAACACCCGATGGCACCACCTGAGCCCGCAGTGCTGCAGCCCTGGGAAGGGCTGGAGCTCATGGGCAGCTCTGCTCCGGCCATGCACTTCACCTGCCTTGAGCCTAGGGGATGCATCCTCAGGGAAGGAGCAAGCAGCAAGCCCTGCAGCTCTCTAGGGGCTGTTCCTCAGGGGCTGGACTGCACGTGTTCCTGGCAGCATGCAAACAGTTTAAAGGCAATAGGCAGGATTTTCCCCACCTGTGTGTTTGCCACCTTTGCCATGGATGGTTTGGAAAACATTTCTGTGGGCTCCACGTCCTGATATCCAAGGAAAGATGGGGTAGCTGCTGCCACTGTTGCCCTGCTGCTCCCAGGTTTTTCTCCTGTGATATCCAGAAAAGGCCTGGTCACAAGTAGCTGTGGGTGTGGTGATGTTTCTCATTGTAACAAGCAGATCCTAAGAGTTGATATCTCTTCGCATCCAAAGTTTTCTGACACTCGAAATTGAACTAATTTGAACTGGGGTGTAAAGAAATCTGTTCTGTCACAGGGAATAGATGCTTTCCTTTATCTTGTTCTTACCTATAAAACCACAGCAAGTTCTTCTGCAGGAAGCTGACCCAAGCAGTTATCGTACAATAAAGTACCTTGCAGGAGCAACATTTTATTTCATATTCTGAAGTGGGTATTGCACTTTAAAGCTATGCCTTATTCCAGAATCAAGGCTTTCTGAAGATAAACCTCCTGAGGGAGAATAACCTTAGAAATGCTGAAACTGAAATTACCAAAAAGACAGAAAGTCAAGCTGTGGACACAAATTAAGCAGACTGGGAGAGTAGTCCCTGGCACTGGAAGCCTAGTGCTCAGTGGGATGTATTCCAGTGTTTTTGTGCATACTAGTTTTCACTAAGTCTTTCAAGTGCTCTGTAACACAGTGATAAGAGAAAGCCACAACAGTAATGCAGTTCTGTCTCAGTCTGCGATAGGTAATTCACCTTAAATGCAATTTCATCTTTGTGTGAAGGTGTGCTCACAGATCTTGCTCACTGGAGGCCCTGTGGACACATTTCACAGAATCACAGCATGGGTAGGGTTGGAAGGGACCACACTGGGTCACGCAGGGTCATCCCAGAACACATGGCACAGGGTTGTGTCCAGACAGTTCTGGAATATCTCCAGTGAGGGAGACTCCACACCCTCTCCGGGCAATCTGTTCCAATGCTCAATCACCTGCACAGTAAAGAAGTTCTAATTTTCAGGTGGCACTTCTGTGCATCAGTTTCTGCTCATTGCATCTTGTCTTATTTCCACTTCTATCTCTTGAATGTGCGTTCACTGTTTATTTACTCACTGGAAAGCTTGATCTTGGGACAGTGGATTGAAAGTCTTCCTTTTCAGAGTAAGGGGTAAGAAAACTACTGAGAGAAGTGCAGATAAAATGGAATGCAAGAGATGTTTCCAGGTCATCTGTTTAAGGCTGATTGATTGTCACTGCTCTTGAGAAATATGGCTACCTGAAGGCCTTTCTTATTTATGGGCAACCTTATCACTGCATAGTTTGTGGCTTTATTATACTGCACCTGTCACCCACTTGCCCACACCTCCTCCCACATGCAATTCCTGGTGCAAAATGGTTCTGTTACAGAGACCCAGATTGCATTGCAAACAAATAGGCTAAAATTATAGTTCAGCGTGGTGCAGATGATTTGTAGCTACAGTGCAGTGGTCTATCATTTCAAGTTACTGAAACGTGTGTGCTGCCTGAGGGGATTTTAATCAGGGAGCTCCTAGGCACACTTTTATTGCCTGTAGGGACTGTGTCCATGCTGAGCTCTGTGACTCAAAAGAAGGAAGGGCCTGGGGCCTGGGTTTCAGGTGCCTGACCTATTGCCCTTTTGGCATCATAGGTGCAGTGTGAGAAGAGGGCAGAAGGTACCCAAGCAGCTGCACACCTTTATCAGTGTAACTCACCTTTCACAGGAAGAACCCCATTGTCAGACTCTGCGGAGATTGTTTCTTATGCCCTAGGAAATAGGCTGGAAAATGCATGGCAGCCAGTCTGGTTTTATGTCTGGCGTGCTCAGATGGTTGTGGGTGGGAGGATCAAACCCAGTGAATGCATTACAGAGAGCTTAGAGACTGGGCTTTTCACTGACACACGTGTTCCATGTTCCTGATGTGTTTTCCTAGGTCAATAGATCAAGTTAACATATTTTTACAGATCTAGAAGGAATTATGTATTGAAAATACGTTCACTGTCAGTGGCAAAGTCAAGATTAAGGGAGGCTTTAAAACTGCTCCTGCTTTTCATGGACAATTCAGGTTTATTTTGTAGAGCTGTCAGTATCTTACTTATGATTTGTTGTATCACAAATGATGTCAACAAAAGATGAAAAGTAGAACTTTGAGATTTTTGTTAAATTTGTTCAATATTCAGGGGTCTGGAAAAGATGGATGTTGGCTCAGTTGTTTTCTTTTAATTGTTTTCTAGGTTAAATCTGGTTCTTTTGTGCTCAACTAGTGTGCTATACTAATAATTTATTGACTATACTGACAGTGAAGACAGGTGATTGATGCTGCCAGCTTCTGTTGGATGTCTTATAGACATCTGCACAAGATTAGTGTTGTTGATGGCTTCCTAATGGGAATAGCTTTTCTTTAAACACTATAAAACTTTCTAATTAGGTTGTAAATAGGGGACTACATTTTGAATAAGCAGAGTGTTAAATAAACCATAATATTTAAACCACATTTTATTTCTGGCAATTACTCAGACTCTGAAGTTAAATTCTGTTTCATTAAATCACAGTGAGGGCCTATTGTTGCTAGTCTTTATGCTGTAAATATATACTTACCTGTAGTCAGGGAAAGATGGGCAGGAGAAACATGAAGAGTGAAGGTTGGTGTGTAAGGAGGCAGGGCTGATAGAGGACCCTTCTGAAAGAGGGATTTCACTGCAGCAATAATAATCCTCAAAGTTTGTGCTGTTGCTTTGCACTGAACTGACCTCATGTTATCAATTGTCTTTTTGTAGAATTAATTCCCCCTCGTCCCTGATGAAGGCGGCTTCACAAACAGAATAGCTTAGATAACCCCAGTTCCTCCAGACAAATCTGGCAGCCACAGTGTGTTGGCAACAGGTTTGTATCTGCTTCTGTCTTGGAGGAAGCTGGAGTACCAGCAGTCCTTCCAGCAGAGATTTTGGTACCTCTGCTCCTTGCAGTCCCTGTGGATCCTGCTCACGCTGGAAATACGGAATGTTAAACAGGAAAGATGGGACAGGGTGTAAAATGTACATGTGGTTCCATCACACACTTGGAACACTTCCATTGTCTCTCTCTTAGAGCTCAGAAATACATAAATTGGGGAGAAAGTCAAAGTGCACACTTCAGAGTCAGTCTTCATTTCCTCCTCACTCCTTAGGAAGGATGAAATGTCAGAATTTGTGGGATGTTGAATTTTTTACAGTTGTGTCACATACAAAGTATCAAGTGGGGTTCAGTAGGGAAAGCCTTTGTGCAATCCTGTAATTCCACTTTTGCAGCTCTTCTGGGATTTCTGAAAACCCGGTGCACCTGATGTGCCTCTCCACACTCGTACTGACCCATGGTGGTGCACAAGTCTGTAGGTGGAAATGTGGAGAAGGGAACCCGACACTTTCCAGGTTTACCAGATACTAAATAGTGCCTTTGGAAAACCTGTATTTTCATCAGCTTTTTTAATCAGAAAAGGTCGGCCTTGAAAATAATTTCCAAGTGTATTTTTAAGACATCATATATCTGAAGGTAGGAATGTTATCTGTTTTATGCAGAGTTTAGTGATCTCAGCTTATTGTAGGTAAAAGTAATCAAATATAAATATATTCAAAAAAAAAAAAGAAGAACAGGATAAAATATTGGAAAAACTGAATAGGGCAGCTTCAAGAAAAACATGTAGAAAATCTTCCTGTTTTAGCCAATAGTGTTCTAGAATCTGGGTTGCCGCAGGAGAAAAAAAAAAGATAAACATTTATGGAATTTTTTTCTTTGTTTGGGGAGTTTTGTTGACTTGCTTATTTGTCGTATCAAGGAACTTTCACTGAAATCAATGAAAGTTTGTTTCGAATTGCCTTTTCAGAAATGAAGACTAGCTATGTCTCTTCAAACTCTCCCTAATTTTCTGTTTGTGGAAGTACCTGCTGACTCTTCCACCACGAGTTTTGCAATTCCTTTAAATAAATACATACTTTGCTGTATCCTATGCTGGCTAAGCCAGTGCTATTTTAACTGAGCAGTCCCTTGGTAAAATTTTGCACATTCACAACTCAGTGCTTCTCGCTCCTGTAGGTAACACTGTCACAGACTTGCATGTCTAAACAGATGCTTGTTTTTTCAGTGGAGTAAATACTGACTTCATCTTTGTTTCAGACAGCTCTTGCTTACTCTAATGCAGAATAATTTAGGGTTAATATTGCCTATTTGATTTGAGAATGAAGCTGTTGTTGAAGTTAGGGTGAATAATTCATTTTTCAGAGTTCTAAAGGGTACATGTTAATATTGTAAAGCTGCAGCTGATGCTACTAAAGCCATTCATGTTAAGAGAACAAATTGCCATTTGGCATGCTGAAAAATTAACCCAATTTACAGCATGGGTGAAGATGAACTCTCTCTGGTGAAAGCTATATTTAAACCACCAATGAGATAATTACATCTTGGCCTTCTAACACATCTTATGTAGCACAGATGTGACTGCTTTTTCTTTATAAGTGAATGCATCTAACAATGTCTAAAAAAAAGAGAAGTGCTTGTTTTTCTAGATTTTGTGCATTTTTGCTGGGAAAGTCTGAAATATAAACAATGTGAAACGTCCATGCATAATGTGTAAGCTCAGGATTAGGCCACAAGATAGACAAAGCCAAGGCAGTGAATGCTGTTTGTACATGACCAGAACTTTGGAAGAATTACTGCAACTCCTGTTTTCAAGAAGGATGAATATCTGTTGAGGGTGCAGCATCTTCTGAACACAGTTCATGACTGTACAAGTTAGTCTAAAGGGGAGCTTTGTATTTTCATGTTTATTATTTTATATGGAAAAGTTGCATGAACAAACCAGGGTCGCTTCTCCGTGATGATAAAAAATAAGGCCTATGATATTTGAGTGGGGGGTTTTTAGCTTTATCTGTTTAAATCATCTGCAGGACCTCACAGCAATTGCTACTCCTGCAAATGAGCTGAGCTTTCCTGAGCAAACAAATTGTCCACCAAAACAATGTCTTTGTGTTTCTAATAGAACTGGAACAAACACATCTCTTTTGTTCCCTTGTTTGTGCATGATTTGTGTAGAAGATGAGTGTAGAGCAGGGAATGGCATTCATCTGTTAAAATCTCTCCACTCACCAGGCTAGAGGAAGATCCTGGAAGCACCTACCAGCCTGTACGTTCTTTTGCCTCCCTGCTGCCCTGCCTTTCTCTAATTTGGGCAAAATGACAGCCCAGATTTGATGTCTTGTGCCAGCTGAGAGTGGGGAGGCATTTGAACCTTGTGGTGTGGTGTCACCAGGATAGGGTGAGCAGTCACTGGTGGTCACAGGAGGAGAAAAGAACTGAGAAGGGGGAGGAAGAAGTGTGGAGTGTCCCCAGGGGAACCAGAAGCTGGTTTTTTTTATTTTTATTGTAATGAGTTTTTCCTCTTACCTTTCTTTCCTCGAATCATTAGTGTCATAACTGTTCTTCCCTGAGTGTTGATAAGCTTGAGGGCTTCCAGGAAGTCCTGAGTTAGCTTCTTCCCCAAGAGGGGCTATCATTGTGCTTGTAAAACGGTTTTGTTCAATCCTTGCCCCTTTCTGACACGTTCTTCTTTTGATGAAACTGGCTGGTACTTACACCTTTGATTTGTATGTTTGTTCAGGAGAAAAGAAGTTATAATTCACAGTCAGTTACGGAATTTAAGCAGGCTAAATAAGCAGATAATCTTCCCATGCAAAGAGGAGCCCTGTTGATAAAACAACCTGAGATGCATTTGCAAGGAAAAAAAAGAAGGTGCTCTGTTCTTACAGAGTACTGTCCAGTCCTCCCTCCAATGTGTCAATCAAAGAGCACTTTCTGCCCTCTGCACACTGCAAGTGTGCCCCAGATCCTGTTGGTTAGTCAGGGCTTACAGGCACTATTTGGGGGTTTGTGGCTTATGCTGTATTTGCAATTGCAAAGTGTCAGCCTCTGAGGTTTTCTGAGAGAGCTTGGGGGACCTGTGAGGCATTAAGATACTCTTAATCTCCACATGGTGCAGCTACACAATAGCTCTTGCATCACATGTATGTAAAAAAAGGATTGGATGTGGCAGGGTTTAGTGTGGTTGTGGTGCTAGGGCATGGGTTGGACTCCATGGTCTTAAAGGTCTCTTCCAACCTAGTGATTCCGTAATGGAATACTGATTTGTTTTCTTTGTAAGTAGACAGGTAAAATTGGACAAATTGTTACTTGGCTCCTTGAGCTCAGAAAGGAGAAATGAAAATGCTGGGTTTGAAATGGAGCTGATGAACTCATTTACAAGTTCATTCAGGTTTGTCTAAGAAGAGAAACAGCTGAGAGGAGAGGTAAATTGCATCTTCTGTTTTGCTTTGAAGCTGTGTCTTTACCTTTAAATTGATCTAAACCTTAAAAAGAGATCTGGATATCTGAAGATAATAATAATAATGAACAGTTTGTGAACCTCAACAAAAAACCCAACCAAACAAACCCCCCCCCAAAAAAAAAACAAAAAAAAAAAAAAAAAAAAAAAAACAAAAAAAAAAAAAACCACAAAAAAAAAACAAAACAAAAATAAGACCTCTAAAGCTCCAAATGCTGATTCTGAGACTTGCCATTCAGTGGGATGTTGGTGTAGATTTATACATTGGGGAATGCTTTGCAGTTCTTGGCTGTCTACTTGTGGCAAATATCAGATATTCAGAAGATCGGAAACTTCACTCCGATTGTCCACTCAAGCATAGGAGCTGATCTAATAAATAGGGGTTAAATATGTTACTAGTGGAGTGAGTTGCTGGATAGATTTGATGGCAGATACCAAAACTCTCCTTTGACCTCGTGGGTGCTGCTTAACTGCTGTGTGCCTATAAAGGGGACATAATTGCTCTGTGCTCATAAAATGAGTGTCAGAGCTATCTCACAAGGCTAATTAATGTTGTTGAAGTGTCTGAGGCCCAGAGATAAAAGGGGTCATAAACTATTGCTGCTAAATCCCACGTCTATTTGTTGATAAAGTAACTTTCCTCAGTCATTCCTGCCCTATTGTCTAGGTTCAGACTGATTCCTGCTTAATAATTTGAGTGTTTGTAGGTCTGGAGATAGATAGCAAATCGACTACATAGCACTACAATTACTGATATGGAATCATCATTTTCTATAAGGATTCCCTGTAATTGCTTCTTTTAAAATTTGAATTGTCCATGCACTTCATTACCATTTGGCATGAAAAAGAAATTGAAAAAAGTTTCACTGTGATGGATAACTGGAAGCATAGGCCGTCTCTTATATCTCACCACTTGACCTAAGCACCTGTGTGATGTACTAAAGGAACTGGATCCAGCATGCCACAGATTACTTCTCCTCCCCACTTCCAGCAGGCATTTCCAAGCTTCTAGGTGAACTGTGCTTGTTACAAATAGGGCTTGATGTGTGTTTAAGCAGGAGGTTGTATGGATTTAAATACTTCCCTGATTCTTGCTGTGATACATCATGGTCTCAGAGGAAAGTTGCTTCTCCCAAATGCCACAAATTTACCCTTGTTGACTAGAGATTAAAAAAAAAAAATCATATTCTTATGGTGATGGTCAGTTGAGAAGGTTTCAGGTGCCTTTGCAAGAACAAAGTTGGCATGTGTAAGAAAAGCCTATCAAGCTGCATTTCCTTAGCTAGCATCCCTTGATTTCCTTTGGAGAAGCTGTGGTTGAGGTGGCCTTAGACTGACATCAGATGATGAAAATATAAAGCATTTTCCTTGAGCTTTTCCCTCACTTATACTTGTGCATAGTTCTGGCTCTGTTGTTCTTGTGCATCCCAGCCAGCAGCAGCACGGAGCCATTGTGTGCCTGTGTGTGCATCCATGCTTCTGTGTGCCTGTGCAAGAGGAGAGGGGGGACTGTTCAGAGCAGGGCTTGTTTTGGGGTGCTGGATTGCACTTACCATGGTAGATGGGAGATTATGGTACTGTGGGAAGACGTGTTCCCATGGTAACTGAGCTGTTTTACCCAGAGATGGAGTGGAAACTGAAGCTGTGTCTTTCCTATGGTCCCTTACTACAAGTTTGTCATCCAGCATTAAGGGCTCATTATATTTAAATCACATTGATCTGGATGAGAGATTTTTCAGCACAAGGCAGAACCTGGTTCCTCTTAGGTGTAAAGGGAACCCCATGATGCTTTGTGGGCATTGGGAATTTTAGCAATTGGACCATAGTGACAGTGCAGCTGTGGGGCTTCCAATTCTCCCCTGCATGTAACTCTGGGAAGTGCAGCCTCTGAGAATGAGCTCTACACCGTTATCAGAGTGAGTACAGAGCATCTATCTGCTGTCTGTAGAAAACCTGTAGTGCTGTGTCAGAGTAGCATCTGCCTCTGGAGGCTGGGAGCTGATTGCCCCAGTGCTCCCCTGTGCTTTCCAGGTCTGCAGCTTGAAGCCCTGTGGAAGGAGGGGAGTGTGCAACCATCCCTTCACAGACCTTACACACACCTTATTCTCAAGGTAGAACCAGGAAAGGTGGAGCTGGGGCTAAGCTGTCCCTTTTATGTCCAGTGGCTCATTATTGCAGCTCATTTTAGGGACTTGCTTTAGAAGCCAACCATGTTAAGTCTTTTGAATATGAGTCTTGAATTTAAGGGCTGTCCCTTTAGGGTGATAAAACATTTTCCTTTGTTTAACATTTTTCTTTGTATGTACTTTTCCCCCACAAATGTTTTGTGAAATGCATGAAAACAGGCCCCACTCCAGCCTGTTTAGTGAGGAGCACCTAAAAAAGAAGTGGAAGGGACACTTTTCAGATATTGAAAACTCTTACAAAGTTGTGAAAGTTTTAGTGCAAATTGCTCCCTCTTCCAACCTGTCCACCTACCTGAATCTCATCTTCCCTATTTTTTGGAAATGCAGAGGAGGAACAAATCTCACTTTGATAAAATTGCTTCATCTTGTTCCTCAAGCACCTGAATAACTCAGTATTATAAAACTATGCTAGGGAGACATTAAAGCAGAAACAGAAGAACTCCAGAAGCTGACAGTGATTTGTATTGCCTCGTGCACATGCATTTCTGCATAGTTCTGAATTATTGATTAGCTGTTATTTCAGTAATTGATTTTTCTGCATATTTGCACTGCCCTTAGAGAAACCTACAAGAATGCAATTGCTAATTTGTATTGTTGAGACAATCTAGCATGTCTTTAATGGCTTTTATGAGGTGATCCTGTCCTTCTATGGCACTGCTGACCTATGGAAATTCATTGCACTGGGTTTAGTTTACACTGATATGTATGAGAGGAGATGGGGCCTTTCATTGCTTTGATACATTTCTCTTCCTCCAAGTAATAACTGTTGTGCATTTAGCAAGATGTTTTTCTTCTTTCAACACGGAAGCTTTATTGTACTGGCATAGAATGCTTTTGTCATGGACATGGAATTTCATGCAGCAGTAGATTTAGCTGAAGTGGCTTTTAAGTCATGTTGCAATGCCAAGATAAAACAAAATCAAAAAGTATGAAGTATAGGTAATCACATTACTTGAAATAATTGCTCTTTGTAGTATTTCTGTTAATTTTTGATTTAGGGAAGGAATTAAATTTGGGTATTAATAAGTATCAGATTATAAAAAAAAAAAAGAGTCCATTTCAGAAGAGTATTGAAACAGCAACACTGGGTCACAGAAAAGACCTTCCATGACTCAGACCAGAGCTCAGACCTTCACTTTCTTTTCCCAAAGCATCAGTTGCTGGCCAGTGTAGAGCAGCAGCACCAGCAGCAGTAGCCTTTCCCAGCTTCTGGCAGCCTGCCATTTGGGTTCTGCTTCAGCCAGAGGTTGTATCTGCATCATTGTATTTAATAGCCCATGGTGGACCTTTCTTCCATGAATTTCTCTAATTGCTTTTCTTTTAATCCATTTATGCTTTTGGCTTTCAAAACATCCTGTGGCAATAAGTTCCACAACTTAATTATGTAGTGTATAATAAAAAAAAAATAAAATTGGCCCCTCTTGTTTTAAGCAAACTGTCTGACCATTTCATTTGGTGTCCCCTATTTCTTGCATCATGAGAACAGTTGTTCCTGCTCACTGTCTCTGTGCTATTCCTGATACTAGACCGTAATCATATTCTTCTCCACAGTGATCTCTCTTGCAAGCTGCAAAGTCCTCATCTGGGTAATCTCTCCTTGTGAAAAAAGCTGGTTTGTACCTCTGATATTTATGTCTTCCTTCTCCTGTCTTTTTCTAATTATCCCAAGTCCCTTTCAGAACAGCACCCATTAATGAAGATGTGGGCAAAATTCAGTTTATATGCAGAGAGAAGATGTTCTCTGTTTCTTCTTTAACCATCTCTGACACTGTTTTTTTTTCCTTTTTACCATCTCCAAGCATTCAATTTGGCACTTTTCAGAGAATTCCATTTCAAGATCTCTCTCTGGAGTAAAAAAGGGTAACTTAGATCACATAACTGTGTATGCAGAAACTCTATGGGCTTTATCCATGTATAGAGAGCATTTAGTGACTCTGTATTTCCCAGTATCCCAAAGCAGCCTTCTTCCTTCCTGCTGTATCTTTGCCTAATGGGTAGAACTGAGCAAATAATGTACGTGAAGACTTTCGCTTCAGTTGTTGCCCATTTCATTTGAATTGCAATTTCTTCAAATTCAGGTTTTTCCACTGCTGTACAAAGCAACACTGAATGGTGAGGGGGAAATGAGCCATTTGCTCAAGCAAAAAACTACAGTGTCATGTTTGTGCTTTTCCTGGGATCCAAGCTAGCTTTGGAGTTCTAACACAGCCCTGCACTGTGTTAGAGTTTCTCTACCTGCCTAGAAAATGCTCTGAGAGGAAAGCTGTCTCTCAATCACTTTTCTCTCTGAGTGATAGAAGTTGTAGTTAACAATACATTAAAAAAAAAGATTATGTGGTATATGTAGGACCAGGGTATGACAGTGTAAGTTTATTAAATAAACAGATAAAAGTGGATGAAGGCTTCTTCGTGCTGTCCCTCATGGAGGCAAGGCAGGAAATGCCACCTGGGCAGGAAAAGAGGGGTGTAAGCAAAGGACAAAAGGTGCAGCAAGGGACCCTGCTTTCCTCCAGCTCCTTCCTTACCTCCTGACGTGACTCGGGTCAAGGTCTGCTTTGTTCTTAAAACCCTTTCTCTCTCCTGTTTCTGCATGAGAACAAAACCAATGCAAAACTAAACGCAAAGGTAAGAATCCATTTTACTGGCATTTGACATGCTGAAAGGCACAACAGTATTTGTGGAAACAGAAAACTTGTATGCCATGACTGGCTGTTTGATGGAAAATGTAAAGCTGAGTAGCTTGGTAAAAAAATCCAAATAATCTATTTTCTCTCAAGCTCTGGTTTTCCAAGTAGCAAAGCAGTAACCAAATTTGGTTCCTCAGAGGTTTGCATGGTCATTAGGTATTTAGTACTGAGTAAATATTAGCTTTCCTGGTCTGGTGGATTTGTGGTACTGTCTGTGATTACTGTGTTTTATTAAGAGGCTAAACATCTGTGTGATAAATAACTGTGGCATTATGTCAACTTGTATCTGTCATGTGAGTTCAGACCCAACCAGAAAGGCAGTATTTCTTCTATGGCAAATGCACATTTTGATGGTTTTTTCCTTCCCCAGAGAAACAAGCATACTTTTGTTCTCTGCAGCTCTGTGTTTATTGTCCTTCTGTTGCTTCACAATAGGGGATGAAAGTGGAGGGAGTGTTTTTTTAAAATTATTGTTGCTGTCTATTAATTTTTTTTCTTTCATCTGCACCTATTATTATCCAGAAATAGAAGTTATGACTTCTTGGGTGTGAGCCGAGGGTACAAGAGAGCCATTGAGTGCTATTGATATGAGGTGGCAGCAACTGCAGCTGGATTTGTTCAGGAACCAAAACTAAAACTGCTGAATGCATAACTAAACCTGAGATCAGTCACAAAGGAAAGCAGGGGAAAAGGCAGTTAATAAATACAGTGGATGCAATATCTGGCAGAGAGCCTTCCCTTTTACATACCCTACCCCCCATCATTCCCAGAGTATCCACTGAAGATAAATTTAGAATTCCTGAATCTATTTATTGCCTGATTTTTGTGTGCGTAAGTTGATACTGAGGAAAAATGGGAATGCTTCCATTTCCAGGTTTTGGATTGCTGGAGGAGGAAAGGAGGGGCGTGGTTAGGCGTAACTGCACATGAGAACCAAAACAGTTTGCTGAACCCAAGAGTCTTTCAATAGCATATGAGCCAACTAATCCTTTGTGGATATAGCTTGTATTGATCTCATTAATGGACCTCTAACAATGAAACTTCCCAGCTGCAGGTGGTTTACAGACACGTGGAGAATGCACAAAAGAAATTTACATTGTTGACTGGTTTCTATTATATTCAAATGTATATATAAACATAGATGGATTTTTTTTTTTTTTTAAGTAACCTGTAACCCTTGAACCCTTAAACTGGACCTAACAAACTAGTAGAGGAAATTATTTGTCTAGGAATGCTCTTGTTAGACTACTTCTCAGTCATGAAAATTTTACAATAAAGATGAGAAACTTTTAAAATATACATTTATGAGGAATGCCACAGTTAACTTGTATTTCAGACTCATAAATATTCAGCATACTGATTCAGTAACATAATAATGAGAAATGGAAAAGCATATGTTGAGAACAACTTCAAGGGAAAAAAAAAGCAACAGCATTTTGTACTTCAACAAGTCTATATAAAGAAAATGAGTCATTGCACCCACCTCTGAAAAGGAATGTGGCCACTTACTAGAAGAGTATTCACACCACTGTGGGATAGTTCAGGGCAGGTAACAATATAAATGTATCCCAGGCCACAGCTACAATCTGGGAGCAAAGAGGGGTGTCCTCCTGCCCTGTGCCTGCTCTGATACGGAGAGTTTGCCCTCTGCCAACAAAGCATGAGCTGCAAACTTCTGCAGAGGTTTCCTTTCCATTGCCCTGCAACATCAAAAGCGTCACACTCTGAAGCTCAAAGTAGATATGCATTTCTTCAAACAAAAGCCAGGAGATGAAAGAAATTCTTCAGTTTTTGTTGACTGCTTTGTCTCTGATTGCTAGGCCAAAACCTGCCTCTATTGCAGGCTTAATTTAGCATGCTGCGCTGACTGCCATGTATTTTCTCTGAGTTGAAGTAAATTAGAAAGTAGAGAAAAATGTTACCATTAGAAACAGGTCAGATTTACACCTCCTCATGCTTATGGAACCATTGAGCATGTTTCAATATCTGTGTTTTTCTGGTCTAGGCTAGATTCATGACTCTTAATTGTTTTCCCAGATTAGGAAGAAGATAGACTGATAGCATCAAAGTTAATGAGTTAATATGCTCTCCTGAATTCCATATGGGAGGGGGTCCTTAAGAAAGGCTATGGGCAATCTTACAGCTGCAGAGAAAGCTGCGTTGGACCCAAAGATAATAAGGTGCTGCCCTGGGTCCTCCCACTTTCACATGTTCCTGTGTATATTATAATTCAACAAACACACAGAAAAGTGTCACTAGGGCAGCACGGTGGGGCATTGAAGGGAAAGTTAACGGGATGAAAGGTGCCAGTGTTATGGTGTGAGAGTGAGCGATGGTTGATTATTTCAATCCCAGTCATGGATTTGTAAGGAAGATTTCTGCCCAAGTGAATTATGTGAAATTATTCGTAAAGCTGACAGTTATTAGCTGCAGATCTAATTGAAACATCATGGGAGGACTGGAAATTTTTGCAAAAGAGGCTGAGTGGTTTTGTCAGTTGTATGTATGCCAGTGAAATTGCTGACAGTTTAGGGATCCGAGACTGCATATGCTTAAACAACAAATGAAGCCCTGCTATCGTGGCTGTATTTCTGTGAACAGTTTGTGAATGCCAGGAGCCTCACCCTGTTTTACTTGTGAGGTTTTTTTTTCTGGTAAATTGGTCTACCACTAGAAATATATCAGCATTGTGCCTTGTGTTTAGTCCTGTCTGGAGTGCAGGTGCACAGTGGCAGTGGCTCCCCTGGATCCTGAGGATTTCCCTGTTACTTTTTAATGCCAAGGGTGGAAACCTGTGAGGAGGAGGTGACCCTGCAGAGGGAGACTGTGGAGGGCTGGAGAAAGCAAAACTGGAAACCTCTCTGTGCCTTCTGGATTGTAGGGTACTGATGGGCTTTGTTCTGAATTTAATTTTTAAAAAGGGGAAGTCTGTTATTTACATTGGGGAAAAAAGCCTAACCCTGACTGAAGAGAACACTGGGGGTTTGGGGTCTGAAGGAAAGGGATTTTTTTACTCAGGAAGGGCCTGGTTAACTTCCCTCACTGTATCTGCTCGTTTTCTGTCTAATCCTTGGTCTCCTGTGGGACATGAACCCCTCTGGCTTGGGCCAGGCCACGGGGGGTGCAGTCCCCATATGGTGAGCCATAGCCTGTGGGCTGGGGGAGGAAACAGGCCAGCTCCTGCAGCTCTTCCTCATAAACCACACTCTCGTTCCAGCAGATCTTAGAAACAACCTTTGACAGGCTTTTCTGTTTCTATTTGGGATTTTCAGCCTGATTTTCCAAGCAAATAAAGCTGTGTGATCACACTGTCTGCGAATTCACCTCGTTCCCTCACCAGGACAGATTTAAACCAGTTTGCTGTTTTTCTACCATGTCTCAAAAGTTACTGAGGCTCCCAGAAATTTCATAAAATAGCATCAGGGGAGAGGGAGGCAACCTCAGTTCATGCCCTGCTGAGGCAGAGCCTGGGACAGAAGCAGCACTTGGGTGTCCAGTGTGAAGGGGGTGGTGACCTAGTGACCATTGCTGTGAACCAGCCCTGGACAGCCCTTCCACATAGAGAAGAAAAGGCGTAGGATGTGGAAATCAACCCTCCTGGTGTACTGAACTTCGGCTGTCTCACTTCCTTCTTCAGCTGACTGTCTGTCCTCACTTGTGCTTTCCTTTTCCACAGAGCTTTTAAGGAGCTGAGTTTACTGAAAAATCATGGTTTGGCACTTAAGTCACGTGAGGCGTGGCCTCATGAAGGAAGGAGATGGTGGGCAGTGGGATTTGGAATCCTGCTCAGGCACCTCAGGGCCTTTCCACTCACAGTTTAATCCACATAACCAGAGCCTTTTGGGCAGGAAATGTATTAGAATGATGGAAAAGGCCACAATTCCAGCCAGACTGTAACCAGCCTCTGTGTTCATGAGATAAAAAATCCTATTTGATGCAGTGAGGTCCCTGTGTCTCTTCACTACCCCATTCCCTGCTGGCAGCAGAGTAAGGGCATGGCCACAGCCCGAGGACACAGAGCCAACTTCTGCTGAGCGTTACAACATGCCAGTGTCCTTGCTCTTAACTTGTTCCCATGACATCTGCTAGAAAAAAAAGCGTTTTTCCCAGGGACACGATGCAGTCCTGTAAAAGCCCTGTCTGTAGCTCAACTTCCAGTGGAGCCAGCTCTCTCGTACATTCCTGGAAAACTGCAAGTGAAGTTGTCATTGGTTGTGTTGCCTGTGGCTCCCTTGGCGCCGTGAGAGTTTGTCCCTGTCTGTCTTTGTGCAGATGCATCCTCTGGGGGAGGATGGATGTGTCCCAAAAAAGCTGTGGAGAACAGAAGCAGGATACAATTATGAGGTAGGACCCCAGATTTCTCCGGACTCTGGGCAGCTTGCTCTGAGCACTGCAAAGCCACTTTGGTGCAGCTCTTTCTCCAGAATCACGCTGCCTTGAGCTGCGAGAGGGACAGGGGACTTCTTGTGTCACCCTGGGAGCCCGAGGCCAGTGTCCTGGCTTCCAGAACAGGGGGCAGGTTTGGGAAGCCAAGTTTGTAGGAGGTGCTTTCCAACTGCCAGTTTCAGAAACTTTTAGCAGCTGATTTCCACCAAACTCTCTCCAAATTGCAAAGACATGGCAGTTGTTTGAGACCAAAGGGATAGAGGGCTATCCATGAGCAGTGTTGCTAGCAAAATCCACTATTTCAAATAAAGAAAATACTCCACTCTGCGATGCTGAGTACCACGTGAGCCAGAGAGGAATGTCTCTTCTTCAGCTTAAGTGGTTTTTTTTGCAAAAATAAGCAATGTCTCATGAATCACATTCACCACTGAAAATATATTCATCTAGATTTTCTTTGTAGCTTCCCTTCTAACTTTTTTTTCCTGATCTTGGGGAACGTACAGAAAGCTTTCAGAAACAGCAATTTATTTTTGAAACAAGAAGTAAAACAGTTGTTAACACAGAGTCTTTACAACTAGTGAGCATATGCATCTCCCAGTTGTGTGTCTTGAAAGTTAAGTTCTAGCACTCAAAGCTGACAGATTTGGGGAAACGATGTTGAATTCTTCACTGGGATAGGCGTTTTTATATGCAGTGTAAAACCAGGATTTTTATTGAAACTAAACTTTTTTAGGATTTCTCTGACATCAGACGTGTAAGCTGCTTGAGAGCCATTTGATAACAAAGCATTCATAAAAATTGTGTTATAAACTCAGCTTTTTCAGACACACCGATTGATAGCAGAGTAAACCTGGCTTTAGGTCTTCTAATACTCCAGTATCAAAACCACCACAGTGATGGTGATGTGATATACCATATGCCTGTTCAAGGAAGGGTGACGTGGACTAATTTTGCTCTGGCGAGCATTCTAGCATAACTGCAGAGAGATGGCCTCAGTGGATCCCACAAGGGTGTTTTTGGACTCCAAACCTAAGGTGTAGAAAGAATTTTCAGCTTCCCCTCCTGAGGAATTTTTATTAGCACAGGTTTTAGACTATGGAATAGCCTGAAAGGGATGACTGTAGGATGTCATTCCTCACTGAAAGAAACTGTATTTATTTGTTAGGGCTTCTTTCTTTAATGTAAATTTCCCTCCAGAGTATGTGCAGTTGGATTTTGTTTAATGTGTAGGAATTGTGGAAATTTTGTAGTTCAAGGAACTATAGTGTGAGGGCACTTCTCCAAGATAATATTGTACTAGAGATAATGTAAAGTACAGGTAAGGAGCCACTGAAGTGGGCTTCTGGTTGAGTTTTGTTTCTCTCCTTTGACAGGTGTTCAGTTTACTGCTTGTATAAATTTAATTTTTATTATGCTGTCTTATAATTTTTATTATGCTGCTTATAATTCTCATTTTTGCCATTTATCCAACCCACAAGCTGAAGAGCTTCCCCAAAAAGCTTTGCCAAGCATTTGTGTTTCAGGACAACTATAGGAATATGCAGAGCTGCTGATGGCAGTGGAAGTACACTGAGCACCTGTTATGTTTGTAGTAACTGTAGAATAGTACAGTAAAAATCCAGGGATGTAACTTAAGTGATCCAAAATAAGATACACATCTCAAGTCAGCCTGTAATTCTTTTTTTTTTTTTTTTTTTTTCAGTTCATGGTGTTTCACAAGAATAGTCAGAAAAAAAGGAATATAAAGCAGGTTTACTCATAGTTGATGGTCTATCTGCATAAAACGAAACATGTTAAACTTTGCACACAGTCTGTATCCACCACGCTGGGTTGCAGCTGAGTGGCTTTAGAGAAAAGTGTTTCCAGTACATGGTTAGCCTTAAACTTACCAAAGCCTCATTTATCTGAAACGTCTTCTTCTTTCCACAAAAACAATCCTGAAGTTCAATTTCCCAAAATATTTTTGTTTGTATGCCTTATTAATTTCATGAGCAGCAAGTTTTTGGAGGGCTGCTTTTAACTGCTTGCTTAAAAATACCTTTGTATCAGCCTCCCAATCTCACAGCAGTTCTTACTGAGCCAGTTTCACTGTATCACTAGATCATGTTTCTCCAACATTTTAATGTGTATAACTACTATAAATGTTATGGCAGACAGTGACTTCCCCCCATACTAGAGGTTTTTTTAGCTATAATTAGAAACATTTACTGGTCCTGGGCGGAGGAAAGATGATCCCTGACTCCTACAGGGCATGCAGGCAGGAGCTGGTGGTGAAAGCAGCATTGTTATCATCTACTTAGGTAGAGGAAGCCTCGCTTTTGGCAGGTAATTTTATGGTAATAATACAAGGTATGATGTCTGGCAATGATGTGCCTCCTCCTGTTGTAGGAACCTTCCCCTGCAAAAACATTGGTGATTTTTTTTATTTTTATTTTAAAAACAAAGCAAGCGAAAAATTTGTTTTCACTGGAGTGACATTTTTATCTTGGGAAAGGAAAGAAACATTCATTTTTGAGTTCATTCATGAAGACTTTGTCAGTACATTTTGTTGTCCAGCAGAAAATAATAAGCAGCACATCTCTGTCGAGAGAGCCTTTCTGCTTCGTTGTTCTAAGCACTACCCCAATGGTACAGAAACTTCTGGTTTCAGTCATTGTGCAAATTCTCTTCTTCACTGAAGTAATGTCACTTCAGTGATGCTCAGGCAAAGGAAATATTTCCCCAGCTCCAGTTGTTGATTAAATGCAAGGGTCTGTGAGCTGCTGGCAGCTTAGAGAAAGAGAACTTTGGTGCAGGGCATGTCTAATATGGGTCACTTACATTATCCCTCATTGCAAGCAGGGTTTTGCTTGTTTTTCAAGTGAAGTAGTTAACTTTCTAAGATGTATCTTTGTTGTCAAGAGCAGTGAATAGTATTCAGGAGGGTAGATTTAGCTGTGAAGGCTGTTTTCTCAGCCTAAAGAGCCAACTAGGAGGCTTTTTCTGGGAGCAGTAGCATGGCTTCAGGTTTGAATCCCTGTCCAAAAAAAGCATATCCTTCTGAATCCTTTTGCAAAGTCCATTCATCTTTTCTAAAAGAACCAGAAGTTGTGGGGCTAGCAGCCACCTGCAGGTGGGCTTTGCTTTCTGCTGCTTTGTTCTTTTATTTTCCCCTTCCCTCCAAATATCAGCTCTGGTTTGTTCCTGAAGCCTTTGGGAATCAGAAGTTTAATCTACCCCTGGAAAGGACTTCAAGAAACTACACAGCTTCATTTTTCATGACTCACTCCCTTTTTTTGTGGCACAACTGAATATCCCAAGATGTTCCTGAAAGCTGTTTTTTAATTCATAAGCATTTTTAGTGAACACAGTTCAACAAGTATTCCTGGGACATGTTCCCATCCTTAACTGTCCATATTTAGGGAAAAATTCCCTAGAGTCTGACCTTAATAAACCTTCTCTTCTGCAAATAGAGCCAACTACTTGTCTTTTAGTCTGTAACTGTGATGAACAATTAATTGCTGTCTTCTTTAAATATTGCTAAAATATATTAAGTTACTGTAGTCCTCTCGCATTCCTTCTTCTTAAATTAATCCAGATCCTTCACCTTCTGCTTCTAATTATTCTCCAAAGCCTTCATTTTCTAGAGAGATCTGCAACATTTCACTTTCCCATTTTGCTGAGTGCTTAATGTTAATGGGTGGCTCTTGAAGATGATTGGCATTGATTCACAGGTTGGGTTTTTTTTCTGATCAAATTCAGTATTAGATTTCACCAGAACTGCAGGTTTGACTTACATTTATTAGCTTTATTCTAGTTTGTGGTTTGGACTGAATTTTAGAATTGTGTGGAGTTTCTGGTCCTATCTAAGCTCTTTTTATAAAGACAGAGCAATGAAAGCATGGATTACTTTAGTCTCTTTCCTGCCTTCTGATATATTTATAGAATATTTCCTTTCATCTTTCATGTCCCTCAGTACATGCATTGCTCTTGTGATGTACGTTCTGATTTTGGGTTAAGAGAGGTTTGCTGTTATTTCACATTCATACTTAGCCAAAAGAAGTTGTTTCTTTGTTGGATTTTCAAAACTTGTGAATCTGAACAGCTAATACCTTCTTGTCTAATGTCCTGCTTCTGTCCTGCTTCTATCCTTTCCCTCTAGCAGGTTTTCAGCATTTTCTTTTTGAAGCTAGTTACCTGAATTTAGTAAAGCCTTTTAAAGTCCCATCATCCTCATTTCCTAACTTTTATTCTTTGTCTGTACTCTCTCAGAGGATAGCATCAGTTTCAGTCACCTTTCTCTTTTCAACCGTGAGAAGGTTCTTTCCTGTAAACCAGGGAAAAACATCAAAAACACCTCTATTGTAACTTCCTTCATGTTTGAAGAAGAGTTAGTCCCATTACAAGAGTGAGTCTCCTTTAACAGCCCGGTCAAGTGTTTGAGATTCATATTATTTAAATGTAGATGTAGATCCATAAAACCTTGGTGCAGTCTCAGCAGTACTTCAGGGTGGTCATCTAGACAATGGTAACAGGTACCAGTAGAGCAGTTCACCTCATTAGAGGAAAAGATTTTGTTGGAGGTGGGATT
Organism: Regulus satrapa; assembly: GCA_013396955.1. Taxonomy (NCBI): domain Eukaryota; kingdom Metazoa; phylum Chordata; class Aves; order Passeriformes; family Regulidae; genus Regulus; species Regulus satrapa. The sequence continues at coordinate 940,735 of VWZN01007049.1, forward strand.
GTCCAAGGGCAGGAGCAGGAGAAGTGAAGAAAACAGTTTGTGTCTCAAAATTGCTTTTTCTACTATGTCAATTCAACAGAACATATTCCCACAATTTATAAGCCTTGCTTTATCTCAGAGGATGGGTTTATTTCATCCCACCTCAGTAAAAACCTGTTGTTTCTGGGTGGGGGTAAAGAGGGGGACGGCACGGATGTCCCCTCTGATCCTGTGGTACAGCCCTGCCATACCTGAGAAGAAAATTCATAGTGGACCTCATTAGCTCGTTCCATTTGAGGAATTTTTTTAAGCAAAATAGTTCATATAAACCACCAGAGTGAAAATCTGGACAAAGCAATTTTTGCCACTGTCCAGACTAGGAAAATGGCCAGTGTTTACCAACTGCTTTAACTAAGCTGTTTACCTAAAGTAGGAGCTAAGTGGTGTTTAAAACATTAGCTAACACCTTTCCTGAACATGCCTCATCTGGTTTGTTTAGACAAGGCTGGCCAATATCTCCTTTCCCTGGGAGCGATTAGTCACAACCCAGAAAAACTGTTTGTCATGGATTTCTCAGGTTTGAGAGTGCGGAAACACAAACCTCAGCCACAGAAACTCGTGGATGGTGCTTGTAGTTACCCTCTTAGTCTTTCCATGCCAGTTGTGTGGGTTTTGCTTAAGTAAAAATTGCATTTTTTCATTGCTAGTTTGCAGCTGGTCTGAAGGGAAAACATGGGAAGAGTGAAGTGCTCACCAAACTTGCTTTAGAAAAGGCTCCATTAACAAGCGACTTATTTACGTTGATGGTTCTTCCAAGTCAGTGTCAGAAGTTGACTGACATTTTCTCAAGTCAGGATCCAGATGTAGTGAAGAACTTTTTAGTCATCTCTTGCAGGACTTTTAGTTGGCAACAGAAATGTAAATTTCAGTAGGAATGGGGAAAGTGGGAATGTTGTTTCCCAGGCCTCCGCCTTCCCATCGTACATGGATGTGTTTGTGGATTATTGATGAGAATGTTTTAATGATTTGCTGAACATCCCAAGTCATGCCAAATCCAAATGCCTCTCCCTAAATTTTCCATGCAGCTGCCTCAGTAGGACTATGCCTCCTTTTTATCCATCTTTCAGTGAGGGTATTGTGCAAGAGCATGTAAATATCTGTACGGAGAGGGCAGCTCAAACTGTGCACATGGTACTGTTTAGGCAACTGAGACAGATGGTGCGACTGTAGTTACAATGAAAACAATTCCTTCAACATGGATGGAGGAACGTTTCATGAATCTTTGGCTGTGGGGAAGCTCTAGGAGGATCTGAGCCCGGGTGCAGAGTAATTCCTCAGCTCTGGGCTTTCGCTGGCAGAAAATTGCTTCATGCTGTTCCAAGTACTTGAGTCCTATAATAGTTCTCACTTCAGCAAAGGTGCAGGATGAAGGGGTAATGCTGGTTCAGCTGCTTTTGTGTTCTGATTCTTCCTATTGTTTGGCTTCCAAGAAACATTTTTTATTTGCCTTTCTGCGAAAGAAAACATAAAACAAGAGTGGGATTGGTTTTTCAGGGCTTCACATCCTCTGTTAGTCATTTTCATTGCTGCAAAACACTTCCTATGGTGCTAGACCCATCTTCTGCATTCTCATTCCCTCATGCACAGGTGAGGTGGTTGGAGAAAACAGAAGAGTAATCAAGAAACCATTTTGGAAATAAGAATCAGCAGCAAAGCTCACCAAATCTGACTCCCCATACAGAGTAAAATGGGAGTGTTCCATCCATCCATCCATCCATCCATCCATCCATCCATCCATCCATCCATCCATCCATCCATCCATCCATCCATCCATCCATCCCTGCCTCACTCATTCCCTCGCACTGGCTCATTATTCACCCTTTGGCTGCATTCCTTTTAAAACAGCCGTTTGGCAATGTGGAAAGACAAACTGGGCTGAGGGGAAGCTGGGAGAAGGCACACACGGGGCGGTAGTTGCAGTAAATCTGTGCTCAGCCTTTTACTTGAGAACTGTCCTTGCCATTTGTCTTCCTCTGGCAGGGTGCCTTCGCTGCTGGCTGCTGCTCTGCAGAGGCTCCCCCACAGCCCTCCAGCATGCAGAATCCCTCCTGGCCTTCCCCCCTGGCCACGCAGGAGCGCCATTCCCTGTCCCCACAGCTGCTCTCTGCTGGAGCTCCGGGGTGACTCCGATGCAGAAATATGCGTGACAGACAGGAGCGTGCTGGGTCGAGCAGCTGTTGCTAGGGACGGATGTGACATTTAGTGCTAGTACAAAGGGTCAATTAGATAAGGGCCCTAAAGATAATTTCTGTAATACGGTGATTTGGAGTGGGGGAGACGGCAGTAAGAATTATGCAGCCACTAGTAATCTGGGTTGTTTTGGGGTTTTTTGACCTTGCCCTAGAGAGATCACAATTTCAAGCAGACAGGTGTTACCACCTTCAGATATTAAAGACATGCTTAATCTCTATGGAGACATTTGCTTCACCTAATGAAATTGCTGCAGCAATCAATTTTATTCTGCACCTATTGATCATGTCTGTTTTAGAGAGACAAATACAAGACAACCTTAATTAAGAGGATCCATCTCTTCTTTTAGCAGTATTTTCCAGCAGGAAGCTTTCACATCTCACGTTGTACTTTTTGATAGAAAGTATCTCTTCTATTTGTATCGAGATGAAATGGAAATCAAAAGCTTTCATTTCTATCCCCTGCACTGATTTTATAGGAACAAGCTAGTTTGTATTTTTCAAGTACCTAATCCAATTTATTCAGATTTATTGTACCACAGGAATTTGAAAATCAATAACTTTAGCCGCCAGGTGCGCTCTTTATTTGTAAATTTATTTAATTTTTTTTAAGATTGTGAATGTGGATGACATCTGTCTTTTCTAAATTGAGCAACTTGTAAATAAATAAAAAGCATAGGATTATTTTCTTTGGCATTTATGTTTGAAGATATTCTCCCTTAGATTCTCTCATTCTCTTGCTGGCCATATTTCACATACAATACATGCTGTTTGCAAACTAGTTTTAACAGAGTCCTCCAAGAAAGAAGCTCTAGGCAACCTAATGGGTATTTTGAGTGTTGTGGAGGGACATCTAACTCAACAACTGCCCTGTATATTAAGTGAGATACTGGTGGCACTGATGTGGAGCGTGCTCCTTTTGTGTCTGAGGTCTAAATGTCACTTAAAATACTGTTGTGAGGTTTCTGAGTGAGTTAGTTCTGGACGTACATTCTAGAAAGTGTTTGCAGTCAGATCTGTGAAGTGCTTGTGGCTGGTATCTGGCAGTGTTGTGTAGAGCTGGCTTGTTCAGCCAACACTGGGAGCACTTTTTGCAGGAAAGAGGAAAAGATGGTGGTGTGATGGCTTGGTAGCAGGAATAGTGTTCTGCATCGTTTCCCTGCCAAAGCAAAGCGCTCCTGAGTGGAGGAATGTATTCTCTGCTCACAAGGCAGCTGTGGAAAATGCACACAGGAATCACATTTAAGGAAATATTTGCTTTGTGAGGGCAATAGCATAAAATAGTTAAGCAGTGGCTTTAGTTAGCTCATGGTAACTCATCATGGTAGTGTGGCTCAGTATGGAGCAATGAAATAAATGTACCAACCTCCATCAGCCGGGAACGGGTGTGGCACTCAGTATGTGCCGTATTTCTCACCGTCCCAAAGCACATCTCCTCCTCCTCCTCATGAGTGAGGGCTATTCCATCGCACACCATGATAAATTTGGGCACAGTGAAGTGTCCAAGCAAAGTGTTGTATAGCAAAACTGGGAAGGCTACAAGAGCAACTTTGCTGTCCATCCCCTGAACCTCCAGGTGTAAAACAAGGAACGCTTTGTGGCCTTGTCTGATAGCTCAGCATTAATAGGGCTTCCCAATTCCCTTGTTTCAAACTGGCTTAAGCTGGGTGCAGCATAGAAATCTCTGGCACATGGTGCAGGATATCAGTAGGGTTAATTGGTCCTGACTGCTGAAGGGATGCTGAAGATGTAGCAGTCACTCTGTGCCTTGAAGTCTCTTGGATGCAATAAGTCTCTGTGTGGGTGGTGTTAATCCCAGAATGATTTTGTAATAGCAGTGCATTCACCCAAGTTCTCTTGGTTGAAAACTCCTCTTTGTGCCTCAGCCCACCATGTCCCATCATGCAGAGAACATTAGGTATCTCATCGTGAAACTTCTTCTTCCATTCTTTGAGAGTTTTGCTGCAGGTACTTCTCAGGTCAGGGTCAAAAAGACTTTTTTTTTCCTTCTGAACTCAAGTAAGGCAAAGTAGTTTCCTTTTATGGGAAAGCTATGTATGGCAGCTGGGGGGAAATGGGAGTTCAGCAAGTTGCTCTAAACAAAGGGAATAATTTGATTCTTCAGTCTTTTAATCCCCACCTTTTGTGAAGCTGATAGCTCTGTTTTTAGAGAATAGTGCTTGAAATAATTACATGTAAAAAGTGTCTACTCAAAGCGGTAATTAAAGTGTTTTTACTGAATTGACACTGAGAGCTTCATTGTGAACAATGATGGACTTACATAAGCTCATCTTTATTTACATAAAGTTCAATAAAATAAGCTATTTCAATCTATGGATATTTTCTTCTTCCTCCTCCTCCTCCTTTCTAGGATATAAATTTGATTTCATTTGACTTTCTTAGACATTTTTTGCCCCTATAAGGAAGTTCAGCATCTCACAGCAGTATGCTTTACTTTGTTTTAGTTCTCTGCTGGATCTCGAAGTGAAGTTTGGTGTTCTTTAGATGCTACTCAAGAATTCAACACTTTAGTTTGTTTATTTGTAGAAAAACGTTGTTGCTGGACATCTGCTGCTTGTGGTATTTCATGCTAGAGCTAATGCTGTTGCACTGCTCACCCTGAATTAGTAATAAGTACAGTTTGACTTACATGACTTTGAGAGATGGGACTAATCCAGAGCCTTTCTGAGAGTGGGATGAAACATTATGTGAAGATGGATTTCTGAGTCGTGCTTTGATGGATAATGTGCAGCCAGCATGAAACCACTGCACTTCAGAGCTCTAGCCTTTCTTATTGTTATTTTTCTACTCAGACACTTGCTTCTCACCAAAAAAAAAAAAAAACCCAACCCAAAAACAACAACAACAAAACTTTAATGATTCATTAATTGAATGATTCAGTCAGCCCCCTTTGGTTCAATTTAGCCTGCACAGATTAAAGGGTCGTTCTGTTGGTCTCGGACAGACAGACTGCAGAGAAATGAGCTCTCCGGGATGATTAGCTTGAGAGAAGGGGATTCTCCAGGGCTTTTCTAATGAACTGAGAGCTCTTTTAGGGGCCTGCTGGTAAGATAGGAGTGCCTTCTGCTTTTCTGTCTCCTTCCTCTGTCTTCCCGCTCATCACTGCAATACAAGCAGACCAAACAAAAGGCCATGATTCATAGACAAAGCTTTAGAACAATGTATTTTACAGCTGAAGACAGTGTTTTGTGTCCTTTGAGACACTGATGCTTAGATCGTTTTTTTGTCTGGCATTTTTCTTTTTTAAAGCTTGTCAGTCATACTCGTATCTAATGACTTCTCAAAGGCCAGTTAACATCCACAGGACTTTGTGGGGTGTTTTTGTCTCAAGTATCTCTTTTCTTGACAGTGGATAGTGTTTTTTTCTCTTTGAGGTCATTTAAATATGAGACCAATTTATCCAACAACAGATTGAAAAATGTGAGCTCTGGCACACGTTGAATATTTATTATTAAAATTGCATAACTGGAAATGTTAGATCTGTTTAAGTACCAGATTGCATCCAATCTACCTAGATTTCCACCAGAATATCCCTCAGAAACGGTGCTGTTCAATTCCTCCTCTCTGTTGTCCTGCATGTGATTGAGCTGCCTCAGCCTTTCCCAACAGGTTCATCCAATGGCACCAAGCTGAGTGTGTGTGACTGCATTTCAGAGAGCCGCAATTCCTGTACTGGTATCTCTGTAAAGCCCGTGGGATTAAGGTACTCTGCTGTTGTGAAATGTTTTCTTGGCTTTATTACTGCAGTGATAACATCTCACATTGCTTTTTCAGTGGCAGTATTGCACCCAAGAGGGCAACGGTTCATGCATTAGGACTACTACAAATTAACACTACTTTTCCCTTTCTCTTTAAAGTGAGGAAGTAGCATCCCTTTTTAATAAACAGATGAATTTGAGGCAGAATTAAAATTCCTTTCTAAAGGCAGTCAGAAAAGCGATTGCAGTGAGGTTTTAAGAACCCAACCCAGGAGGCAGTTTGTCGTTGTGCATTCCACGGGACAGAAACCCTCTTTTGAAATTAATGAGGCTAGTTAAAATAATATTCACCCATACACAGCCTTAGGTATCAAGGGCTGGCTGTTAATTCCAGCAAGGTAACATATGCTTACTACATGGAGGCAACAGGCTTAGCTTCCAAAGACTCTTTTCATCTCGAGGTGTGGGAATCTGCTGTGTGGTAGAAATGGGGGGGGGAAAGGATTTTGTCCTTCCATAGAATCTTTCTGCAGTTCACTTACATTACACAGCACAAGTCAATTGGAAATTCATGGGAAGAGTGTGTTTGGAATGCAGCTGAGCATCCCACATTGAAATAAGTGGTGAGGATTTAATAATTTTGAGGTTGGCGGCCAGACATGTTATAACACCACTTAGAATGCAGTCACAAAGTAGAATTGACATGTGAACTCTGCTTACAGTGGAAACGTTATTACAATTTCAGCTCCTTAAGTTTCTGTTTAATGGTTAAATAATATGAGCAACATTTGATTGTTGTAATGTTGCATTGATTTTAAACCACAGGTTTACTCAAATGGTAATGATTCAGTTTTCTTTTCAGGAAACTTAGCAGAAAGGCTTTCTTCTTTGAGGAAAAATACCAGTTAGTGGGCATTTTCAGGGCATCTCCATGGCACTGTTTCTGAAAACAGAGCGTAGGAAGGAGCATATGGTATTACATCTGCAGAGTGTTTGACAGTAACCAGTCCCGGGTGCTTCAGAGGTCAATTTACAGAACTCAGAAGAAAGCAGTTACTCTGCCCAAGGAAATTACTCTTCTGAAAGCCAATAGCTTTGAGGTTAACATAAACTCTAATGTGTTAGACACGTAACTTCTTCACCACTTGCCATTTCTGAACTTCTTTTCTGGACACCTCTATGATCAACTGTCCAGAGATGGGTCCAATTTTTCCTTGAACTTTGATCAGACTTTGACTTCATTAGCATCATTAGTATTTTTCAAGCTTTACTAAGGACCTGGTAAACTTTTGAATAACCCATTGGACTTTGGTTATGAAAGACAGTAAAGGACTCTGATGTCCATTCTGCTTGTATTTTGTGGCAATACATACTTCTCTGAGTCACTTTCTTACTTCAGGTATGCAGTTCCAGTCTCCCATGTCATTTTGTGAGAACACCTTTTCCTCCTATGCCCTTGATCATTGTCATTTGTTTATAAATACTGGAAAATATTTTTCTTTTTTTTTTTTTCTTTTTTTTTTGTGGTTTTTTTTTTTGTTTTTTTTTTGTTTGTTTGTTTTGTTTTTGGTTTTGTTTTTTAATGGAGGGAATACTTTGGCACACAGTTTTCTAGATGAGATGAACCATTGGTTTAAACAAGTCTTTCCTACAACTTTATGGAAAGGGAACCCTTATCATTTGGAAGATGGATGGGTTTCCTTTTCCATAGGTCTGTCCTTAAGCCCCGCTGATATAAAATTCTCATTTTAGATATTCAGTGATTAAGTATGAGAATCTCAGTGAAGCGGAGTCCCCTCAGAACCCAAATTGCAATGAGATTGCTTTAAGCAGATAAATTACTTCTGTCCTATAAAGACTTCAGTATCTGAAGAGATTAAATTGTAGCAGTGAATGAAACCTGTATTAAAAATTATGTGATTAGGAAGATGAGCAAGTTTGTTCATTATAATGTGAAACTGGACATGAAAACTAGCCTGAACATTTAAACTAATAGAGTCATTCTTACTTTGCATGTGCTTTATTGTTTCACATTTGTTATGTTTGTGTCATTGACTTTTGTAGTAACTCCATAATACGAGCAAATTGTCACCAATGAAGCAGATGGAATGAAATTCCTTTTATATAATGTAATTAAGAAAATAAGCACATTGTAGGAAGAAGCTAGTATGCTGCTCTCTCTCTCATCCAGCAGGAACTCATCATCCATGCCAACCTCTTCTGGCAAAGCATGAGGGTGCTTTTTCTCTTAAGCAAAAGATTGTTCTGTTTGTTTTTTCATTTGATTTTGTGTTAAAAAGTCTTATGTAGATGATTATGATGCTCATAATTACTGCTATCTCACTGAAATGGGTGAAAGTTTTGGCCTCATTGGGAACACTGCTGAATCCCTTAGTTATACAAGCAAGAGTGCATTTTCCTCTTAATTAGAAAATAAGGGTTTCTAATGAATAAAATAATTTCAGTATTTATTCAATGTTTCATTCTCCTAGCATAAGCCATCTGAGATGTATAGTACTTACACATGTTAATTGACAAACTGTATTTATTAAGGAACTGCCATTTAAAAAGTCATGCTAGTAAGATAATATTTTTTAAAAGCAAGATGGAAAGCTTAAGTGTCATTTTTGACCTGTCTCAATTATTAGGTAATATCTCTGGAGTTTGAGATTTCCCAGCTTCCCTAGGCAATCTGTTTCACTGCTTAATTATCTTCACATTTAGAAAGTTGTGTAGAAGAAAACTAATAATGATAATTTGCTTGCTTTTTTTTCCCCCTTTTTTTTTTCTTTTTTTCATGATTAATTTCTTGTCCTGGCTAACAGTGAAGAACATGAAGAAAAGAAGAGATGATTTTTCCTTGTTTTTGCAGTAGCCTTTCATACACCAAATGTCAGTCTTGCAACTGCTCTACTTCTTGCAGTATTACTTTAATCATCTGAGCTCTCCTGTTGGAGCAGAATGACAGCATTGCTGTCTGTGTCATGCAGACCAGGTTCCTGTTTATATACCAGTACCAGAGTTTCTGTTGGTCTTTTTTTTTCTTTTAAATATTTGACTTAATGTCACATCACGTGATGAAATATATGTAAACTGCATCATGTAGTTTTGCTTACAAAGAAGAGGTGAAGATGTTGGATTATGGTGTATAAAGGGGAATGAGTATTTTTGTAATTTAAATGCTGCTTTCTAACATTATAGTTTTGCTTATGGGGAACATTGGTAAATATTCACCTTCTCTATTTCACAGAATCCCAGACTGGGTAAGGTTGAAGAGACAGCTGGAGGTCATCTAATCCAACCTCCCTGCCCAAGCAGGGTCCTCTGGAGCACATTATTTTGGATGGCATCCAGATGGCTTTAGGGTATCTCCAGGGAAGGAGATTCCTAACAATGCTTGCTTGTGGCCACTGACATCATCAAAGAAACTGTTTACATCTCTGCAAACGTTTGATTTATCTTGCTTTCAGGAAAAAATCCTTTGTGAATACAGGACTTTACAGGTTGTGTTCAAAGCAAATCAGATGAGGTTGAAATTAGAGTGGGGACAATAGAGAAATAAAAGGCTGGAATGGAGGAAAGCTAGTAGATATTGTAGCAACTCTGTTGTTTACCATTTATGTTGTGTTTTATTAGTTTTGAATTGATTCATGTTAATAATTACAAATTACTGTCTCCCAGGGTCTTGTAGTAGTATTGTGGTTTTCTTATTCATAATGAGGTGAAATTATTTTTTCAGCAATGATCTCTGGATTGTTTCCTGCACAAATCTGGATCTTGATTTTGTTGAGCATCACAATGCTTTTGCAACATCATTAGTATAATGGCATCTCAGTACTCTCATGTTCTTGGGATGTGTTCAGTTGGAATATAAAAATGCAGAAGGCACCACAGCCTGAGTTGATTGACTTGGAGAGAATTACAGAAACTTAGAGACAGACTGGAAACCTGCCTATCAGTGCTGCCACTGAAGAGATGAGGAAACATAATTTCCATCTTTCAAACAACTTGCACCTTTATCTCTGTTGTCCTTGCAGCCTACCCTGCTAAGGAATTCAGTGCAGAGACACCTGAGTTGGCTGGCTGCAGTCAGGTTGAATGTCACTGACTAATGACCTCCTTAAATTAGCATTACTGCAACCTAATAAACTCACCTTAAACTAGAGTTAACAAGCCACTTATGTGGCTTTCAACTATGCCATACCAGCCATATTGCCTCGGGCCAGCAATCATTCATGTCTCTTTGTGCTGTTTTCATGTAAACTTGTCCACTGCCTCACAGATGTCCTAAAAGATGAACAACTTAAGGTTTCTGTGTATGGCCATAAATTGAATATAACCACCGTAAATTTTTATTTGATGGCAAATCTAAAGGAGTTGAAGGAAAGCTGCTTGAAAGCTGTGAAAAGCGAAGCTCTTGGGAGAGTTTGTCAGCATTGTTAAATATATTGCAATCTTGAACCTAGGGGACACAAGATGTCTTCAGGTGAAGCCACATTGCAGGCCCATGTGCTAGAGCTTCATCTCTCCAGAGGGAATTTGCATGACTAGAACTCTGTTGTTTCACAGTTAATCATCTGGTTTTGACTCCCTAAGCATTTTTGCTCTGAAAGGTGTCAAACCCATAATATTTCAGTTTCAGGTAGAAAAACTGCATAGAAAATTAAATTAGGAATAAAACAGAAATAAATGAGAAAATTCTGACTAATTAAGTTCTTCCTTATTATCTTAATAATATTTTCAAACAGTGCTTCTGTATTCGACCTCACTAACAGTTTACTGTAATGCAAACATTTGTCTTAATGCTAAAAAATGCAAGAGAATGAAAGCACAGTAATTATGCTATAATTTCCATAAAATGCTTAAAAACATTATAAGAAATGCATAATTTTTTAAAAATATGGTAGACTCCAAATTTCCCATTAGGGTATTTTTTTACAACTTAATTTATTCCTTCTCCTATAAGAAATCCATCAGAATAAAGCTACTTCGGCACCTCTAATTTAATATTTGTTTCCCAGTGAAAAATTCTGCAAATTGATGTTCAGATTGATAATCATGCAGATCTCATGATCTAAACTGAAAGGAATTGTAAAAGGTTTTATCTTCTTCAGTGCATTTTGGACCCAGGTGACATGGAGAGGATTGAAATAGGACAGAGTATATAGATATAATAGATTAAGTATTAATTTTGTATTCCAACCAGAACTCAAACGAAACTGGGCATGTGCTAAAGCTTCATAGAATTGCTTAGTTTCAGAGTTATGGCCAAATGGTGATGGGTACTGGTGAATCAGTCAAAGAAAGGGGTCTTTGGGTCATCTTGCGTCTGAGACCAAAAGTCTCATCGAGATCTGAACCTCTCAAGGAGCAGCTGCAGGACTGCAAGCTGCCATGGTCCCCTGCACAGCTCTGGCATGTCTGCAGGGCATACTGCGTAAGGACCAGGCTCAGAAGCTGATCTATCATACTGTTATTTTGAAAGGGAAAGGCTTTTACAATCCAGCAACCCAGGGCAATATTAAATGTGTCACCCCTAAAGCAGCAAAGCAAAAGCAGGCAGAGACCCACTGTCCTTGTTGTTGTACCAAGCTCTGAAATGAAAATCTTCAGTTTTAAAACTGAAGTTTTATTGGATAAAAAAATCCCAATCTACTAACACGTGTGAATTTTAAAGAGTCAAGAGAAATAACCGGGCTGAAAAATGTGTGCCATCCTCCAAAGGAATAGCAGCTGCTGTTTGGATTGCAATGAGAATTTTAAGGAGGTGCTTGCTTTCATCCCTGCTGCTCTCTTGTGAAGTGGTGTGAGCCAGAGAAGTGACCAGGAGATGCTGGGGAACACACAAATAGTGCAGGCCCACCCAAAGCCAACACTTGGGAGTAAAGAGGATTAAAGGAGTTTTCTAAGCTTCTCACATTGTCTCGAAATAGCATGTTGGAAAATGTGGGTTCCCAGCATGGGAGGGAAGACTGCTCTGTAACTTATCCCAGCTTTTTGTTCCCAGGTCAGCCCAATGCCTGAGGTCACTGTCCAACAGAACTGTGGAAAGTTCCACAGGGTTTATTTTTCAGTGAAGAAATACTTCTGTGTATTTTAGCTCCTCACCAAATACTTATCCATCTTAGCACCCCACTCATCCCCAGCTCCACGCATGGGATTCCTTTAGCAGGGAGCAGAGGAATTTCAGAGGCCAATACTTCCTTTATGTCAAGCTGCTGGAAAGCTGAGTGAAGTTGTCATCACCAGCTGGCCCTGATGCCAAAGGGCACAAAGTTTCCTTAAATGTTGGACTGCAAACATCATTGTTCTCTATTTTCTGAAGCCAATAATTGTATTACATGTGGGGAGTCCCCTAGGTCACAATATGCTGGTAAAATTACTCACTAACATTGTTATCCTCTTTGCTGAGTTGCTGCAGCTTCTAATGGTAGCAGCATTACTTTGAGCATCCTGCCAAGAAACAGCAAATAAAGGTTTAGGAATACTTCTTTTTGTGCAAAGTCCAGTGTTTCATGTTGTGATGCATGAACACTATGAATATAATTGGGAAAATGTGATGAAACATAGGGAGTAGTTCAGTGTGGCAGGGAACAGAAGAGGTTAATGAAGATTAAGGAAGACTAGAGCAAAATGAGATGAATGGACATGATGGTATATGAAATGCATTTTTGTCACATAACAGAGTAAAAAGACTGATTTGTGCATGTTGGGGAATATTAGATTAACAGCCATTGTTTGTGGGTGGAAAAATATTTTTAGGAAAATAAATTATTTATTTCTGGAGCTTCCACTGTGGGAAGCTGAATGAGCATGTCTGCTCATTGTGTCGTGGTGATCTAACAGAACATATGTCAGAAGAGGACAGCAAATAATATTTTTCGGTTATTATTAATAGGAATTTTCTGTCACTCATCCCATTCTAGTACTGCTGCATCCTTGGTAGAAATGTAATGATCTGAACAAGATTATGCCTACCCAAGGTTTGGAACATATCCAGCAGTAAGTTTCCCCTCTTTTCTTTATAGAGAAAAACTTCTTTGCTTCAGACCATGAATTATGCTGAGTGATGGAGGTTAGGAAGGATCTTCCTTCTGTGTACAGTTTATCATCTAATTTTACTTTAAAGAGTTTCCTGCTCTTCTACTTTATCTGTTACCATGCATTATCAGTTACTGGATCCATGATCAGACACTGGTCAGACTTGCATTGATTTTTGTATTGATTATATAAGTTAATGTTTATATTACTTTTTCTTTTTCATACCTGATATAACAAAAAAAATCAATTTGCCTTTATTGGTGATCAGTTCTGTATAGGATTTAGATCCCAACTGGGACAAACTTGAATATCAAGGAGCAAACTAAACAGGGAAAAATTAAAAATTGATGCTCTTCTGCCATATATTCTTGAAGTGAGAGTAAAAAACCCACACATTTTGCATTCAATGCTGCAAACTCTTTTGGCAATAAAGGTACATGTAAGACGCTGTAGATATTGAAGATTCTAACAATTTTAGAAAGAGAAACTGGGAAAATGATCAGAAGTCAATTAAAATAACTTGGTAATAAAAGGACACTGATTTGTAAGAGGAGTTTGTAGATAAATTGAAAAGGTTACAGCAGAGAATGGCTGTAAGAATAACTGTGAAACAGTTTTATCTCCACAAATTCGTTTGTTTGTTTGTGTTGGGGGAGACTGAGATGACCACTAACTGGTTCCTTACAGTTCCTAATTTCTTTTATGCTGTAGTTGTGCAGTGAGGGATCAGGACCTTGCTGTAGTGAGCACTGGGCAAACTCCTAATGAGAGATCCCCACACAGACCATTCACTTAAGAGATGGATTTGATGATCCTTGTGGGTCCCTTCTAACTCAGAATATTCTGTAACTTCTGTCAGAGATGTTTTCTAGCCCAAAGGAATGTAAGGGATGACTAGTAACTAGTGTTAATATTCTATTTGTTTTCATGTTCTGAACCACTGAATTCGTCTTAGTGTCACATTTTTCCAATTTCAGGATTTTATTGTAAATTCATAGAGCTGGGAGTTGTGCAGCAAAACTGAGAATATTAATTATTTCCATTAAAATCTATGGAAATAAGAACTAGCTTGTGAACCCTTCAAATTCCTTTTGTATGATGCCATATTATAAAGATTTGAACTTGAGCAAAGCAGAAAGAAGTTTAATTTTTCATGTGTCAGCCCTTTTGTTTGTGCAGTGTTTAATTCAAGATATGGATTACCTGAAACTCCCCTGGACTGCAGAGTCCCAGCAGGAACCAAACTGCCCCAGATGACTTCACATGGAAAAATAAGATTAGGTACAAATAACATGGAGTTCCTTCCTGATATTTGTATGCAAACTTCACTAGCTAACTCCCACTGAAATCTATCCAAGCCTCCATTGCATAGGACGGAGTAGAAATCTCTGAGAGTAGAATCTCTCAGAAAAAGTACTACTAAATGATGTGGAAATCAGCCCTGTTTTTCTCCAGATGTAATAGTAAATATGGATTCTTGAGGAAACATGAAGGATGGAGTAGCTTAATGAGCTTAATCTGTTTTTAAAGATTCCTTACAGCCCTTCAGCATAACATAGCCCCTTCCCACTGGCATTTTTCCTTGAAGAGTGGCAATGAAAAAAGCAAGTCCAATTTGGCCAGTTGTAGAGAAATATGGTTCATCTTGTCATGGTGCTTGGCCATCTAGTTTATTTTTTCATCTGTTGAAAGCAAGGCATCTTCCTTGCTTGCTTTTTTGCTGCTTTTCTATGTAGGTAGCCTTTTTTCCTCTTCTTACACGGGTTTGCATTGTACTTCTCTCTCCTGATTCTTAAGGGCAGTTTGCCATCCTTTCTCTTTGATATTGATGTCTTCCAAAGTTTTATTTTCATATGTTTTATGCTTGTTGTGAAGCTGCCCATTTTATCTGGGACAAGTCTCTCTCTTTTTCATACTCGGGTCTTTTTTTAAAACTTTTTCCATATATTGTTAGTGTTTGATTCAAATATTTGCTTCTACCTTTTTTCCAGCCTGCATCAGTTGTAATCTTTCATTAAGTTTTTGTTTCATTTTTTGGGGGATGGATTTATGTGGAATAAATATTGACAATATTTTGACAGGTTGGCATATTACACTTCTTGTGTAAACATGATTATAATAATCTGTGGCCCATTTTAAACCAGTGTTTGAAGCGTAAGGATTGCAGATGAAAGTGAGTCACGGTGGTCTATTGTATGTAAACATAATAGAAGTTTGATTGATTTCCAAGATCAGTTAGGATTACTTGATTGGAAAGGGTTGCTATGGGGAAAGGAAGGCGATAACAAAAGCAAGCAGCTCATTTCAGGCCATGATGGCAATCGCACGTTCTCATCACACCTACAGTAACATGTTCAATAGGGTATTTTTAAACCTCACCGTGGTCCTGCGAGAGTGTAAACATTTGCTGGAGCTCTGCCTCAGCGGAGCAAGAAGCAATATTTGCTGGAGAAAAAGGAGCATGGGGCAGGGTCAAAGCAGCTATTCCTTGGCACACCACAGCTGAGCTGGCTGGCTGGCTGGTGTGCCTCCCAGCCTACCAGTCCACTCTTGTTTTTCCTTTCAGATGAATGATCTCTGGGGCAGCCAGGTTTCTGTGATCTCTCAGCAGGGGATGTGTGTGAGGTTTTATGCTTGCTTTGGAAAATGCTGGCTTCACATGCCTTCTCTCTCATTTTGGCCGAGTCCCTAGATTAGAAACATGTCCAGTAAATATTTAGTTCCAGATATGCTGTCAAAAGGTTCCATGCTTTCTGACTGCTTCGAGGTTTGTTCGTGTGAATCAGTTTTTATTATTTCTTGGAGCTGACCTTGAAGAAGCAGAAAAAATGGATCTGAGCAATAATCAAAAACACGAGGTGGACCACCAGCCAGTGAAGTTGTAATTGCCTACAACACAAGGATACCAGTTACACCCTGTTATTTCCTAGGAATGAGCTGATGTTTGTGGCAGAGCTGTGAGCAACATCTCACCTGTCCCTGGTCAGCACTTCTGCCTCTTGGTTCAGCTCTTGTTGGGTTACAGAACTCAAGGTTCTGAGGTCTTACAAAGTGGCCTTCTTCATCACACTGTCATTTAACTACCCACCTGACTGCAGCAAACCTGTTCTCTTTTTGCCTGCCTGAACATATTTACAAAGATAAAAATAGAGCAAGGGAAGAATAGCAGCTGCCAAGGCTGGATTTGAGTTAAAGACCACCTAGGAATGGATTAAAGGTGAATAACTGTTTTGCCTCAGGACAATGCTGCTGAATGGCAAGGGAGAGGGAGAGAAGAGGTGAAAGGAGCATTGCTAAGGAAGAGATATGGAGAAGTGATGGTGTAATTGACATATTTAAATGCAAGCAAGTTTTAAGCATGCTGAAGTGGAGATGGAGGAAAATGATTAAAGAAATTGTAACAGGCAAATGGTGGTACACTGAATTACAATGAGTTTTAAAGGAATGCTTTATTTTGGAGAGGTTGGCATAGGTCTGAAGGATAGCAAATACAGATAGATATCTGAGAAAAGAAATTCATCTGAGTGAACTTTTAGGATGGTCTTCTGGGAGATCTGTGTTGTGATGTTTATTGACAAAGAGAAACCTTGGCCTTAAACCCTGTTTTACAGCTGCACACTCCTTCTCAGAGGCAGGGTCTTATGAGTTGATAGGTGTTAATCATCACATAGGTTTAATTTCAGTTCTGTGCTTAGCCTTCATCATTTGGAAATGACAGAAAAGGAGAAAGACCACAGTGCATGAGTCAGTCCAGGAATGACTAAGCTGCTGGAGCAGTGCAGCCGTGAAAGACAAGTACAACCCTGAGATGTGTTTGGTGAAATGCTTCCTATCCAAGAGGGGATTAGCAGTTCAGTTGTACACTGAATAAGACCCTGTGGAGTTGGGAATACTGCATACAGGTTCGCTTAGCCGGGCTTGGGAATTCATCTCCTGAAATTACATGTATGGGAGAAGAAGGGGTTAGTAAAGGAATGGAGGGTCGCTTTCTCACACAGGGAAATGAAAAAGAAGTTGCTTCTCCTTAGTTACAAAAAAGTAACACTGGATATTTAAAAATATAGTTGTTTACCCTATTTCATGTATAAAAGAGACAACTAAGAGCAGAAGACTGAGTTAAACCAGAGGCGAGTATTCAAACCAAAAATGTGTGGCTGCGAGCTAATTCGAGCTGAAGATTGTTGTTTCTGCACCTTCAAACAACATTACTTTGGGATAACCTATGCTGGCCCTTCCTCAAATATCTGCCCTTCAGCTAAAGCTCTTTGGTCCTTTAGTCACAAACAGAAATTTCTACCAAAATTGTCACACTTGTACCCGGCTGGCCAGCGGCTAGAAACCGAAGAATGTTAACAGAGATTAGATTTGTATAGAGCACACATTACAATGCGTTTCCAGCTGCTTCTTCCTTGTATGTATTCACTACACAAACAAATTCATCATCTGTCAGCATCATGACAGCATGCTTGCCGTCACGTGTACTCAGTGTGTTTAGGACTACTGCAGCTTTGGGGCAATCTTTTCAATTAGTGCATGCAACTACATCCAAATCTAACTTGGATTATTTTAATCTAGAGCCTTTGCTCCTGTTTGCCTGCCAACAGGAGCGTTGCATCAGATAGAATAGGCCCCCAACAGGACTTCTTTCTGTGCTAGTTGGATGCATAGTATTTATGATCAGTGAGAGATCTGTGTAGTAGAGATGGGAAAAGGTAATTAGAGTCAAGAGTCACCTACATAAAGCTATGGGAGATGGCCTGTGACACCACCAGCCCAGTTTCCAGCCATCTATTTTGCATTCCCACAGTGCTGGAGTAGCAGGATGGCTGTCACTCTGGCTTATCAGACCACCTTTAAAGGGAACACATACTCTATGAAAACAGTAGAATTGTCTTGACTGTTGGCAGCAATTCTCTTTCCTCCTACCCCTTTCCTTCAGTTATCTTCATTCTGATTTGATAGGTTGATGTTCTTAAAAAAAAACCAAACAAAAACATAAAACCAAACCAAAAAAATCCCAGAAAATGTAGTCAATTCAAATCTATTAAGCAATGTCAGAGCAACAGCCTTTCTTTTTTTTTCCCATCTTTGTCTTTTTAGTGCTGTTTTAGGTCAAGTTCTGTCATTTTACACCTGTCCAACCTTGTGAAAGGCCTCACTGGGGTTGTACAAGGACAAGCGTGGGTGGAACTCAGTGTTCAAAACCTTGTGTGGCTGTTGACAATGTGTGAGAAGGGAAGAGCCCTCTGCTTCCCAGACCCCAAATTAAGCCTGCAGGGCTGACAGCAAAGCAATTTTTGTAATGGTACAGGGAGCTAATTTGTTATGAAATCAGAGAAGCAATAAATTTGGAAAAACCCTCCTTCCAAGTTTAGAGTAGTCTGGAGGGAAATTACACAGTGAACTCCACTGTGCTGCTGCTAACTTGCTGTTTTCTAGACTTGGGTATTGACAGAATATGGTACGCTCATCCCCTCTCATTTACCCTTTCCCAAGCTGGAGCAATGCACTTTTCTCTACTACCCCTTAAAACCAAGTGAATTTCTGTGGAGATCTCCCCATCAGGTTCTCAGGTGTGCCAGTCACTCACAATCCAGAGCTGCTTGTCACTGCAAAATCCCTGAGACTTTTGGAGAAAGCAAGAATCAGCTGGTCCGACCCTGACATTCCTTGTTCCTGGCGCTCGGGGTGTCCTGCTCAGTGGAAAGGCTCTCCAGCCTCAACAGAGAGAAACAGGCTACATCTGCAAGATCTTTGCAGGCAGATGTCAGCCTGGCTGGGCCAGCTAGCATTTGTGTGGCTGCGTTAGCAGGGTCCTGAGCTGCGCTGAGGAGGGTCACTGCTGCCGTGAGGGCACCCACATGGTTTTCTGCCTGCCTGCATCATCCGTGGTGCGCCTTAGTGCTGCCTGTGAATGCACTGGGGGGGTGCTCAGCACACTCAATACACCCTTTGCAGATGCAAGGCGGTGAGGAAAAGATGAGACTGGTGATAAGGTTGGGTTCATCACGGGCAATGTAGGTTTTGTGTGTCTTCTGAATTGTAAGCAGTTGAGTTTATGAGGCATCTCTCGTGCCAAGCATTTTCCATTAAAGCACCAGCCAGGAAACCTTGGTCAAATGCAGGATTTCTGTGCTCTATTATTCATCCAGGCTTATGATTTTATTCAGCTCTATCATTGTTTCTGAATTCATGACCATAAAGAAACAGAGGTCCTGCAGATAGTGTAGGCTATGGGAAATTGCAGCGCTGCTGAGATAACATAGTTGGTACCAGTACGTCCTGCTCTCATGCTTTCCGAATTACTTATGTTAAAACAAACAAACAAAACAAGAAAACTGTGCTGGCCTGGAAACCTTTAGGCATTCTTTCCTATTTTATTTTGGATAGATTTAAAGAAAAAGGCATTGTCTGTTTCTTATTTTCACTGCTTCTTTTTTTACAAACTGCTTTTAAATGGAACACAAGTAAAACAGTTTTTATTTGTTGTCATAGGAAAATACATCTCAGAGAGAGACAAGGGTGGCCTGGAAGGAAGAAATTATATTTCAGGTTGCTGTTTGAAGACAGCCTTCATGGCTGCCTGCTGTGACTCAGCATATTGGTTGGGGCTTTGGGTGGCAGAGTGGATTCAACAGGTTGAGGTTTTAGAGGTAGGTGATAGGAAACAACTGCTACTGATGCTGCTGCAAGTGCATTGATTTATTTTTTTGTCGAAATTAGATTAGTCCTAGCAGCTGAAGGCACTAAGACTTTGTCCAAGGGACAGGACTGTGGGGTTGAATCATGACGAGCAATTATGTTCTGCGTTCTGGGCCTTGCTGCAGCCTTTCTGTGCTGCCACTGGCCGGCCACACTCTTTGTAATAAATGGCTATTAAACTGTTCTCTGTAGGACCAGGACTGGAGCTGCATAGTAACGAACTGTAAACTGTTCTCTGAGAGGCCTGGTTAAATATGAGAAGGGATATGAAACAAAAATAATCCACAACCAAGCTCTGGCACATAATGATATTAAGTGAGTAGCTGTGGGTTGTACAGTAGGTCTGCTGCAGAGGCGGAAGCTGGGCTGAAGTCTTCTGTGCTGTCATTATGTGCTAAAAAAAAAAATTTTTTTATTATTTTAGTTCTCACTTAGCTGCTCTAATTTATTCCATCAGGTCTTGTCCAGAGGATGGTGTAGATGCATGTGTAAGTGTGACTGGATTACAGCCTTGTCCCTCCAAACTACTTGCTCTCAATCCTCTACTAGCCCTATTACATTACCTGAAGGATTCCAAGATTCCTGTATATTGCACTAACACAAATGGGGTGCATCCTTGAGCATGTTTGGTTTGAACTTAGGCTTTTGTGATTAGCATCTGCCTTTATGCAAGATACTTCTATATGAAGACTTGTATTCTTTCTGTTTGGACTAAGAAATAGTTACGGACACTTTGAAGACATGAGTCAACTCAGCTATTTGCTGCTCAGCTCTTTTTTCTCTCCCTGCCTTTCTCATCTGTTTGATGGAGAATTGGAAAGCAAAGAGGGACTATAGTCTATACTGATTCTTCTCCACAGACCCAGCAGTGGCCAAGGAGCGTTTGGTGTGGTGGCATTATTTTTAAATATGCAGGGACAGGAAATTCTGAAGTGTAACTTTTATGTTTGTGCTTGTTGGGAACACCGAAATAAATTAAAAGCTTGGGAATGTCTTGTTCATGTGCAGTCTGTACCAGAACATCATAAGCAAGGAACAAATCCTTCTTCAAAGAATATGGTAGCCACAGGGTTTCCTCCCTTTCTTGTTATTTTTTTTCTCCCCTCCCTCCCTTTCTCCCTGTCCTCTCTCTATTAGTTCTCCATAGCTGAGCACGTGGACACGCCAGTGGAGCTTGGGCTGCCGTGCAGCAGTCCTGACGAGGCAGGGACTGGTGCTC
Organism: Regulus satrapa; assembly: GCA_013396955.1. Lineage (NCBI taxonomy): Eukaryota > Metazoa > Chordata > Aves > Passeriformes > Regulidae > Regulus > Regulus satrapa. The sequence continues at coordinate 961,644 of VWZN01007049.1, forward strand.
TGGTCGGATTTCAGAGCTGGAAGGACTGGCAGTGTGGACTCAGCACAGTGTGGCAGATGCTGTGCCACCCTTCGCCTTTAGTCTCCCGAAGCTCCTACAGCTCACCTGGCCCCTGGTCTGTGGCTCCAGCTCAGGGAGGGTTTCATGGGGCTAAATCAGGAATCAGGGCAAGCCATGCAAGCTGAATTCGGGGAGTCTCTGTGTGTGTGATGTGGATGCAGGAACTCTGTTTCTTTTGAAGCTGATGTGCTAAGCCATGGATTAAAGCTCTGCTGACTTTAACCCAGCGAGCTGTGACATATGCACAGAGAAGTCACTTTAAAAGGGGTTTCAGGCGTGTTTTCTGCAAGTGTGCAACTTGATCAAGGCTGATAGAACAGCCTCTAATAAAAGAGGAGACAGGGACATTAAAAAATCCTTTGTGGTGAGCCATATGTAGTACTAGGGAGAGATGGCCCTCGCTAGAGTGTATCAGAAGTATTTATAAGGTTATATCTTGTAATTGTGGGTTCTGTGCATTTACTCACCCTCCCCAGCTCTTGTCATATATGCGGGCATGCAGACAGCCACGCTAGAAATTACTTCCCATCTTGCTTTCATTGTTTCTTTCCTTTTTTTCTTCTTTTTTTTTTTTTTTTTGGCTTTTGTTTTGTTTTGCTTTGTGTTTTTTGTTTTTTAAATTCATTTGAAGGTAAGTAATCAAAACAGAATTTGGGGCCTCAAAATTGCTACAACTGCAGGAGTTGGCACTTAATGGCAGCTTTGCCTCTAGTCGTGGCATCAAGTTACTTTTGAAGCCTTTGAAGTCAACAGGGCTGGAGGGAGAAAGTGTTGTGTTGCTTCTTTAAAAAGAAACATGCTTCAGTTATATTTGCAGCTGGGGTTTTTAATGGCTGCGAATTAAAGCATGTTTTATTTGGCCTTTGTTTTTAGTGCACTTTTACCCCTTGGGGCACTTAAAGCCAAGGCACAGCTTGAGCTGTAGCTGGCTGCAGCACACGAACACAGCCATCACCAGCCTCCTCCTCTGTTCCTCTGCAGAGCTCACTCTCAGGATTTGTGTCCCACCCTCCCCAGTTTACTTGCCTGGCACCTCTTTGCAGGTACTGGGTCTCTGCTTACACAACAGCAAGCAGTTTGTGGCTGGCAGTGTGTGATCAGAGGTAAACTTTTTGTATGGGCCCTGGAGACCTTAATTTCTAATCAGCTCCAATTAAATTACTATGAATCTGATAAAGGGAAAGAAGCTCAGTTTAAAACAGTGCAGATAGGCACTTAATGTGATTTAATGTATGTCTACATAGTCTAACTGCTTAACTGCACATCTGGCCTAAATACTTGTGCAAATCTGACCCATACTCTCTTTTTGACCATAGTAGCACTGAAAGGAGAGAAGGTAGATGATACAGTCAATAGGTTACAGCTTGTTTCCCTGAAGGAAAGGTGCTTGGAGGATGGTGCTGGGGTGGCTGAGCAACGTGCACTGCGCTGATGCTTTAAGAGTACTCTGACATGAGAAGATGTAGTGACCTGGGTTAGTTAGATACAGGCCCTGTGTGGTAGAGTCTTTAGCAAACCCCATCAATAACGTGGTGGCACAGGCAGCACTCAATACTGAGCAGCACCTTTTTTTGACCTTGCTTTATCCTCTGCTCAATTATGAGTGGTGTTACAATTTGTAAATAGCAGGCCACGTCAGCTGGCTCGGTCAACTCACTCGAGATCTGTATAGGTTTGTTTTTGTTTTTGTTTTTTTTTTTTAATGTAATTGTGTGATAGAAAGCAGTGCTTTGTTGTGTTAACTTTTTTAAGTAGGGGAAGCAGAGGACATAAGACATCTGTCCTAATAATAAAATAAAGTTGTTTTTGTATGTTTGACAGGTGACAAACAGCCCAGTTCAGACTATCTTTCTAGAGGCTAGTTTCAGCATTCTTTGAAGAATTAACAGAATTATACTGTTACCCGATGCATTGAATTTCAGTGAATAAGAATACTCATTCTGATCCATAATCCATTAATATTGTGGACAAACTATTTTGTGGTTTCAGTAAGGCTATGAAAAAGGGCCAGGGATGTTTTTACTTGTCCTCCACACACATGATTTTATTCCTCAGTATCTGAGATTTTTCCAGCTGTCAGGTGTTTCCAGCCATTCATGAGTTACGGACCTGGAGTCACTTTCCCTTCTCTGAACTGAAAGAGTGTATGGCTAAGGCAAATTCTGTAACATTTCTGCCTTCAGGTGACAGAGCGAGAATATTTTGCTTTAATTCTCCCTGTTTAGCTGCTGTCTCAGACGCTGAGGCAGAGAATATGGTGAATACTTTTATTAAAGTATTGGATAATCTGTTGCTTGAGAAATCTGTATGGAAATCCTGGCTTTGCTGCTGGTTTTTTTTCCTGTGACCTTGGACTAAATATTTGCTTGTCCTGTATGTATGAGACACGAGGGTACTATCTCTCATTTTCAAGCATGGTATAAAAATATATCTGCACGTACTTGAGGGGTTATGGAGGCAAGGAAATGTCATCAACCAAAGGCAGGCCATTTTATCACCAGGCTTGTACACCACAATAAAGACAAAAAAAAAAAGAAAAAAAAAGTGAGAAGATTTTTCTTGTGTCTCCTACTATTCCAGCAGCCCATTATCACCCTTCTACTTAATGCAGCACTGCCACATGAGTCTGCCTTAGTGGGATGTTGTCCTATGGGTGGCTGTGTTTAGTTTTGTTTTTGCTAGGATTTGTAATTATGAGGACACAGGTGGAAAAACTTGGAGCATTCATTTTGTCTGAATGTTACCATGCCTTCTGCCTGTTCTTGTTCTCTGTAGTAGCTTTCCTTGTCGATTTTCTTTCTGAATAAGAGGAATAAAGAGTAGATCTCTCTTTTATAAGGTATTTCCCCTGCCTCCCCTTGTTTTCTGTGCCTAGGAGGTAGTGGCCTGCAACAAATTCCCTGCAGCATCTGTGTTATTGCGTACACATGCTTGTGACACTTTAATAGTAGCTGTCAGATAACGTTAATGTATTGCTGCTGCAAATAAATCAAGCAGGGCTAGGAGCGAAGAAGTGAGTGAATGAGAGAGGACAGTCTCGTCCATCACCATCAGACACGGCCACCCTCGGACTGTCTGCTCACTTCACCAGTGAAATTATTGGCCGTGTTAAGATGTGCTCAGTGGAGACACCCAGACCTTAGCCAGCAGGCCTCCTTTCTGTGACTACCCAAAGGGCTTCGTTTGTCATTTATTCAGAATATGGAGAGGAAGCCTTCTGAAATGACCTCGAAGGCTCTCTTTTCTTGAGTCCTTAGGACAAATCTTTTCTTGTGGGTCTGAAGCTCAGGGTTTCTGTCAGGTGACTCGGTGTGGCTGCTGTGCTAAGCCCAGTGGCAGCAGGGTGGTCAGGTGGATCCTGGAGCCCGAAACCCCTGGCTACCCTCCCAGCCCTCTTTCTAGGAAGGGTGTAGGTAGTGGAGCTGGTCACCAGAAGAAACAACTGAGTGAGGGAAAAGCAGTTACACGGAAATTCCTCCCACAAAATTATAGCCCTCATCTGTCAGTGTGCTACCACTTAAGGATCTCTGTTCTGTGGCTCTCTTTATACTTAGTAGAAATTCATTAACTTAGTACTGCTTATAAAAGGCTCTTTATCTGATAGTGCAGATGTTTCCAAACTCAGGAGTGCAAACTGTGCCTGGAAGACTGTCGTCCTCCTACTGCTTGTGGAGATCTTGGAATTATCTCTTGCATTTTAACACTGTATTAGAAAATTGGCCAGCAGTAACTTGCTCACAGCTGAAATTGCAATATACTCACTGCTCTGCTTCTGCAGGCTCTGCAGACAGACTGGGAGTAGAGGTCTGGCATTTGAGAGCTGGCATAATGTGGATGGAAAATTACTGTGTTAGTTCTGCCACCTTAACTCTTGTTGATAGCTGTAATAGCTTGTGAGAGACTACAAGGAAATATAAATCACAAACTTAAAGTACACCAGACCACTGCCTAGTTCCTGAAAAGCATTAAAGTGTCACATCAAATGACTCTGATTCAAACGAGTTCTTTGCAAGAAAGCTCAAAGTTTTAAGAAGTTTTTTTTTTTAAAGAAAAAAACTTCTTGCAGAAGCATCTTCTATGTGAAGGTGGAAAATTATTCTTCAGAATCCAGCTGTAGAAAGGATCATCACTACTTTTTAAATTTATACATGATTGTCGTGTTCTTAAAATTCTCTCCATGACAAGTCTTTTGTAGTTCCTTAAACTGGTGATGATTTTATTATGCTGAATTTGACAGGTTAATGATCGAGTAGGAAATTGTTAGTGTTAGATATAGAAAGGATAGATTAACTCTATCCTTTCTATATCTAAAAGCCAAACTAAATCTAGTGTTTCATGGTAGGGCAGGGATTGTAGAAGGTAAGTAGCATGAGGACTGGCTGAAATCAGTGCTCCCCCATCCCCTTGGATATTGCATTTAGGATAGCAAAAGAAGCATTAATCATGATGCTGAAGAGTCAATACCAAACTAGTGGGCTCTTGGAGGAATATTGTGTGGGCTATTGTAGTGACACATTGGTCTAATGTAGAATTTCTTGAGGTATCTTTCTCTGAAGTAATAGGATTGGAGTTTTGCTGTCTAGCAAGGGTAGCAGTATTGGTGGTTTGTGTGCTGGTTTGGAAAACTGAGCCTGTTTGAAGGGGCCTGCTGTCCCTTTTTTATTCAGTCATTAGCTCCCTTGCTATGAAACCACTATAAAACTGGGTTTGAATGGGAACCTCTGTGGTATGGGCATTCTCTGACAGTATGCTGAGAGAGGTAGCATGGGCAGAAATGCTGACATGTCACTAGCAGTAATAAAAAGCAGTAAAGCAGCAAGAGGAGTAAAAGCATTGGCTCTAGGCTTGTGATTTGGAGAGCAAAAGAACTCACAGCCTGTTTCCAATCCTTGTGCTCTGTGTATATATTTTAATAACTTATGTTTTTCCTGTTTGAACTGAGCAAGGCCTGGAGAACAAGCTGTTCTTCTGGAATCCTTTAGTTCATTTATTCCCAGTAGATTCCAGTGGGAAATAAAATCAACAGCCTCTCCTCTTCTGAACAGTGACCCTCACTGTTTGTTAATACCTTTCAGTGTCTGCCTCCATCGAAACTCAGGATATAATTGCTCAACCAGAATGTTCAGGGGAACAAGAACTAGGGGGGTTTTGAGCATTTTAAAAAGTACATTAACTGCATTTGATTTTGGGTGCCCAAAGTAAAGGCTTTCCTGTGGGAGCAGCTCATTTGTTCAAACTGCTTTTACAAATTTAACTTTTTTTACAGATCTGAGTTTTAGTTCCTAAAAACACCTCACCAAGGCATCCTAATGAACTGGTGACAGCTAAACACCTGAAAGATCTTTGAGTGTGTGGGCAGAAATGCCAAAAATTGATTTTCCTGGGGGACCGGGAGAAAAAGGCAATTTTTAAAATATTCTGGTTGAATTTGCATGTGACTTTGCAATCACTTAATGCTGCTTAAATGGATTAGTGACTGAGTCCTGTAGCATAAGATCGAGGGAATATTTCCAATGTGCATACCTTGAATATGCCCAAGATGGTTTTAAATCAGGTGATGCAGAGCAATTAAAACTGGGCTCTGTAATGCACACAGTGAGAACAGGAGTCAATAGCCAAATAAAAGACAGGAAGGCCTGATTTACCAAAATAGACTTGGAAAGAGATCTGGTATAAGGATATCTGGTAAGTAAAAGGTCTCCTGGAAGTGCTAAAGTTCTGTTTGAATCTTAATTCTAGAGGTCTGGGCTGTAAGTCCTCTTTCAAATAGAGTAAGACTAGAATTATACTCAGGGGGACAGAAAACAGTGTAATTGAGGCCTAAAGATCAGAGCAGACTGTAGTGAAAGGGCCAATATATGAAAAAGAGTTATTTTGAGAAACCTAATACTTTCTTTAAAAGATAACCCCCCCCCTCCCCGTGACAGCTGTAAAAATTAGTGGCAATAGCTTCAGGAATTAAATAAATTCTCTCTGAATAAAGTACTAGTTACAGTGTCAATATTTTATGGGTCCTAGCACAAACTTCTTGAGGTGTAAGGTAACATGAAGAAACGTGTGTTTTCCGTTTAATGCAGCTGTTACAGACAGAGGAGGTAAAAAGGAGTCTTGATGGAACTCCTGGTGTGTGAGATTTAAGTGTGTCTGGGCTAAGGCAATTCTGTAGAGCTGGGGAAAGACTGAGATGCCATTGCATGGAGTTGTTCACCTCCCCTGAGGGAATTGCACCTGCTGTTAATAAGATGATTTTCAATGTCAGGGATCTTCATCTTCTTCCAGACAGTTTAGGAATCAGTGTACTTGTGCACATTTTCCTTCTACATTCAGACCAAGGGCTGATTTTCTTCTCCCTGAAGTGGAAGCTGTTCCTGCCAGGTGTATCTTTTGTTCCTTTGCTGCAGGAGCTGGTGTTTGGCGCTCAGGCTGCAGGAGCAGAGCTGAGAAGGCATGCTTGCACACAGGCTCTTCTTGACCCACCAAACTGCTTTAGTGTTTGGGGTCAGCCACAGTGAGCCCAGTTCTGGAGTGGCTTTTGTGGCAGAATATAGGGCAGTGGACTTAGGACAATGAACACTTTTGAGTCTTTCTTTTCTCTACCTTTCCCCTCCCGTAAGAAATCATGCTGCTCATGTTTCTTGAATTAAAGAAACGCATGGGTAGAAAGCCAATTTACCTTCCCGTTTCTGTGGCTTTCAGTCTCGAATTCTCATTCTTCTTGTGAATAGGTAACTTCTAGCATTTTAATTCTTATTTAGAACTGATGCATGCATAGCTGGATGTTCTCTAGCATCTGACCCATCCATAGTGATAGGAAGCAGTGGGGAAGGTAAATATTCTCCTTGGAATCCAAGTCCTGGATATTCAGCTTTCTCATATACACTTTGAAAGTCCAATAAAATATGATGCTGATTTTTCAACCAGTTTCTCTTTCAAAAGAGCACAGCTTGTTCTGAAGTAATTAAACAGCCAATTTTAAGATCATGATCAGTGCAGTACTGATAATCAGATACAGAAATTTTGCATTGTAAAAGTGGTATTTTAAGGACAAATGGAACCTCTGAAGTTGGGTACTCATGCTCAGAAATGTGACACATTTTCCACTGAGCCTTGCTTGAAACAGATAAAAATTTGTCTGTGAGCTGATGAACATTATTTAGCATTTATGCATTTGCTGCTGCAGCCTCAATTCACTTCTCTGGTTCAAGGCAGTCTCAGGATAAATACAGTGTTTAATACTTATATTTTCTGTGCAAGGGGTGACAACAGAGTCCATTTGGTCCTTTGCAAACCTGCTGGTTGAAGGGACTGTACGTGTAGTTTATTATTAAACAGAAGTTCTTTTGAAGCAAAAAAAAACATTGGGAAAAAATTAGTAGTTTGATTTCAGGTTCTATAGGAAGGAAATATGTAATAATTTCAAAAAGCTTTTTGTGCTTCTTTGTCCATAACTTGCCACTCTTGGTCCTTTGTCCTGATCTCCATTTCTTTCTTCTGTCCCATTTGGTGTGGGTTCTGTCCCTTCTGAGGTTTCACTACGCTCTCCCTTCTCTCTGCCTTTTGTGTGTGCGTGTTTTCCAGAACTGCAAAGACTTTGTGAACTTTCCAGTCAAACATGAATGCAAGAAGAAAACAGGTAGATGATAACCACATGAGAAATTGGCAAGCAGGTTATGGTAATAACAAAAGCATCAGACAGCCTTAGCAGTGATCTCTACTGCTTGGGATGCCAGACATTATGCCAACAACTTAGCATCTGATTGCTGGACTAGTTGTGTTTTTCAGTTGATTTCTGCTATAAATTTCTATAAATTATTTCTCAAAAGGGAATAGTTTGGAAAGTTTTTTGTTTGTAGGCAGACACTGTACATCTGAGCCAGTGTATTTTGTGCTAGCTGCTCTCAAAGAGCAGTTGGCTGCTTCCAAAGACTGTCTTGTAGACCTCAGTGGATGAATGAAGTTGATGACAAAAGGGACCCATTTAAGTCTTCTGGTTTAGTCTGTTGTGTTTCTGTGTTCTCCTACTTTGTATTGCATATCTGGATTTTTTATTTTTGCCATCCTTCCACTTTTTCTTCTGTTTACTGTTATTTTACCAGCTCTGCAGCAGGATGTGCCAGTTATCACTGCTGTCAAGGACCACCTACTTCACATTTGAAGGGATAGCTCATATTTGCTTCACCAGAAAGCACAAAGAAGTGTGTGATGAAATCACGTCTTAGAGATTTAATTAATCATTTTCTCTAGTTCTATCTGTCTTAAGCTGATACAGTTAAATTGATAAGAGTGCAAAACTGCTTCCAATATCTTCCTATCCAAATGGCTTAGGAGCTCCCTGTTGGATTTAAACTGACAAATGCTATCCCATTACAGTAGCATGGCAAAGATCCAGTTTAGGATTTCAAGCCACAGTCATGGATCTGATCACATACTGAAATATTTCACACCACTTTTTTTATTATTATCCCTTGCTAAATTCTTCATGTGGCTTCCATTTCCTGGACATAAAGGCAACAACTGTACCTGTTCTTCGGTGGACAGCAAAACCTCACGGCTGTTTTTCCTCTTTAGGCAATTGTTTATCCAGTTATCTTCCAAGTTTGAAGTACTTTCCATAAGCTCATTTTGTTTTGAAGTGAAATAGTAAATCTGCACATGATACAAGGACTGATTTGTGAAAGGCTTACTAGGCAAGACCAAATGCACAGGAGCTGTATTATTGGAAATTAAAAATCTAATGCCATGACTAACTATTTAAGAGATGGTGCAACAGATGATGATGACAGGGAAAGAATATTGCAAGCTGATTTATTTATTGCCAATATTGTCCACTCCAGGAAAATGTCTCTTTGGAATATATTATGAGAAATACTGCATATAATATGAGAAAAGCAACTACTGCCATTCAGAGGGCTTCAAACTTCAACAGAATTGTGGTATCAGTTTTTTGGTTATGACAGTTTTCAAGAGGCAATTGGGAAATGAGCTCTGTAGTCCAGGAGGTCTCTTAGGTCCTGTCTTGTTGTCATATTACAAAAAATTCTGAAAATAAGTACTCCCTATTTTTTTCTGCCTGTCTTCCTCCTATTAGGTTGCTTTAAATAATTGTAATTTATTGTTTTTCAAAGTGCAATTCTGTGGTGTACAGTATCCTCTTGGGGAGGTTAGTATGATATTTGGTCTATTTTAGGTTCACCTCAGAAAACCTATTCAGCTGCATAATCTCTGGTAATGATCTTGGGGAGAATAAAAGTACATGCTCAATTTCAAGCTCAAAATTTTCCACTAGCCGCAGAAATTGGGATTTAGTTTCCTTATATCCTACCCAATTTCCAGCCAACCCAACTAACTTCAATTGTCAGAATTCAAAGGCTCTTCCAAACTGTGTCTCCATGAAAGTGAGATTAATTTGTTTATTCCTGTTAAACAGTGGAAGTTTTATAGTATTGTAATTCCAGTATTCTCATCTTATATTCATCTTACACATTTGACAGTAAGAAAAAGTGGGTTTAAGATCCTATCAAAATATCCTTTGGCTGTAGCATATCTTGATTGAAGAATCCTGCTTCCTGCCATTCCATAATGCTTACAGAAATTAAAGGTGCAGTCTTGTGGTAGGGGGCTCGGATAATGTTTTCCATACATATGCCATGAAAATTTACCCTGAAGTGTTCTCCTTCAATACTGCAAAGCAATCTAAGTTGTGACTTGCGGAGCATGCTGTGAAAAACTCATGTAGTAGCGAGTAACCAAATTGTTGATGCTACTGGAAGAGAAAGGAGGTTCATCTTGGCTGATTTACAAAGAGCCATTTGGTTTGATCCTGGAATCGTGAGGCGTTCGTGTGTGTGTCTGGGGACAGATGGAGCTGGGGAGCTGAGAAGAAAGTGCAGGGTGGATAATAATAGGACTTGCTGTGTAAAGAAGGCAGAATGAAAGACTCATAAAGAGTGCAGCTCCTAAGGCACAGAGGAGAGGGATTGTGTACAGTGAAATTGAGGCAGGCTAAGTTATGTTGTAATTTGTATTATAAACAGAGCCGGTCGTAACCAATGTCATTGGGTTGTCTTACACGTGCCTTCCTAAACAGTTCTGAAGTGTCTTCTAGAGCTTCTCTATAGAATCTTTATTGTATTACTGTAGACCTTTGAAATTCAGCGTGACGAAGCTGAAGGCCAAGGAATGTGCCTTCAAGCTGATCACTGGGCTCGGTTAAAATTTGGTCAGGAATTTGCTTACTGAGTTTTTGTGTTGTTGAGTCCAAGTCTGTTTAGAGATCAGTATGCTCAGCTGCTGGAGCAGCCAGATATGATAACAAATCTCAGACTTGTGTTCAAGCCCTCCGATGCAGAAGTAAGCCCAGTTTACTGTAACAGCTGGCAAAACCACACAGCAGCCTTTGAAGGAGAGGACATGATCCAGCCAGGTCCCTCCTAGATTGACTTGGATATTCGTGGTGGCTGTGCACAGTTTTGGCAATCTGCTATGAATGCTGCTCCTCATTTAGTGCAAGCCACTGCTTCGGTTCAAGAGTTCAAACTTTGCTGGTGGTACTTGGTAAGTTTTGTTTATTAAAAATATATGTTGGGATAGGGATGTTAATAGGAAGGAACAGAGCTTGTGGGCAAGCTGCTCTGGCTTGATTTGAAATCTAGCAACCAAAGAAGAAAGGAGGTCTTTTAAAAATCAAAACCAAAATACTCATCTGTATTCCATTCTTTCTCCTATTTTACATTTCTTCCCACACAAACAAACAAAACCAGTCTAACTCACCACCTCCTAAAAACACGCATTCTAAATGCTTGGGAAATAGTAATTTTTATATCTTACAGACCATATTTAGGGCGCTCATTTCTGCCTGCTGAGCAAGTGGAGAATGTTCCTTTTTCCCAGATAAATAAGACTTTCATGTAACTAAATAAATATTTCTGTTTTCCCAGTGACCCAGAGGTGACTCCTGTGCTTAAATGACGATGGAAGATAAGGGATGTGATGCATTGCCTGTATCTGAGTCCAGAGCTCCCTGAAATATTCCCAGGAGCACTAGGGACTGGGATTCACTGTGACAGGGGGAAGCAGAGAGGTGTTTGTCTTCACAATTTTGCCTATTCAATGCAGATGTCTTCTCCCATAGCCATTGAATCAACCACAAGTCTTGTGCATGTGCTTCTCTGGGAAGTGTTTGCTGGCACTGTGCAGGGTGTTGGGAAAGGGCTGGGGAGGGCACGGAGTTCATGCAGCCTTAGAGGTGTCTGGGAAGAACTGGGATCCTGGGCTTCAGAAGTCTCTTCTGCTGAGATCACATACTTAGTATGGCTGCCAGACCTAACCCATTCCAAAGGGGGGAAAAAATGCAGAAAAGCAAAGTAAACACAATCTTGTTCCCACTATAGCTTAGATCAGTTGATGTATTTGCATATTGAGTTAGTTTGGGTCTATTAATGGGCTTTCATGTATGTTTCAATGTAGCAGATACATTTTAAGAGAGCCTGGTAGAAAACCTAGGCATTTGTCTTCCGTCCCTCACATCCCTTCCATCAGATAGGGAGGAAATGGAATATAAATGATGAATAAAGCACATTTCTCAACTTTTCTCCTCATTAATTAGAGCTCCCTTTAGCTTCAGAGACATGGTGCAGAATCTGGATAACCAGACATCTTAATCCAACTTCTATTCAATTACAATATATTTCTATTGGCATCTATTATATCTGATCTTATAAGCTCCTCGTGTCTTGGGAGCACGGGGACAGGTGGGACAAGTGTGAAAATAACTCAAATGTGATTACAATCATTTGCAGAACAATTGATTTTGCTGGAATATCAGAGCTTTGCTTAATTTACCTAACTAAATTCATTGTCTAAATTGTCTAATCTATCATGCATCTGGGCAAATTTTGTACAGTTGTCAAAATTATCTTGACATGTTTTTATGGGAAGATGTTTATCCAATGGCAGCTGTGAGTCATGCACAGAAAGTCTAGAAGCTTTCATCCACTTTCACATCCTCAAAGAGAAGTACCTAATGTTTCAAGGCCTGTTTGAAGGGCTTTTATTTTGGTAAGATTGTATTTGGTTGCTGAAGTCTTTGTCGCCTCTGTGGATCAGAAATAAACACACTTCCAGGGAGATTAATTCACTTGTGGTACAAATGCATTTTTTACCAGGGTCAGATTAAGTGAGCTGGTGGGTTAAAATGTTAAAAACAGTGCACAGTATTGCTCATTAGATGTGTTTCAATCCAGGTCCTCCATTTCTATCGTGTTGTTCCTTCTGGAGGCTGCCACAGCAGATTTAAAAAAGGCCAAACTTGCAGCTTGTGCCCAGTAGAAGCATCTGCCTGGTGTTCCATCTCTTACCATAAGAAACCACTGGATTTTAAGGAGACAGCCTTGCAGCAAAGACTTAGGTGGCAATTAAATAAAAAAGCAGGGGCTGAATTGTCAGCAGGGGAAAGGGGAAATGTTCCTGTGTTAGTGGAGGAAGCCTCCCCTAAGTTGGTTCAGAGTCTCACTCTTGCATCCAAGGGCCACGGGGTGTTGCCCTGGAACGCCAGCTTCCCATGCAGCTTTTGCCTTGCTTCATCTGAATCACCATCGAGGATCCTTGCATGAAAACCAGAGCTGATTTGTAGCTTTTAAAGTATGTCAAGTGTGGAGATAAAGAAAAACTTCTTTGCCACAGAGATTTGTTGAGGATGGATGATCCAGGAATCTCCTTCCCTACTGTTTTATTGCTAGAGAGGCGCAGCACTTCCTCCCCCCAGGCTGTGCCACCATGCAAAGGATGCTTTTCTGGGATTGTGATAGAGTTCCAGGAATACTTAGACACACAAATATTTCTTTTAGCTGATGTTACACCAAGATTTGGTTAGGACAATATATTCTCCTTCTCTTAATCTTATCAGTCAGTAATGAAAGAAAATGAAATCCCAGTAGAAAAATTAATAAAATACTGATAGAAGTAGAATTTATCAATTTTATGTAAGATTTTTTCCTCTCAAGAAGCTTCATAAAAAAATCTGTATCGGTAATATTTTGTTCTTTAATAAAAGCAGAATTTAAAGGTTTTAATGATTAAAAAACCTCAAATCAAATAAATGCTGTATTCTGCGTGACAGTACAAATATTGGTGGGCAAGAATGCACAGAAAGTTTGCAGTTCCAACAATCAGTAAATGAATTAAAGTTTTATAGAATAAGTTGTGAAGCATTACAATTAAGAATGCAGAATCAAAGATTTTTATATCCTCTGAAACAATTAAGAGAATTGAAAAATAGAAATATCTTGATTTTTGTGCTCTGGATTAGGGGTATAGTGTATTATGCAACTGATATATTTAAAAGGTAAATTAGATAATAATTCTTTTAATTCTAAAAAAAGAAGGATCTTATGTAGGGCAAAATACTTGTTTGGCTTTCCTCTGGGAGAACAGCATCACATTTGAGAGATCAGTGGATATTGGGGCTGGAAAAGTGAGATGGTCACTGAAATACACAGAATGGATGGCATCAGCTTAATGTTTTTATTGACTGCAGTTCTTGAACAGAGATATTCATCAGAGGCATAAGGGCTCTTTTAGTGTTTTCAGCCAAAATAGCACATGTCACTTTCAGCATTTAACTTTATGCCAAATATAGAATCTAGTTGAGAGAGTGAAGTGGGCAGCTTTTGTTCCTTGCAGGCTCACCAAAGAGAAGGAACATCACAAAAGTTTCAGAAGTGTTTCTGCAGAGACATTTTTTATTCTCACCATCAGCTGAAGAACATTGTTCTCAGATACTTTTTAAAGAATTCTGCTGCTTTGCAATAGTTCCAAGTGCATCTCCCTGTGACTTAGGGAGGCATTTAAACTCCTGACACCGGCTCCAGCAGCGCTGCTCTCGTGTTAGAGGAGCCTTTGGAAGGCTGTAACTGGTTTTCTGTTCTGCTCAAGATCCCAGCAGTGGCTGCTGTACAGCAGTGGCAGAACAGAGATGGAAGGCATCACGCAGCACCTTCAGAAAATTTGTTCTCAGGCTCTGGGCTACTGATGTCATCTTTGGATGTTGCAGTTGTCTCTCAATACTCAGTAAAAGTACTTACCACGTTTGAAATTGAAACCTCCTGATTTCTTCACTGGAATTTACACTGTTCTTTACTGGCCAAACACTGGGAGAAGACCATGTGATTTTAACTGTTTAATTATCTTTCTAGCATAATCTACAGGTTTTCACTATCTTAGTATTTTGCTGGCTGTAGCTCTGGGAAATGAAAGATGTTGTTGTATATACAAGACAAATACATGAGTAATTTGATCTTGGAGCCAGCTGATGTTGTCTTTCATTTTAATTTTCATTATGCCTTTGGCTCTGTAGCTGCTCCAATTTTTTATTAGGCACTAGTGTATAAAGAGGCAATAGAGGGTTAATTACTGTTCAGGGAAAGTGTTTAAAAAACAGCACGGGCTCTATCTTATAACAACAACACTTTCTCATAATGTTTGTGCTTTTTGTCTTTAGAATTTATCCACACTTCCAATTCAGGATTGCACATACTGGTGCAGCAGAATTGTCTTGGATAGTTAGAGCTTCTGTAATCATCATGTTTTTGTTCTTACATTGTTTCCAGTAAGTATTTGAGATTTCACAATAATTTTTAAAGATTAAAAAATTAACTCTGAGAAGTAAAGATAAGCTCAGTGTCTGCTCCTGCAGTTCAGAATTGCACCACTTTGTCAATTCAATATACAATCACTTCGAAATGTAGCCTAGAAAGCCAAGTGTTATCTGCTTTTAATCTGGCTGTTGCACAGATGATGAGTTGAACAAAAAATTTGCTACTGACTGAATGTCATGAGAGTTGGAAAGCTGAGGCAGAGCAGTGTCACACTCTGGAAAGAGGGGGAACATAGTCTGGTGTTGGTTGCAGGTTGTTTTGAATGACTTTTTAATCTCTATAGATGTGCTTTATTTCTCCTTGTGACAGTTTTATTGCCCCACAGTCAAAGCTTTAAAAGTAATTGTTTTCAAAACAGGACCTTACAAAAATATCAAACCAATATTTTGATTTAAATGAAAAATGAATAGAAAAACAGGATACTGGTTAGTGGTGTTGGAAATGAAAGGGAATAGCCTAATTCTGTGATCTTAGAACAGAAGTAACCCTGAGCCTCTGCAACAGAAGTCGACCAAAGCACAGTAACTTGGCAAAAAACAGAAGCTGTGACTTATTTTATAATAAGCAACAATATTGCAAGGAATATGGTCCACCTTCTCAAGTCAGTAGCCAGCCTTGTTTGCTCTGGCAGAGGTAGGGAACTAACTAAATTTATCTTGATGCTATTTCTCTTAAGCACGTTGTTGTCTCTTAATTACATATTGAATAGCATCTGGTGTTTGAAGAATTATCGGATAGAAACACAGCAGGGGGAAGTGTGGCAATATTGATGCAAGCTGATACTTTTTCTGCTGTGGTGGTCTGGAGGCTCTCTCCTGGCCACTGAGACATCCTGCTTCTTCCTCAGCCTGGCCTGAGGTGCCCAAAACATCAATTTTGTAACACTGGTGTCAGGCCAAATTTAGCTCTTGATTTTGATTTTGTAATACCAGGTTTTCATAACTCCTAGAACATGTGGAACTAAACTGTTTTCATCTCTTGTCTTTTTTCTCCTTCAGTCACCAGGGGAAAAAATTATTGAAAACAGTTTCCTGCGGGAGATTCAACAAAAGCGTTGCAGGGCTCTGTTTGTGCGATGAAATCAACGCGACTGGGAACGGTTCTGTTGTCTGAGATTGAGTGATCTGTTATTTCAGTGGCATTAAGAGGTCACGGTGGCTTTTGAAAAACCCCTCATAGTACATAGCTCTTGCTCAGGTATGAATCACCTCTGAAGAGCTCTGCCTTGGTAACACCAGGAGAACATTTTTTTCTCTGCCTCACCCAGGTCGTGGAAGAGTAAACGTGTTAGTTTATGAAATACTCGTATGTGCCAATACTGCAGGCAGGTTTATTAGCTTATCTAGGAGTTTTATGTAAGTTAAATGGTCTTTATAAACTATTGTTTTCCAAAATCAGAAAGGTAGGAATCTTCTTACTTTAAATCTCTAATTCGGCAGGGAAAGGAAGTCAACTACAAAACAGACAATTTTATCTTTCCATTGCCTTTAACAGCTCTTCAAGCACAGATTGTCTGAAATAGCTGCCATAATATGTTTTTACTTTTCAGGCCATGGAGCTCAGGGAATCAGATTTTAGTATCTACATCATCTCTTTCCTCCTGGGACTGAAGCTGGTTACCATAGCAAAATGGCAAGGAAGCTGATAAGCAAGTACTACCATTTGGCAAGCAGGATATAAATTTATTTTGTTAAGACAGAGGACTGTGAAAAAAAAGAAAAACCCTATTTCTCCAAGAATTTTTTTTCTTTATTGTGTTTTTAAATGGCTGTGAGAAAATTATTGTGAACAGATACTGAACAAAATTCTCTTGCTCGCTAACAAGTGTGGCTGCAAATAAAAGGAGCTTCAGTTTTAATTCTCTGCAGATCTTTAATATTTTCACAGAAAAGTTACATAGTAACACAGATATTGCAGAGTATTTTCACTCCTTATGTTCCAGGGTGTTGCAAAGATGCCATACTGTGAACTGAGCTCCTGCTAAACAGAATAAATACAGATACCTGTTCCCCCTGCTACTTCAAAATTACATCACGATGCAGTTTTTGTTCCTGCTTGATGAAGCATGGTCATCTGAGTCTGTCTTGTAAATCAATCTGTGGAATCCGTTGGGTCTGTGTAAAGTGACGCTAGTGAGTGCTGAAAAGTTGAACGGCTTGGTGTTCCAAAACTGTTATCAATAATGTCAATTCTGATGGTCTTTTAGTACTCCCTGTCTCAGTGTTCAATATGAACCACAAGCCCTGAACAGCACAGCCTGGCTGCCCAAGGCATCATGACAGCAACTGTGATGTGTGGACCCCACTGGGGGGGCTTTCTGTTGCCACAACACCAATTTGTCCAGAAAGTCCTAAAAAGAGCTTGTTTTCAGGACTGAGGCACTCCTCCTTCTGCTGGGTCAATTCTTGAAGTGTTGCCTGGCATCTAAACCACCCGTTGTCCCCTGTTCTTGGTGCAAGACTTGAGTCACTGTTTTGAGGAGGTTTCTTGGGGTTTGTGCTAGTGACTGTAAGTGAAAGGAAATCTCAGAGTCTTGGGATTAAAGCAGAAAACTGCTTATTTCCATAAAACCTTCTTTGTTCTCAGTTTTATCCATTCAAAATATATCATACATGCTTGTACCATTTTATATGCCCTGACAAATTTTCTAATTACTGCACGACTCCAATTGCAAGGATTTGGGAGTCTTGCTGTAATCTGGGCATGGAAAAGATGCTGTTTAGTTTTAACTGCTCTGAGGGGGGTTAAAACCCATGGAGTTAACATGGTTTAACCCCATATTAACCAGATTGAACTTGTAGAAGTTCTGTTCATTGATTGAGAGTCTCAATCAGTGCACCCATGGAGAGGGAATCAGAACAAATCTTAGGAAATCCCTATTTTGACACCCTTTTTCATGGTTTGTTTTTTGGGGTTTTTTGGGGGTTTTTTGGGTTTTTTTTTACTATATTAAGCACTGGCTGGAGGGGTTTTTATGCTAGTGGGAATTTTTCACCTTTAAAAATCACCAAAAAATTACAATTTAATTGTCACAAAAAAAAAAAAAAAAAAAGCCATCAAATGCCCATTGGATGCAGCACTGGCTCAGGTCAACTGGGCAGGATCTGAGTGGGTGTTGGCTGATCAGCTTGAGGGAGAGAGGTAGAGAACCTTGGATCTGGCAGGATCCAGCCAGGCTTAGAAAGAGCTGAGTGAGAATATGATTGTGAAGGGAATGGGTGGGTCTGGAACTGGGACTTATTTCATGTCCACGTGTGTGACCTGCACCTTCCACAGCCACACCTCTGCGCCAACCATGGGCTCTGCGTGGAGGGACCCATCTGTAGGGGTTGAGAATAATTTTGTCCTTGCATTTACAGTTGTCTGCAAATACATCTAGACTGGTGACAGTGCCCTGGGGGTGCCCATGACCTGCAGGTCTTTGGACTGTAGTGTGGCACACAAATGTGGGACCTCACTGTGGGGACATGGCCCAAAATGCAGCACTTGGATGCAGCTTGGGAGGTTGGAGTGTTGCCATCTACTGGCAGCCATCCACAGAGAGGAGTCCCTCCTCTGGCTGTAGTTGATGCTGGTGCTTATTTTGAGCTGAACGATGAGGTTTTTTCTGCCTGAGTCCTGTTTTGAGTCAGAGCTGTCAATAAAAGAATCGTCGCCGTCCTTAGTGTATGAACATAGTCAAACAGTTGGAGTAAACCAGTCAGATTTTTATGGAGATGTTGTTGCTCTTGGGATGGGAGTCCATGTTTGAGATGAGGGCACCTCCTCTCTCCTGCACAGTGTCCAGGTTCATTTGCGGAGTCCTGAGCAGCCCCTGTGAGTTCAGGGCTTGAGAGGAGTCCTGCAGTTCTCCTTCCATTCAGAGGCTCTGTATTTCCAGGGAATGGGCTGGGCTGGAAAGTGGTTTTTTTAATCTGCAAGTAAAAAATTAATAAAGGCAAGGGATATATTTGGGCTCATTACAGCAAAGGTCTCTATTATTAAGAATCTTGAAGGTCTGGCAGTCTTTCCCCCTGGAAGAGATGAGAGGTGTTTCAAATAAGTCTGTCCTCACAGGGTGATCCAGTACAGCTTGTGCAAGTCTCAAAAAGTCCTACTGGGGCTGACCTCTGTTAAGGGAAAAGTTTACATTAAGCCATCAGAACAGGCTTTGAGCATTTTGCTTGAAACAAATATCAGCAATGGGCATGAATATTTTTTTTTCCTTTTTATTAAATAATAGTTGGGAAATAAAAAGTTGCAACATGAGTTTTCAGCAAAAGTCATGTGACTGCTTCCTTATAAAACATAACACACATAGGAGTAGAAGAGTGACATAGCTCTTCCTTCGTGCTTGTCCAGCTGAAATATGCTTCAGACTCAGCAACTCATTTCTGTACTCGTGCATAGAAATGTTAAAAACGCATGTTTTTATCTAGAAACATAAAACGTTGAGTTGGCATTAGATTATAAAACCTGCTCTGAAACCTTGTGAATACTAACACTTTACCTTTCAGTATTTTAAGCACTATTTCAAAATTATGGGTAATGTACCTTTGAAATGTTTTTGAGCCAGATATGTAGGTACACAAACATGAAAATATTAGTGTTCCTCTGCCAGATCTCTCTGCGTGAGTTATAGGTGACTTCCAGTGATGGAGCAATGATGCATTTTTACATTGATTTGTGTCTTAGTAGTTCCCAAATAATATATAACCAAAAGATTGAAGAATTGGAATTGTACCATTTATTTGTGAAGTAGTACACTGGGGAAAGAACATATATTTGAGGTCATATATGGAAGTTTTCTAGTTTAAAGACTAGAGAGGTAAAATACACTGGAATTAAGAGCCTGAGGTTTACATGTGTGTTGGATTAAGGAGATATGGAAGGGGTTGGATTCTGGCTGATGCTTTGTTACCAATGGCAATTTTCCAGAGAGTAACCAAGTATTTTTCTCTCTTTTTGTTTGTTTGTTTGTTTTTTGTTGCAGCTGGTCTCCAATGTTCTCATCTTCTCCTGTACAAACATTGTAGGCGTGTGTACCCACTACCCAGCAGAGGTGTCCCAAAGACAGGCTTTCCAGGAGACCAGGGAATGCATACAAGCCAGGCTGCATTCTCAAAGGGAAAACCAGCAGCAGGTAAGAGCAACAGTTGGAAATTAAAAAAATGAAAACACTGGAACAGAATTAGCATGCAAATTGTTCTTGTAGGATGGGATTTTGCTGGCTTTTTGCTTCATGAGTAATCCAAGCAAGAATAAGTTGTTTTTAGAGGACAGGATTTTTAAAGGTTTGAAAGAAAGCTCTGGGGTGTAGTTCTTGTCCAATACTCTGATGGACTTTTACAGAGACAAGCAATGTATCCAGTGGATTTAATCTGGGGATTAAAATTACACAGAACACAAAGAGTCTGAATAGGTTTTTTGCACCCATCATTGCTGCCGAATGTTAAATGTAGATGGAATGCACAGGCTTTGGACTGACCCTTTTTGTAAGGTCAAAGCCTGGCATGAGTGTCAGCCAAGCCATTGCCAAAAGGTAGCTGTAAGTCAGGCAAGAATTGGTCCACACAACATAACATCCCTTGATGCCTCCAAAGAAGGTCCTCTTCCCTCCTTTCCCAAAGGTTCCTACCTGCTTTCACACCTCTCTGTATCTTAATGGCTTCAAGTAAATTGTATTTGTTCAAAAAGTAAGATTCACCATCAGCTTCATTGTTTTCTTGCTATAAAATGCCCTCTTGCTGCCAAGATACAGCTTAGTTTTCAGGGTAATGAATATATCTGCTCCCCTAATTCATTTGTGTGTTGTCTTGCAGTGAATCCCTTGTGTCCTCAAAATGAGGCACAGAAGGGCAGCTTACCTATTCCCTTGCTAACACACATCTCTGCCCTGCAGTACATCTCCCAGCGGTCTCTTCAGGCCAGTTTCAAATGAATCGTGAGATGGGACTTCCACTCATCCCTTGGGACATATCTCTTGTTGGGAGCTTGTTTGTGGGTTTGGGGAGAGGTCGGGGAATGAATCAGCTGGGGGAGTCTTTGCATCACTGTGGCAACTCAGTTTCATTTTCCTTCATGTCTCAGCCCATCTGCATGTATGGATTTGTGTTTTGGCAGTGTTTCGTGAGGTACCTCTGGCTGACATAGCTGCTGTTCAGTCCTTAGTGGCAAATGACCTGTACACGTGCTTATTTGGTACCTCACCTATGAAAACAAGATTCACACTCAAGACTCCTTTTTCCTTTGCCACAAATATTGTCTCAGGAAGATGAAATGAGCAGCTGCTTCTCCTTCTGCACCTTGAAGTGGAGGAAAAGATTGAGCCAAGAGAATATGTCATTTTACTTATTGATTACAGCTGTGTCCTCCCTGCTGAGAGATTGCCTCAGCAGCATGGCTCAGATGCCTGTGCTGTGCTGGAATTGGGCACTTCTGTCTCAGAAGCAGCTCCTGAGAACAGTCCTGGCATAGTCCCTGTCTTGATGCTTTTTTCTTCTCCCCCTCTCCAGGAAGTACTTTACCACACATAAGAAAGCCAGGACATCAGAAAAACATGGGTCAAAGCCAGTCACTGCCAAGTGCTGTTCAGTCCCTCCAGCAGTAATGCGGGTCCAGGCAGCTGGAGACTCCTAATGAGATGATTTGCTGCCACAGCCTGCACTGACATTGATCTCCAGGTTCAGTTCAGATGCCTCTCTATGCATAATGCATTGAGATAAGCATGAGGTGACAGCAGACACAAATAAGGACAGCTCAGCTCACATCTGGGAGAGGCAGTCTCCAAATGGGTGGAGGAAAACACAACTGCACAGCCCAACACTGTTATTTATAGTTGCTTGTCTTTTTCTGGAGATCGATGGTACTCCTATGTGCTGTTCTCTGTTAAAGACAGGGAGATTTTCTCAGGCAAATGACCTTGTATTTTCCTTTATTAAGCATCTACCAGCACCCAAAATTAACCTGAAAATAAATAGAAAATCTAGAATATCCAGTGCAGAAAAGAGAGGACTTGTGATTTCATTACTTGAGATAACCTAGGGCAGAGCTGTAACAGGAATCACTGTTGTTTGCCCAGAACAAAATATTCTTGGATGAAAAATCAGGTGTTTTCCATGTTCTGTAGGGAGCAAATAGAATTTGAGTAAGAGATGTGTTGTTGGGACTGCACTGTCTTAATTCTAACATTGCATGTCTTTTGTGTCTGTGAAGTTGTTCTCTCCTTTTATTTTTTCATCTCAGCATCACTTTTGGTAAAAAGTAGCTGTTACTAAACCTGAGGAGAAATGGATAATCTTAAGATACTAAATATTTGTAATGATTTGAGGTCATCTTGGCAGAGGACTTGATAAATAATTAAAATTCCTTTGCAGAGTCATTGTGGGAATGTGTGTGCCCATGTACCCATATATCCATGTGTACGTGTGTGTAAGCAGAGTAGATCTGTGTTGAGCTCCTGCCTCTATGTGCCTGTTTTAGACTAGTGCTCCTTGGGATGCAGTTCTTTAATGTATAATTCAGTGGAACTATACTTGCATGTTATTTTGAAGTGGGAATTATATATGGATTTGCTCTTGCTTTTTTATCAGGTCAGGACGCTGCCTTGTTATACTTGTAAAACAGCAGTCCTAGTCACCTCACTGATGCATAATAACTGATTTTACAGTTTCTAGTTATTGTATCAAAATGAAAATTGTAGTGGAGACCCTAATTTCTCTGCTCCATTTGAAATAAAACATAGGGATTTTGTTCTTTTGAAGGCTTTTTCGTGAGGCTTATGCCTTACAAATGCACTTGTTATAACCTTCTCCTGTTAGCTTCAGAGGTTATTTTCAGTGATTGCGATGACACCAAGCAAACAGAATGAAGATAATGCTCAGCTCTGTAACACAGCTCAGCTTCCTAATTAGTAGCTGCATGAAGGGATGTTGTGCCACATGCATTTGTTTCACCTGACGAGCCTATCTTATTCCCTGATTATTAGTTCAGAGCAGCGTTAGTGCAGCTCCCAGAGATCTCTCAAGTGTGTTGAAAGTATTGGAGATTTAATCTGGCAAGTGCCTATGGTGTCAGGAAGAGTAGGGGTGGGGGCTCTCAAGTGAAAGCTCCTCGGAAATGTCGGTGACAATCTCCTGGAAAGCTCACAACAGACGCTCAGGCTCCTGTCTCTGTTTTGGAAGCAAGTAAACCCTCCGTGCTCATGCGCCCACAGGGAATGTTCCAAACCTGTGGGTGCCCCTGAACCTCTCGTAAAGCTCCAAGTTATTTAGAGGATGTGTAAAATCACACATAAAATAGCAGCTTTCACACATTTGAGGATGCCTATTAGAATATGCAAATGACAGCAGTGTATACACCATTTATTCTGGAAAGCATACAAATGTGTTGTGCTTTTCCACTCATGGAGTGCACCAATAGCTAAGAGAAGCCTAAGGACACGTGCATGATTCATGAGCTGTGGTTTTTTTTTAAAAATGGATATGTAACTGTTAGCACCTGCAGTATGCTAGTGACGGTGACAGTACTTTAAAAAACAAAGTGTCTTTTCATGACTGAAACTGCAGTTTGAAGCAGAGATAGAAATCCCTCCACAACAGGAGGACAGAAGAACACATCTTCTGTTTTATTACTATCCCTTCAAAGACTAAAGGCAGACTCAGTCTCTTTAAAGGTGCACATTGAAGGGAGAAAAAGAAATACTGGCCAGTGTTACTAACTATAAAATGTCTTAGTATATGCTGAGCACATATTCAGTGAATTTATCTTCCTCTGGTTCCCCCAGGGTTCCTCTCTCTACTTAGAGGAAGAAATAAATGGTGAACTTTCAATTAAAACTAGGAATTAGAAGCCAGAAATGTGCCTATAACTGCAGTACGGGCACGTGGTTTGGTGATGTGAGTACTTGGGACAGGATTGCTGACCCCTCTGAGTCAGGCCTGTGTTTGAACCCTGCTGCCCCTGTGTTGTTGAGAATTATTGAGCTGTTAGATAAGGTTGGGGACCTTCCTTTGCACCACCTTCTGTGTCATCAAGAAGGAAGGCCCTTTTCTTCCTCCTGCTCACCGCAGGGAAAGAAAAATAAAGACAAGAGTGGCACAAGCTTTTGGGATTCTTCAGTTATTCCAGAGCACTGCCTGCAGGTTGGAGCAGACCACAGCAGAGCTGATCCCAAAGGAGATGCTCCCCACCTTCATGAGCAAAACCTTTTGAACTTTCCAGGGCGTGACTGGGAATAGAATGAAGCTCTGGGCAGAATTCTCAGGTGCAATACCTGATACACACAAATGCATCCCTGGGGCACAAAATACCTGCAGATGTAAGTTCTGTGTGAAATTGGCACCAAATTTAGAATAATAACACTTTTTTTCATGTGAGTTTTTAGGAAAATCACCAGAAAGTCATCAATTTTTGCATACTCTGTAGGAACAATGTGCAAAATAATGTTACAGAAGTCCTACAAAAGCTAAGATCAGTAAATAAATGTGCCAAATGAGGGCTAAGGAGAGCCACAAACTGTTGATGATATGTGGTTATTGAAAATACTCTCGTAGGTGAGTGGGTGGGTTTGCAGATCTTAATGCAATTGGGCACTAATAGCAGTTTAAAGTGTAGCAGTAGCACTTTTCATGCCGGTTTTATCGGGACGTTTCTATGGAATTTTAGCTGCTAAGAGCAGGTTTGTGCCTGCTGGGGGAATGTGCTTAGATAATTAGATAAGCGAGGAAGGAATTTTAAATAGTGCCCAAGGGTGTTGGGGTATCATTCCTCTGGTGTTAAGTGAAGGAAGACTTCGTGGTGGTGTGCGGAGACTGTGTGGGAGGTCAGACAATATCATTTATCAGAGTCCTTCCAAGAGCAGTGCATGGACACTCTTTGAGTTGCATGGTTTCTTCATTTGCAAGAATTGCAAACCATGAATTGGAAGCCCAGTGCATCTGGAATGAAAACTCTTTTTTTTTCTTCTAAGACCATTGAAGTCTTATTGTGGGGTTGGGAACAGAATGGCATATGACTGGTTAGGGGATCAGCTACTGGTTTTATGGAGCCCATTTTGCTTGGCTGTACTCATCTCTCACCAAACTGATGAGTCATTTTTCCCCAGTAAGGAACAAAGTGTGTTTGTTAACTGGGCAGCAGGTGTTTTAATTGGTTCATCTGTCTGACTCCACAGGAGCGTCTCCTGCTCTCTGTACTTCCTCGACATGTTGCCATGGAGATGAAAGCTGACATTAATGCCAAACAGGAAGACATGATGTTTCATAAGATCTACATCCAGAAGCATGACAATGTCAGGTAAGAACAGCAGCCTGTGTCCCAGCCATGGAGGAGGAGGGACCCTCCCAATGCTTGCCCTGAACACCCAGGGATGAGGACGTCGGTGACACATAATCCAAGATCACTGTAAGGACTCTGAAGTGTTGCTAGCTGACTTCTGAAAGTTTGTTTATAGGATGGTAGGAGGATTCAAACAATATCTTCCTTTGAGAAGTGACTTGAACTGATCTCTTTCCTTGCATATTCTTTTTTTTTTTTTTCTTTTCCTTTTTGCTTTCCTGGAGTAAGTGTTGATGGTTTTGAGAAGGTGTTATATTGGGGGTCAGTTATTCCTGGACAATTGCAGGCACCTCTCTGATAAGATGGAATGCAAGTTAAAAATTCGGAACATTTCCCACAGGGTGAATTGCAGAGCCCAGCTAAGGTCTAGATTTTCTGGAGTGGTTTCTGGCAGTTTGGAATTACAAGCTGGGGGTCCAGCATTAGTGACAGCCTTGACCCCTGCTCAGTCACCCAGCAATGTGTTGCTCCTTGGTCTACCTGAATGAGGAGAAGAGTTTGATGTCCATTCTCTGGCAAGTCTTGCAAAATCAGCCTGTGTTACTGGGGTAGTCCACTTCCAGGAGCTTCTGAGGATCTGCTGGTTCCCACTGTCCAGTTTCCCACGGAGGAGTAGTTAAATAGTACTTCAGGTGGCTTGAAGCTGTAGCTTTATAGGCTGCAGTTGCAAAGTTTAACCTAATCGTGATGCATTTCACCTCTGCTGTTGTACCTGATCGCTTTGGAGATCACTTATGTCTCAGTTAAGCCAGGTCCTGGAACTGTGTAACAGCTCTGTCAGTCTATAAATACTTCTTTAGAGACACAGGGACTAGGGACTAGGGAAAGCTAGAGAGCTTTTGTTTGTCCATCTCCCCTTACAACAAGAGTTTTTTTCCTGTGAACATCCTGTGTAGCCTTTCTCTCTCATGCAGCTTTAGTATGTTGGTGAATTGCATTTTCTGATACTTTATGCTTAACAAATAGAAGTGAGTTTCTAACATACTTCACCCTCCAATAGTTGCTGTGAAAAAATCCGCATGAAATTCTGGTGCATTTGATGAAATTACCTTAGGATTGGGGGTAGTTGGGTGAGGCAATGTACAAGTAGAAAACTGGGAGGTTGCTGCTCAGTGTTGAATGTAGAGTCTTATATAAAATTCACTGGAATCAGGGAGAACTTGGATGGAATTCAGCTTTTCAGTTTTTTTTGGTTGTGACTCAGTAAAGAGATAAAGATCCACTAGCAATACAATGAAGACGAGAACAGTATCAGAAAGCAAAGACAGTAACAGTTCAGTGATGAAAAATGAAGGATGTATGCATGGTGGTGAAGGGAGGGGAAGAAGCCATCCACAGTGCCCTCAGCAGATTTCGTGCTACAGTAAATTAAGTTTTGTGTCTTCACATTCATTTTTTCCTTAATGACACTGAGCATGTTCAAGTAGGTGTGTAAATTTCTTGTGATAGATGCTGATTGTGAATTACTTTTTTCCATTACTCAAAGGTCAACTTGACATTCAAACTAAGTGCAATTCATTAGCTATGCCATAAGACTATGGTATTTTAGTATTCCACATCAATTTCCATATGTCATTATTTTGCAGGTTTGAAGGTTGTTCAGTAGTCAAATCTTAGTAAAGCTGATTATCTCTTTAGGATGATACTGATTTGAAATTTTAATTTATATGAATACACATACAAAATCTAAAAATAAAAATAAAAAAAACTGAACTAAGTTTGAAAGGAAAAATTTTAAAGGGGGAAGGGAAAATCTGATTTAACAATTGTGACTGGAAAAAAAATAGACCAAAGATAATGGCTGGTATGGAGACACGGAGATCTCAAAAGATACATCAGAAATGGCACATGGCCAAGAGTGTAGAAAGAGAAAAGAGCTAAGACTTTCAGCTATGGCTGTGAAGGAACATGGAAGGTGAAATGCAAATACATAAATGGGTATGTGCACCAGTCAGTTCCTGATGGGTAGCTAGCAGAGCACTTGCAAAAACGTAATTTTTACATCTTGCATATTTATTTAATAATAAAAGCATTTATGTAATAGTTTCACTTCTGTAGCTTAAAAGTAATTTTAACTTTGTTCCTCATGGTAATGAGTGTTTAGGAATCAGGCCCTTGCAGGTGCCCACTATCTCCAGTGCAAAGGGACTCTAAGGTCTCAAAAGATCTTAAGAGGAAACAACTGAAACGATGTCTTCCTCAAAGTGTGGGCTTTGTTGTCTGTGCCTATGAGGTCCTAAACCAAAGCCCACTGAAATCATGGAAAAGGCTGGAAAAGTGAGATAAGAAATAGAAATAAAATAGTGTATGTGCTGAGAGCAAATAGAAAATAACTCAGGAACATCTCATCTTCATGTACTTTAGGGAAATGAATAACTAAGTGTGAATATTGAAGAAAGGAAACATGATTTGGAACAAATGACTCATTTCACACCAGGAGTTCAGCACGGAGCCTTTGCTCTTGCCTGGGTGCGCTGAAACCACCTCTAGTGGGAATGACTGTGGATGATTTTGAAGCATTTACATGCACACAGAAACACCGTGGAGGGGGGAGGCAGCATCTCAGTGATGCTGATTAATGAACTGGCTGAATAAAAGCAAGCAGGCTCTTTACTTGGCACAGGGAAATGCTCAAGGGGAGGATTTTGATATGAGAACGCTCCAAGCAATTCTGTTTTGTGTTCGTCACTATTCAAAAATGTCATAAGAGCTAAGTTTTTATGAGCTAAAGGTTATTGTGTCAAGGCAATTGAGAAGTATGTGAAGTCAGTGCAAGGGTGCTGTGCCCAGCCATTGAATCTGGCTTCCTGTTGATGATTTATCAGCAGGAGCATTTCCTCTGCAGTTCAGAGGAGTGGGAAGGTCTGTGTGTTGCACAGAAGTGGGTTTTCCTTCTCCATCAGCTGCATTCAGCAATTCTTTTTTTCCTCCATTCTCCCAGATTGTGTGTAAAGACAGATTTTAAATGGAAGTATAATGGATAGGAATTTCTGTTAGCTATTGATTTAAAAGTTTGATGTCTTCTTAATGCCTGAAATCTGACATCCTGATTTTTACTGGATCTTCAGAGTGGGGTTGCTCTCCAAACTCACCATCAACATGGAAAAATAATGAGGCTCTTGAGATTTCCATCCAGATGGGTTTAACTTGGGTCCTTTAAACTCATGAGGCAGAGGAGCAGCGCCCCGTGCACTTAGCCTGCTTTGACAATTTGTGTGGGAGAAGTGGCTTACTAAATTCTCTTCTAGACAAGATTAAATATTTTAATTTTCAGGGATGATTGGGTCTGGGCTTTTGGGATCGCCTCTAATTTTAATTAAAAACCAAACCCAAACCACTCTACCAGCAGAAAATGTTAATCTAAAATTATGTGAAGTTAATGTGTGTAGGTTTTCTTTTCTAGTTTAAAAATGAAGTGTCCTTAACTTTATAGTTCTGCCGTTATATGCTTAGTTTTAGATTCTAGGTTACACAGTTCAGGTTTTTTTTGTTTGTTTGTTTGTTTGTTGTAGACAAAGATGTTACATACTTTTTTTTTTTCTTCCTTCTGACTCTAACAAAAATTTAAAACTGTGTAGAAGAAATCTTCATCAATTGCCAGCAGTAAGTCTGTAAAACATGACCCTTTCATAAGGAGCAGTTCTGCTGTGGTATTGCTTACTGTGGTACACTTCTCTTAGAGGGTGGGCTATCTCTCCATAAAGGAAAGATGATTTTTTAAATGCAAAATACTGTGGTCTTTTTGACCTGAATGGGTAAAAGACATCTTTTTTGAGCAAATCTTTTTATCTGGACTTCCTGCAAATGAGTTCATAATCTCCTGATTATTGTTATGGAAATAAAGTTCAGAGACTAATTTATCCACAATGAAAATATAATTTCCTGTAATTTTTGGCAGCAAAATTTGTTTCAGGATTATGTTCTTCTGAAATTTTTAGTGTGGTGACAAAACAAAGATGCAAATGTTTGATGTTAATACACTCTTTTTCAATGCAACATGAACAGAACCTTTAAACAGGGAATGAAACAGTTTCCTGTCCTGATTTATTGAATGAGAATTAACTTTGACAAATCCAGAACCTCAGAGCATGATTTGACCTTTCCCACATATGTGTGTGTGTTAAATATAAAGTCTATTGTCAAAAGCAATCAGGAAAGGAGTTCCCAAGACTATGCAAGTAATTTTGGGTAAACAACAAGGTGAATTATGAAACTAAATTTGTTCATGCTATCATGAATGAGATTATGTCTGATAGACTAGCCCTAAATTATGCACAGATAATATTGTTTATCTATCATGCTTCCCAGACAGAATTTTAAGTGTTTTACATTACTATTGCTATTTATATTGTCTCACTGCTGTGATAATGGCTTTAATGTTATCTAGGTTTGGCCAAATATAGTAATCTCTGTGCTATAAAAGGAGGCTTGAAGTCCTCTGTGAAGGGATAAAGGTTGGCTTTGTCATTGAAATTCCTTTGATGAACTGTTTCAAGAAGCTTATTTTAGGGATGGCATCCAAGTGCCGTAAAAGTGACAGCTTCCTCTCTTCACCCCTTCACATAATTCTTATGAATCATGTATTCAACATTAACCTGTTTTCAGAGTTTCTTAAACTTCTTGACAACTTGAACTTGAAACCATTTGCAGAAATGAAACAAGACCATTTGCTTTCAGCTTTTTAAATGAAAAACATTTGTAACTCGTCTTCTGATTTAATGAGATTCTGACACCAGAAATTTCTCCCCATTGAAAATGACCAAATAGTTGCACTTTGGCTGAGTGTCAGGGTATTTAGACCAGCTGCATCAACTTAGCCTGTTCACCTTTTAGGTGTTGTGATGCCTAATTAGTTGCTTATGAAGTTTTTTAAATTCCCAGGTTGCAAGGTTCTGTGGAATTGTGAGCTATGGCATTTGAGGAAAAATTCAACTCAGCAAACATCTCTTTCTTCCCACCTCCCACTGTCCTCACACACAGGATATCCATTCTTAATGTTTCTTGGTGGTGAAGGATTTATGCTTCCTAATAAATAAAATTACATTATGGCAGGTATAAACTTCTGACAGTTCTTCCATGGATATTTTCAAATATTACACAATCCCTCATCTCAGCCAAAGTTTGTGTAGCTTTAATTTCTCTGGAAGGCCTCATTGCCAGGAAAGGGCAGGAGCAGTCACTTTTTTCAATATTTACTGTATAATCCATCTTCCTCCTTGTCTTCTTTCCTTTCTGTTGGGAGGCAGAATGAAAATTGATGGTTCCTGTTTAAAAACAAGGAAGAGCAGCATGCAGCAGGAGAAAGCCCAAGAGCCATTTTTATCCATGTCTTGCATCCTTGCTGCTGCTCTCCGTGCCAATCCGTGAGCTCCGATTTCCTCCAAACCGTGTTGATGGCTTGGTTGGTTGTTTCTCAGAATCAAGGCTTGGCAAGACTTCTCCCTCCTTTTCCTTATTCAAGGCCTGTGCCCACGAGCAGTAGGAAGTTATTTTTGCCCATAGGTGGGGGGTAACTGTGGGTTTCATGTGAGTTCAGAGCATTTAATTGCTGTAACTTCTGGTTGAAGCTGTAGGATGAGAAAAGTGAGTAGGAGGGAAATGAGCCTGCCCACGTCTTTCCCCAAATGACAGCAGTGAATTTTACCTAAGCAGCAACTCTCTCTGTCAAGAGCCAGCTCCTGGGAGTTTCACCTATGCCTGGCAGGTGTGAATCTTTGCTTTTCAGTGTTGCAGATTTTTCCTTTTTCTTTCAAGACAGCAATAAGTTTTAGGAAGGGCAGAATTAGGTTTCAGCCGTGGATGAGGGTGAAATACTCTGCTCTTACCACCAGCAATCTCTTCCTAATGAATTTTTTGTTTTTGAGAGGAAAAGTCACTTGTCTTTTGGAGATTGTCATTCCTGGTAAAATTCACATGTGAAGAAATTCCCTAACTTTGCAGCCTTGATACACCTGATCTCGAAGCTATGCAATAACTCTGGATGTTAATATTACAGGGCATGTTTCAACCCAGGATCACTCCCTCTCAATAATAAATGTATTGATGGTTCAATCAGTGATGATGTATTTTGGTTTTAAGCCAAAAAGATACAGCAGTTTTATATATTTTAGCAAATCTGCCTCTTTGTGCTTGTGCACAGCAACCTTGAAGAACAAATATACGCTAACTTGTTTAAGTATTCATTTGCTCTGTGATCTTCCTCTTTGAACTGGGAATATATTGTGATCTTGGTTCCTGCTGGGAGCCCCTGGTGTTTTCAGGGGCGTGAGCGAGCCTTGTACCCTCTGAAGAGCATAAGAGATAAATAACTGGCTGCAAGGCACCCCGCTGGATGCACTCCCTAAACACGTGTGTTGGAATAAAGATAACATCCCAAAAGTGCAGCGTGCCAGGTGACTGCAGATCTGCAGCCACCAGCAAGCGATCAGCAATTAGGAAGGGCCTGTGATGTATAATTCACACCCTGCTATTCTGAGTTTACACAAGGGCCTGTGAAGTTCACAGGGTGATGGATTGAAGAGTGTTAGATGTTTTAATGATGAAATACTGTGAAAAGTAATTCGGAGAGAATAATGAAGGTGCCTGTAGAAGTTTACAGAGCAGAATTTTAACGCATCAAGGTTATTTGGATTCTCTTTCTTCTTCAATAGTACTAAGAATAAATTATTTTTTTAAAAAATGTAAGTATGACTGCTTATTGCTCTGATAAAAACAAATGTATCAAATTTATAGTAAAAACAAAAGCATCAAATTATGTTTATTTAACTTAATTCACTCCCAGTCCTTTGTACTGTGGAATAACCTTGACAAGAAAAATTGAGTATTCTCTGAACAAAACTTTTCTTTTGTGAAGGTTTGTTTTCCAGAGCTGCTTTTCTCCTGTAAAGACTGTGAGATTTCAGTTGATGAACTGCTTTGTCATGTAGTTAACATGCAAAGTGGTTTTAAGAGCACTGAGTTTATATAACATTTGAAGAGGTTTTTATTAAAATCATCTTCCCACCTTTTTGCTTCCTCCCTAGATGATAATGACTGAAAAGCAAAATTAGTTAAACTTTTTATTCTGTAATGCAGGGAACTTTGCAAAACTATTTGAAACTCTCTTACAGAAGCTATAAAACAGAGGCACAGTTTTGGATGGGGTTGGATTAACTTCTCTTGTGTTATACCATATTTATATCCCTCAACAATTGCTGCTAATTTGTGCATCTGTTCCTACGGGTGTATATATAATTTTGACACTGGATAAATAATGAAGAGACAAAAGCTGAAGCCAATTAGTGGAGAAGAGCTCTCGAGTGGTCTGGCATCCTGTGACTCAAGTTAGTACCATTGCTAACTTGAGTCTCTGTCCTTCAGTAAATGAAAGTCATAATGTAGTTTCTAAAGTTTCTCTTTTTTTATTAACTTTGCTTTCTACTAAGTGGTGAAAAAGTTGGGGAGAGCTTAGTACTGACTGTGCAGTCTGCATAATTCCATAAGTGGAGTTTTTGTGAGAAACCAAGCTAAGAGCAGGTCCCTTCAGAAGCAAAACTAACAGAAATGAGGAGCACCAGAGGACTGCACAAAAGAGCAAAGGAGACAAAAGACCAAAGGTTTAATTAATTCCATCACACGCATCCCCTTGGCATGGCATTGCCCTTGTGGAATGATAGAAGTGCTCTTTTTAGAAAATTGAGATTTTTCTGTGCCTGCCTGTGTTTCCGTTACAAAGCCCAAGAAGGATGCACACAATTTTAAAAGGTGGGAATAAGGATTTGTAAAATTTTGTAGATTCTGGGGACTTAGAAATTTGCAGGTAGCTTTCAGAGATTGGAAGGTGTCTGTGTGATGCTATTTTAAAAGCAACCAAACAATAGCAATATAGGTGTTATCTTCCTTGATACCACGACCAGTAGAGCTCTTTGTGGTCGCTGTGTGTGATTTTGGCAAACATCTGTGCCTCTCAAAGGCACTGACAAAATCTCAGGATGTTCTTGACCAGTAACCATGCCCGTTTTTTGAATCGACCCCCCTAAATGGACACCTTAAATATATAGGATGTTCATCAACATTCAAAATCAACTTCCTCATCTGCAGTTCTACAGAAGGAACGCCCAAGACAAAAAACCTGGTGTGATGACTATAAAACTTGGACCTGCGTGGCCATCAGCAAAATACTCTCTCCTAGCCTCCTGTCGCAGAGATCTGCCCAGTAAGTGGCACACAGAAAGCTGGGTGACCAGGGCTTTGCAGAGTTTTAAGACCAGCTGTAATTCCTGTCTGTCCAACAGTAGCTGTGCAAAGCATCTGGAAGCACGACTCGCCCTCTCACATGAGGAAGGAGCATGTAGGAAGCAGTGGGGAATTTTCCCAGCAGAGTTAATGTAGGGACAGTTTGATCCACCATGTCAGCTCATTATTTTGGGAGTTTTTGATGGTGATGGTTTGGGGTTTTTTTGGGTTTGGTTTTTTTTTTTTTTCATTTAAGCATGATTTTATTGCAGAGTGATCTTATACTGGCTCCATTCCTGCTCACTGTGGGGAGTGCTGCTAATAGAAGGTTACTAGGACAACACTCCTTCTTCTCACAACTACTTAATTTGTATTATCTCCAAGGCCTGGCAGATCCATACATCAGTGCTGGATGAAACAGCAATTCAGAGAGGTGCTTAGTAACTCCCTGGACCATGAAGGAGCTGCGAGAACCCGGGTCAGAATACTGATGGAATATTAGTGGGGAGGGGAGGTAGGCAAAAAATATGGGGAAGAAAAAAAAACAAACCTGGAAAGAAAGGAGCAAATTTAGCATTTGTTAGCACATCTGGAGGAAAAGAGAAGGGACAATGGAAACCAGATGCAAGCAAGTGTAGCTAGTGGACAGTTATGTGCCATAGCAGTGCTGGTGGAGAGCCTCCATTCCCAGAAACACGCACACCAATGCACCACTGTTTTGTGCCTTGGCTGTTTCCAAAGAATGAGCTAATAAGAATCAATTTGTAGAACAAAACAAACAAAACTTTGGCTTCTGCTCAGGGGAACTTGAGCAATTGCAGTTGCAGATCAGGCTTCAACGAATGCCAAGAGCTGATCCATAAAAGTATAATTATTCTGTTTCATTTGGAACCTTTTGTTCTGGATTGCATTCAAAACTACTGTAAGCCCCTTTGTGAGATTCATTTCCTTTCCAGGCAAGAGAAAAAGAGGCCTTTTCATTTAATAGTTCTACTTTGTTTCAATTAAAAATGAGAAAAACTCACGTCCTTGCCTTTCTTCCCTAAGATTCTTCCCTTCTGTGGAATAGTGGCCATCAGGTCACAGTTTAGGATGACAGGTCTCATGTAGAGACAAAGTTGTGTTGCAGAATGTAAATTTTAGGTGATATTCTGTTCTTACCATCCAGTACTCTTTATAATTTTTAGCTGCAAACTGAGTAACATTTTGTTGTTGGAATTGGAAGTGATTACAAATTTCTTGAAAAGCCCAGGGACATTTAAATAGCAGGTGAGCTGGATTTCCTTGGAAGTATGCAATGGGGGAAGAAGTAAACTGAAAATGGCACGTTGTCTGAAAAGTTAAAACCTGAGATGGACAGCGAGTTCTTTAATTTGACTTGGTAGTGAGGCTGATGAGAGTTCAGAAATGCTTGGCTCCCATTGCAGAAATGTCCTGATGACTTTCTTGAAGGCTCTGAGGAATTGTGCCTAAGGAACAAGCAGGCAGTGTGCACAAACACACTCTGCTGGAGCCTTCTCATGGGCTGTATCTACAGGGGAGCTTTCTGTTCCCCACTAAAATGGAAACCCAGAGAATGAATTAATTCAGTTGACATTCCACGTGGCAGAAAGTGCGACACAGAGGTAGCGAAGACCCGGAGAGGCACAAGTGGTGGGGCATCGGGGACACAGAGGCTCGACCCTCCTGCCAGGGTAGGTTATCTGAACTCGGTTTTCCCATGTACCAGAGAGCATTTGAGGCCACATCTCCTAGGAGAGGCCATAAATGAAGAAGGCATCCTCATTCTCTTTTGTTAATTCTGTTTTGTTTTTTTGTGTAAAAGAATGAAACCCCGGAGCAGCGGCTTGAATCCCACTGTCCCATGTCACAGCGTGCACCATAATCAGCAGGGCAGAGCAGAGCGCTCGCCGTCTCTGCCTCTAATTATTCTGAGTATTTTATATGTAATAAGCAGCTGCAGCATGAGGTCCTGAGGGCACCCCTGTTCCCAATCCAAGATAGACAGTTGTCCAGTTGAGGCTGGATTCAGGCAGAGGGAAAATTGGATCCATGTTTTCTCACATCTTGGGTGATGGGTCTTAAGAGACTGTTTTCTTGCTTTCGATTTCACTCCATTTACTTATAAATAGCAGGCATTTGCAAAATACTATGGAATCAAGGATACAAATTTCTGTGTATGTTTCTGTACCTTAAAGATATGCTGGTTTTTTTGTGTCAGGCCAGTGGTATTTTAGAGGGCAGGAATCTTGGCTCCAAGGTAAGATTTGGCTACAGTCATGTAGATGGCAGCACAGATGTGGGAGGGATTCTCTTAAATGCTGGACACATACTATTTCTGACTGTAGCTGCTGACTTAGTCTGAGCCCTGTCTGTATTTCTTAATTCAGACAAACAAATAATAACCAAAGAAATAAATCAAAGAGCAGTCAAGTATTCCTGTAAGGGGCTATCACGAGGCTCAGACTGAAGTGGAAAATGACTTGCCAGGGTTTCTAGCCCCAGTGGTCTTTGATTAACTACAGCATGTCCTAAGTAGCTAGAAGGTGCAGAAGCCAAGGGGATCCTGGGCATGATTTCCCTTTGGCTTTAACTGCTGTTAACTTCTTTTCTGGTTCTGTTTACAAGGATTCTGGTGACTGGATGTTGTTAGCAGGATTTTTTTGCAGTTGCATAAGGGTTGAGAAAGTATCTGTCTGACTCTTCCACAGTGAATGGCTTTCAAGTTAAGCCATGGCTGCAGTTACAGTGCTCTAGCTGTGACACTATAAATAAAGTTATTAACAGCAATATGTAAATGGGTTTCTATTTCTGTTCCCTGTATTGTTTGCAAAATCTAGGGCAGTTATTCAGTAGGAATCATCTGCTATTTAGCACTGAGCCTACCAGCATTTGATGTTGTGTGGGCTGCTGCACTTCCCCCCCCCCACCACACACACACTTTCTTTCTTTATTTCTTTGCAGTGGCTATTAGAATCCAGCCTTTTTGCAAGTTTGTTTATTGTGGTATATAAGAAATAGAGTCGCTGTGCTAAGCATTTTCAGGACTCTGGAGAGTGTCTTGGTGTGTAAGAGTAGGGAATTATCTCCTGATATCTGAACTACAGGAGCATTTAACCCAGCCATAAACACCAAATGCCACAGCTGCCATTTGCCTTAGTGAGCATCTTGTGAATTCCAGACTGCTCAAAGACCTTTAGGGTTTGTGTTCCCTTTGCTTGCTCTGTTCCTTCCTCTGCCCTCTCCAGTGCCCCAGAGCTGTCGGGCAGCCCCAGCTCACACTGGGAGCTCGTGGGGCATCCCCTCGGTGGTGAGACCATCTCACCCTGGAGAGCACAGGCCTGTCCTTTGGGAAAGGCTTCACCGCAGGCATGGCTGCTCCCATCTGGAAGAACAAAGCGTTCTAATCCCAGGCATCTGTTAGAAACCTGGATGTGTCAGGGGGACAGGATCAGTGCGGCTGCTAACAGTGGTACTCTAAAAGACATTTCACTGGAGGCAGTTTGTTCAAACTCCTTCCTTCTCTGCAAGTGAATTCAGCTCTGGATTCCCCAGATCCCCAACAGGGAAAGTCCCAACCTGTCTGTCCTGTGGCTCATTAGCCACAGTTTTATTGCCAGCTGTGTTAGACTTCACATGGGGATGTATCCTGCCTGGCACTTAAATTCTATTTCATGCAGCTTTGTGAAAACCAAAATTGCTGCTACTGTGGTGGAATAGAAAGTAAACAGGAATTAGCTAGACTGGTTTTACATAGATGTAGGAAGATCTGAAACAGCAACTTTCCTCTTATTTTTATGCTATGAGACACATTACCATACATTTAAGTGGTCTCCAAGGTGGTTTTCTATGTTATAGAAAAGATCTGGTCAGACTCTATTGATTTTATTGATATTTCTACACTGGTAAACTAATAGCTGATTGCAGGAACTGCATTTGGTGATAATATTTTGTGAATATTGAGAGTAGCAGGCAAATGGCTTAGTGAAATATCTTAATGTATTAACACAGAAATTAAATTTTCCAATAGAAAATGCAAGAGAAAAGCCATTTCTTTATATGCAGATCTATTATTCTGGTGGTGGCAATTACAGTAATTCTCTTGAAATCAAGTTAAAATTATATGTCTGCTTCATTATGAGAAGAAACCACTGGTTGCAAAAATCAGGGGAGATTTAGGGGAAAGTTAGAGAGACTTATCTGCCATCAGCATGGTTCCTGCTCCAGCATGTCAGGAGCAGGGCTTGTGTGGATGTTTCCTGGGCTTAGGAGGCAAGGATCACATTCCTGCTTTGCCAAGGCTTTCCCGTGTCCCCTTGAGCATCTTTATGGATTTTATCTATCTACCATGCTGCTGTCTCTCAAAAATAGTGTGTGATTGTTTTTCTAGCACAAATGACATTTTAACAGTTGCTTAATGTCACTGCTTACTCTCCATGAAATCATGGAAATATGCCAAGCATTTGGAATATGAGATATCTTGGGGGATGAAGAGATGCATGGAATGTCATGTTCCCCTGCCCAAGGATCATCTTTGCATAGAAATCCTTACGCAGTAACTCCCCTGAACTGCCTTCTGAGGAGGAGTGGTTTTACTGCTGAGACCAATTGTACTGAATTGGATTATATTTAATTTGTTTCTTCATGGAAGCTGGAGTTTTCTGTGCCACCAAAGGGAACCAAAGATAGATGTCTACCCAAGTGCCACTGGTCAATTCAGATGTGATGGTAGGTGACATCTTAAAAAGGAAAAAAAAAACCAAAACAAAACAACCCTTATTGTGAAATTATAGCCCTTGTAAAGTTAGAAGACTTTTGTTGTGAGTTGAGGGTGACTATTCATTACTGGTTCTTATCAGGTAAGGAAAATTAATTCAGTGTACAACAACCAGATAACGAGTTCAATTTCCTGCAGGATTTTTTCCTTTTTATTTGATTCTGACATTGCAGCCAATCTCCTTTGTCATTGAAAACAGGAATGTGGTTTATTATTAAATTTATTATCAGGTTTGTTTATTAATCAAATAACATTGATCCCTCAGTTAATGAGCTGTACCATTTCCTTCGGACAGCCATTTTAACTTTCAAAATACCTGACGAAGAATTATGTCTTTATTTTGCAGTTCCTCTCCACTGATGTTCATTGGTGCTTCTCAGAAAAGTGACCATTATAAAATGTGCACAGTTGAGTGTCTCTAAATGTTTTGGGCCCATTTTTCTTTACAGTTTTTTAATTTTAAAAACACAACTGCTCAGCTACATTTAAAAGTATAGAAGTGAGGGGGCAGTGAGTCTACTCATGCTGACTGTTCCAAAAAGGGCAGGAAGACTCATGTTCATTTTCTTCAGCACTTGTTTTCCTACCAAATGACCACTTTGTATTATTGATCCAACAAGCTACCAAGAGAAAACATGCACACAGAACAAAACATCACTTGTCCCTTCTCAGCTGATCCGATGGGAGTCTGTGTCTTTTCCTACCTACCCACTTTGGGAAAGGCACAGCTGCTCTTAAAGTTTGAAATTATGACATTTATATACTAATGCAATGTTTTCATTACATAGAGACTTTCCAGAGGGAAAACACTGACTTGCTGAAATGACAAAGTAAACGAATCCCAAAATGTCAGGCCACTGGGAAAGCTGAGGGACAGAGCGAAGAAGTAAGGTTAGATTGAAATGACCACTGCACACAGAATTACTGCAGCTTTTGTGTTAGGGAGTACAAAAGCATCATTGTTTCTCTGAATATCCGTGATACCAAAGAACAGACTGAAGGCAGTTTTCACAGCTATGAAGTTGTGAAACTCATTCTTTCATCATCAAATACAAAGACCTGAGCAATATATAACAGAAAGCATCACAAACCTGATTAGAGGCAATTTCATCTCTATGCCATGTGCCTGAGCCATGATATACTTGTGAAACTTTTAACTGTGACAAAATATATTACTCTCTTGCCTTATCTGATAACTGATTAATTGCTGGCTCAGTCTCTTTGCAACAGGTTTTCTTTTGCTTTAATGCTTAAATTTTTAGCTGTTTCTCTTTCCTACCGTGCTGCTTCTAAAGCTTCATTCAATTTTACAAGGTATTGTCTCAAAGAGAAGGCAGAAAGGACTAGAACAGAACTACAACTATGCTGATCCCCCTTTTCAGAATTCTCTTAGTTCTGTTGTCCCATTTATTGGTTTACAGCAGGATTTGGATATCAGAGATTGCTCTAATCCCAGGAAACAGACTGCAGGAATGTGCAAAGGAAAAAGCACGCCTGAAGTTTGAAAACCAGAATATGTTTTTTCCTTTCTGTTTTACATGCAATTCTGTATTTCAGGCTGTCTTGCAGAACAAAACTGGATCTGAAATTTATTTTGTTGTGGGCTGGATTCAGCTCCAGTTTGGACAGACCTGCCAGCTCTTTTGTACTGGTCAGGCAGAGATGGGTGTGTTTGGTCTTGCTCAGATCCACAGCAAAGGCACATGCTTGGGTCGGCACTGTGCATGGCTCCTTCCTGAAAAAGGCTGTATCCTTTGCCTTCTTAAACTTCCTTGGAGATGGAATAAATTTGGCATTCCCATCAGTCCCTTCTTAGATAAATTAAAAAGATCTAAATTTCCTCATTCTTAATAACCCAAAGTCTTATTTGAATGGTTGTATCTCTTTTTTAGGTTTGACAGACAGCAGTGTCTAATTCAGTTGGCAATGATGGAGGATTAAAATTCCTTTCCACTCATCTCAAAGCCATCTATAGTGTGTCACACCTATAGTTTGGCTGGTAGCCACTGCATATCTATTTTTATTTGGTTTTGCCTTCCTCAAGCAGTTTTTTCTTCCCAAAAGACTATTTATTACTCCTGTTTCCAGTGAAAAAAATCAATCTGGTTAAATATAGTCTGCTGAAATAGGAAAATCTTGTAACTCAAAATGTTTAGAAGGAGAAGATAGCAAGTTTATCACGTTTAAAATTAAAAATAATAATTTTTTAAAAAAAGGAGTACTGATGTTGCCTGACTCTAGTTTAGTTTCAGTAACTGAGGATGCTACACGTGCTTGTAAACTGCAAACCTAGGAAAGTCATGGAAAAACTTTTCTTTGCATGACTGGTGCATTTTTCCCCTCCTGGTTAGTGATTTCGGGATCTAAATTTCTTCTCCTTGCCCGTGCTGTCAGTGAGGGACAGGCCAGAGGCACTGAGGTGAGGAGCACTGACCATGATGGACACTATGGTGCCATTTTTCTCTGCAGCCACAAGTGTGGAGTGTTTGTGCTGGAGATATGCAGCTCCCAGATGTGCCCCTCAGGCAGCTCTGACCTCCAGTAACACTCACCTGAGAGCAAACACAGGAAAATCAAGTCAAAGCAGGGCTCTGCAGTTTGTGTCTTTGCACTGAGCCTGGCTGTCATCATGCAGTGGCTGTGGATGGCAGTCTGCACGTTGCCACCAGCGTCTCCCAGAGCCATCTGGTCTCCTGATTCTCTGTTGGTTTTTGCTGTCACCAGATTCACTGAGTATGGCCTTGCAGAGTGAAGATCTCAAATTCGGCATGTGTGTTTGGTTTACATCTTTGGCAACTTTGGAAGAGGGATAAGAGGGAGGCTTCCTGCCTTTTGTTGTAAAGAGAAAGGCTCACAGGTTTCCAGGGTTTTGGTTTTGTAGGGGTTTTTTTGTGTATTTCCTCCTATTTTGCATTTTTCTCTCACCAGCACTCCTTTGCTTATCACAGCATTTGTGTACATGTGTGCCTTCTCACCCTCTTTAGCAAGTGGGAGCCAGCATGACTGATCTCAGGATGGAACATGGTGCAAGACTGAGTCCTCCTTTCCAAGGGGGAGTTGTGCCAGCTCGTGTGTCACAGCAGTGCTAGGGCTCATTTGAAACAATAGGTGATTGACAATACTAAATGGATCTTCTCCGAAATGACCATATAAGTTTAGGACAGAGGGTGTATCTTTTTACTGTTGGGTTTGCTTTTTTCCCATGACTGTAGGAGAAGGAAAAATTTTAACCTCTGGTCTGTCTGATGTCCTGCTGTTCTGGAGAACATTTTTTGCATCGCTAAGGCTGTGTCTTTAGCCTGTCACACAGACATCCCTGGAGAGCAAGGCTGACGTGCTGTTGAGACCTGAGATAGTCTAGAAGCAGCTTGCTGGACTGGTCACTGGGCTGTCACTCAGCACAGTGATCTGTGTGGGCCACTTCACTCCCTAGGTGGGCCTTGCTGCCCTTGCTCACATTAGTGCTGCTTTTCCCAGACACGCTGCCGCCTGACCATGGTCACCGTGGCACCGCTTGTCCTCAGCTTGTTTTGGTTAGTCCTTTTGTTGTTGCTGTTATTGGATTCAGCAGGGAAAGAGCATGATGGGATGTTCTCAGTGTTTCTGGGAGCTGGCATCCTCGTTTGTGCACGGGGTGAGTAGAAGACACAGAGGATCTCCGTGCCATCCCAGCCCCAAGTAGCAATAGCTAGGATGGAGAGATTGGATATATCCTGATGTCTTGTCTATTCCAGGAACTTCTAGATGAATTTAATACTATGTTTATGCCACAGGAATTGAAAAATGGTTCTGGGCTTACAGTGTTGGAGGGGAACTGGCTTTTAAACAGACATCCAAGTGCAAAACTTGACTCATTTACCAAAATGCTGAAGAGATGCTCCCACCTTGGAAATACTCAAAAGACCTCTGAACATGGTCTTGGGTAACCATCTCTAGGTGGCCCGGCTGAGGATTAGACAAGATGACCTCTGGATGTCCTTTCCAACTTCAGCATTACTGTGGTTCTCTGAAAGCCTTCTTTGGTGTTAAGAGCTTGGCCCAGCCTTTCAAGGGAGAGTTTTGTCAGCTTCATCCTGGTCCATCCTTCTTCTTTGTTCTTCCTTGCTCACTGTTTGACTCAATGACATGCACCTGCAGTTGCAGTGGATGGTGGTGTAGCACACTGGGACTCTGTCCTCACCCTTCAGCCTAGTGAGGTCACTGACAAGGGCAGGCTGTGCCCATAGCCAGTGGCATTCTTGTTGCACCTTTGCTCATGAATGCTTGTTTCTAGTGAACAATGATTATTTTATCATGGTGCATTAACTCTTTCTTCCCTTGTATGTTGTGTTCTTGTGGTGAAATACCATGGCTTTAGTTCAGATCCAGTCAAAAGCACTTTGCAGTTATTATAAGCCATTAAAGCTCACCAAGTCTGGGGTTTTGTTCTGTTTCCCATGCAGTGCCTGTGGTGTTTGGTTTCCAGCAACACATGGTGTTTATATTCATGACTGGCATTACTGTTGTGATGGTGATAGGGTTTGTGTTTCTTGCCTTGCTTGATTTATGTTGTGGCTGGCGTGCATAGCACGCACATGGCTTGAAATAGAACACGACTGGGTTTTTTTTTTTGTTGTTTTTACATTAGAAGCACTCATGATTTAATTTAGCATTTTGAATAATCCTGCATTTGCAGGGAAACCTGTGTCATGTCCCTCCTTTGATAACTGTATTAGCTTCAGGCATTTAAGTCTGCTCTTCAAAATCATTCTCTGTAGATGTGTGTGGTTTTAAACATCCAATGTGGTTTCCTGCTTCTTACCTTGTCCTTAGCTCTTACTTCTTAGGTTCTTTGCTTTCTACCA
The DNA here is from genome assembly GCA_013396955.1 of Regulus satrapa. NCBI lineage: Eukaryota > Metazoa > Chordata > Aves > Passeriformes > Regulidae > Regulus > Regulus satrapa. The sequence goes on from VWZN01007049.1 coordinate 1,004,510, forward strand.
AATCTTTTCCTGCACATCTGCAAAGAAAGGTCTGCTTTGCCATCTTTTGCCATCCCAAAGATCCTGTGATGCTTCTGCCTCAGGATAGATCAGTAGTGCAAGGATCAGCTGACTTACAGGAGATAGTTTTTAAGGACCTGCAGTGGCAGGACTCCAGGTGCAGTGGGATCAAAACATCAGTGGGACCTGAGCTGGTCTCTGGGATGTTGCGCTGAGGCTCCTGCTGGTTTCAGAGCTGCTCGTCCAGGTGTATTTTAACTGTTGTGTGAATGCACCACAGACCACAAAACAGGAAAGCTGAACTCAGCAGGTTGGGAATTTTCTCTTGTCTCTGCACCCTCGCTGTGCCTCCCTCCATTTCAGCTCAGACTGCCTTTGCAGCTCGCTGAAGCACTGCGCACCAAGAACCCAGACATCCTGCTCGTGGAGCCTTGCACTCCGCTGTGTGCTGGTGGTTTTGGGAAGAGCCAAGCTCAGGCAGAGGCTGGCATTCTCATGGCAGCAGCAGCTGGAGCTGTGAGCCCAGCCTGCCCTGTGCCGCCCTTCAGACACTGGAATCCATTGGAGCCAGTAGCTCTGGGGTGTTCCAGTGTCTGTATCCACCATTCCTTTCCTTGCCTGGGGCTTGGGCGAGACCAGGCAGGAGATCAGGCTGGTGCTGAAGCAGAGGGGAGGATGGCAGGATCTGCCACAGGATCTTTTTCATCCTTTTTTCCTGTCAGTACATCATGAGCAATGTAGGGCAACAGGGACAAAACTGAGCTTGCCTTGTACAGCTATGAAATCTTGAGACAGTCCTTGCTGGAAATAGGAACTGAAATAGGAAAGTATTCACCTCTACCCTAAAACACAGTTTGTGGTACTTTTCAACCAAAATAAAACAGAAAGAATTTTAAAAGACATATAAAATTAATGATAACTCCTCTTTTCTTCTCTGTCTTTCCCAGAAATAAACCATTTTCTGTATTTTTTGAGGTCATACCCTGGTTACTGCTGGACAAAACCCAATCAGATGGTAAATCTGAAGTCAGTGATGGAGTGGAAAATATATCAAGAGCTCTGAAACCATTACAACATTTTAATTACATGCTGAACTGGTTTTTCCACAAAGCAGTAGCCTCCCAGATGAAGGGACTGGGACTCAGGGCTGATAATAGTTGCTGGTGCCCAGGCTGTAGACTGTGTGGTCAATCCCTTCTAATCGGCTTCAGCTAATAGTACTGCTAAACCACTGCCTGACTTATCTCATGATATTTTATAGCTATAGTATTTATTTCATTTGACCTTTTGTTGACCACTGTCATTTACTGCGCATTTTGGCACAAGGGAGGCCTATTACTGGCATTGTCCTCCCACCAGCGAGGAAATGGCATGACCTCTGCAGACTGACAAATAGTTGGCATGAGTTGGTTCCTTCATCACAATCACCAGCACCATGGTCCTTTAATAAAATCTTTTCATTGCAAAGGGTAGTTTGACATGTAAGACTGAAGTGTGGAGTGGGCAATAAAGGGCAGTGGGAAGCTGTGTGTTTAATCTCTAAGGCTGCTGGTCTGGGTAAGATGGACTGGCAGGGTCTGGAGGTGCTTCAGACATCTCACTTGTGTGTGTTGGGTGCATCAGGACATGGATATAACAGGCTTCATTTTCAAATAACAGCTCTGCCTAAACACAGGATGGGGTTCGTGTGCTGTTCCCTGATGGCTGCTCTAAGAGATATCTCTTTTCCTAGTCACTTGTGGATTGCTGGGTATTTTACAGGGAGCTGGCTTAATTTAAGGGTTCCAAGGGCTAATAACAGAAGGAACAGTTCCTCAGTTCCCGTTCCTCCCTTGGGGTCATTAGGAGGGACTGAGAAGCCTGGCTGGTGTCTCTGCTGCTGGAGCTGCAGGGCTAGCAGGAGTGTGTGGAGAGGACAGATTAGGCAGAGGAGGAAAATGATGTGATCTAGCGGCTTTCAGAGCTCCTTGCTGAGAGCAGAGGACAGAGGTTTCATGCTGCGTTCCTGTTATCAAGGGCTGTTTGCTCTGACTCTTGTGTGCCCTTCTCTCCAGTTGCCTGATGTGAATGTGTGCCTATCCTCTCCGTCTTCAGTTCCCGGATACTGCTCCATCCTCTGCCATCCCACCTGCAGTCCTTTCCATCCCCTGATGAGGTTTTCCATTCCCTGCAGCCCACATGTCCCGGAGAGTGTCTTCTGGTAGCTCAGTAGTGTGGCTGTTGGGTGGCAGAGCAAGTCACAGAGCTGGCTGGCTGTAAGGCACTCAGGTGCTTGGTTAGCTGACACAAAGCTCTGTGTACAACAGCTCCACAGGCCTCTGCTGATCGCTTCGTTTGTGTGGTTGAAAATACTGCCACCAGTTCACTTCTAGAAATGTCTGATTCATTTATCTATCATGATAGTAGTGGGAAATGGAGGAAGCGACCTCAGTCATTTATCCATGTTTATTAGGCATGAGGAGAAGGCTCAGGGCATCCTTGTGTAGTATTTTCAGATACACCCATTGATATCTCCATGTCAGAGCAGCAGCTGACCTTGATTTCTCCTGCTCTGACACAAAGGCTATTGCAACATGCACACAAGCAGAATGTGAACATGTTCAAAAATGAGTAATTTGCAATTTTACCCATGTTGGAAGAGGAACGTGCTCGCAGCAAGATACATTTTGTTACTGCCACCAGAACTGGAGACATTTCCCATTTGTACATTACATATTAGCACATACTTAAATTGCTTATGAGCAGTACAGACTTGTCTAAGCTTTCATTTAATTTCAAGTGTGTTTCTTCAGGAGGTTTACTTTTATTTGTAAATATGTGGAATCCTGATTTATTTTTATGTGTTTTCTCAAGTGTTTAAAAATGGGAAAGTGTATTTTGCATTCCTGTCTTGGTTTTTTTATTGTACATTTTAGCATCAGTGTGACTAACAAAGAAGTATTTAATGCAATATGTTTGGTTGGTGATTTATTGGAGATGAAATGTAGAAGGAAAATATGAAAAGCATGCCAGAATTGAAATGGATTCAGGATTTTTTGCAAAAAATGCTTGTGAAAATATTTTTGTTGGTTTTGCTTTCCAACTGAAGGCATTACTGAAGGGAATTCCAACTGAAAACATACCTCTGCAATTTGCCTAAAATATGCTGGAGTTTTATTTTACAAAGAAGAAAAAATTCCAAAGTGGTTGTTATTTAGACTTTAAATTTCTTTTCCAAGTACATCTTGATGGCAATAATCAACTTCAAAGAACGAATCAACCACTGGATAAATGTTCTAATATACAAGTAGAGCTTATGAATTTTCTATTTATATAAATGTGTGTGCATTTCTACATTTTATCTTAGATCTATATAGATGAAATCTGCTGCTTCTTTTACTGAATAGTTTTAAATTTGCCATAATGGCTGCGCTTGATTGCAACTCAGTATTTTCCATGTTGTAATTATCAATGAGACAGAACCTTTGTGCAGTTTTAAAAAATCCCACAACCCACTCTTGTCCTTGCAGCACAACATTAATATTGATTCGCTGAAATCAAGGAGTCATTAATAATCCTCGTGATTCAAATAACTGTGCTTTCCAAACAGTGCAGGCTGCTTTCACAGGGCTTTCCCAGTCCATCCTGGCTGGTTTTCCCAGTCCATCCTGGGTGGTGTGGTGTGATATCCTTATGTCCCAGTTGTCGTTTGGCACATTGCTCATTTTGTGCTCGCAGCCTTACTGAGAAGAGCTCCTGGGTGCTGCAGGTGGGATCAGGGCTGCATCCTAATGTGGGTTTCTCATCTCCTTGTTGCTGTAGGGCTGGGACACCCCTACATGTTTTCCCATCCTGGACTTCTACTGTGGAATTTACACTTACACAAAGTATCGGCAACACATTTTGTAACACTTTTTCTTTTCTTTTTTTTCCCCCCCTCTCCTTTCCCTAGCATCCTCTTTGCAGACATAGAGGGTTTCACCAGTCTGGCCTCCCAGTGCACTGCTCAGGAGCTGGTCATGACGCTGAATGAGCTCTTTGCCAGATTCGATAAGCTTGCAGCTGTAAGTTTTCTATTATAATTTTGTTTCCTCTTGTTTTTATTTCCCTGTTGCAAGAATGACATACTGTGCTGGTTTACTGGATTTCTTAAATATTCACTGCCCTAAAAGGCAAGCTATTGCAAGCATGAATATAAGCTGAATGCTTCTTTCTCCGTTATTATTCTTTTCTTTATTTTTTTTTTTTAGGAGAACCACTGTTTACGGATCAAGATCCTGGGTGATTGCTATTACTGTGTGTCTGGGTTGCCAGAAGCAAGAGCTGACCATGCACACTGCTGTGTTGAAATGGGAATGGATATGATAGAGGCCATCTCGTGAGTACCATATTCACCATAGAGAAGCTCAAAACAAATGCAAATAGATTCTCTTTCCTCTTAGTTCTTCTTAATATTAGGAGCAAGGTAACCAAACCAGAGAACTCTGACCAGCAAAAAGGGAAACTAGCTGCAACAAAAAAACTAAAATGATGTTAAGGTTTGACAGCAGCAAAACAGACACTTGTGTCCATACAGTCATGTAAATATCAGAGTTCAGTCTCTTGATGAGAAAGGCAAAAGTTACTGTAATTACTGGAAGTCACATTCCCAAAAGAGGATTCCAGTGAGTTGCAGAATTGGGAATTCAGAGGATCAATAATATCTTTATTAATTTTCAGTTGCTATTAAGTGTCTTTAAACCAGTTTTTCACTCACCTTAATATTGCTCTGCTAAGGTCTGTCTTGTCCAGTTCAACAAATCCTTCTCCATGTATCTCTATACCATACAGGTCAGATTTAAAGCTTTCTTACTTTAGTTAAATTAATTACTGAAATAAAGCATGAAGTTGCTCTGGCACAGACTGGGACAGATTCATGATCCCTTTCCTTTATTTCCATTTCCTTCCCCATCTTTATTTTATTCTTTTAAAACCTGTGGTGATTCTTTCCCTGCTCCTGAGGTCAGACCAGCAACCGTGTTAGTCCAGACCATTCCTGTCTTTAGAGAGTAACAAATAGAAGACCCATATCTAGTTTTATTACTTGGAGTATTACAGACAGTGTTGAATATTGTTTGCATTGTACATGTGTTTTCACAGGCCATTTCTTATAGAATTCAGGGAAGGAAGATTTATTTGGTCATCTTGAGTGTATGCAAGTTTAGGCACAAAGTTCTGTCAGTTTTGGATGGTAACTGAGCTGACCAGTTGGTATCTACTCCATCCCTACTGCATAGACTCTCTTGCTCTTTCCCTTCCCTTTTGTTTTTTTTTGTTTTAATTTATTTTCTGAAAGCATCTTCTGAAGTATTAATGATACCAACAGAGAAGTAGATCTCTTTGCAGTTCTCCTCTTATTCCATACCATAAATCGATGGAGTTTCCACTTCACCTTGATAAAAATCTAGAGGTACCTCCTTGCTGAGCTTGGTACGGTCCATCCTTAATAATTTGAATTTCTGCAAGGACATCATTACACCCCCAGAGTTTTCAGCCTCATTTTCCTAACACAAATACTCTGGGTGAAAAGGAGTTTTTTCACTGAGGAGACCCCGTTCAAAGCACAGTATGCAACAGTCTTCCCTTGCTTTGTATACCATGTGCACTGTCAGGATTTTCTACATTTTCTACATTTTCATTCCCAGTTTTAAACTCCCTCATTTTGCACCAGTCCCCTTTAGGGGTTTGTATGCAATGTGAGAAATAAGAGGAATTGCAAGTAACTGGCTTCCAGTAGGCTTTGAAAGAACACTATTTCTTCCACACGAGATACAATTAAGTAGCAGGTGACAAAGGGTCTTGTCAAACACATGAAGCAGCATTCCTTAGCCCCCAGCCCCACAGAGTAGTGTGTTCGTGGCCCGGTTGTTGGCTTGATGAAATCCAGAGGTCTGCATGTCTTGCTGTTTAATTTCCCACAAGGCTAAATAACAGCAGGAAGTCTAGACTTCATTGATTATCTGGAACCCACCTTACTTGGAATAAATGCAAAGCTGAGGTGCACTCAGTGTTTGTTTACAAATAGCTCTCCAACAGCCTTTAAAACTTGTTTCTCACTCGCTGAATAATGAATGCATTTAACAGTCTTATCTCTTAATAAGGCTGGAAGGTGACTCTGTTCTCACTATCCCTGCTCTCCCTCTTCCCCCCTCCTCCCCTAAGGATCAAGATAAGAGGTTTCACAATTAAAGTAACCAATAGTTACTGAACATTTGATTGCAGGTAACAAATAACTACTGAACATTTGATTGCAGCCTTCACCAACACTGGGCCCTGCCTGTAGGCTGATTTCATCTCTGTCTAATAGCAGCAGAGAATGTTACCCCAAATAGGGAAGACTTCAAGAAAATTTTATTCGCTGTACTGCGGGTATAAATGAGCTGAAAAAATGGAAAGTAACAAAGGAAATATCATTTGTCTATAAGGAATAACCAAATTTACTTGTTTGCTGCAAAGTCTGGACAAAATCACCTGCTCATCACTGACTCTACTGAGAAAAGTTCCCTCATCTTGTGTCAGTAACATGTCTTGGCAGGGGGTGCAGGAGGGGTTGTAGCACTCAGTGGAGGGAGGAACTGCAGCTGTGTTGTTCCTTTAAGGTTTATGGGTGCAGCTACATTTTTATTACTCCAGTTCCTGTTCCTTTCTCAAATGTTGTGGTTGGAGCTCTTTCAGTTCATAAGCCTGTAACACCTTACTCATATCAGCTTCCTTTACTGCTACACAATCTCTGCTGCTTGTTAATAAAAAATAATGAATGTTACTTCAGTGAGTAGATAGTGAAACATAAGATAGGCATCATAAATTGAAAGGAACTCAAAGAGGATAGGGGCTGTTTCAACAAGAAGTCATCTTGGACACTGTTTTAAGGGACATCTTGCGCTGTTAGGAGAGAACTGGACTCCTGACTTGGTCTATCTTTATTCAGGCAATTTCATTAATAACTGAAGCATAAATATTAGAATTGTGTTGGTGTTATGGAGTTGGGAGGACTTACCTATCCCGATGATGTTATCTAGAAAGGACTGGATGAACCTGAAAGCTGAAGAGATTGAAATCTGATAGGTATAAAATACTTCCTTGCTGCAAGCACTTATTACTCAAAGGAAGGGACAGGGGTATGTGATGTAGGTGAAGCACAGAAGTTCTGGGAACGAGATGATTGGCAATAACGAGGAGCAGAGTTGTTCTGAAGGCCTCATCAGGACTTTTCCCTACCCACACTCCTAAATATGTTTCTCATGTGAACAGCTCTTGAAGTTAACTTTCGCCCTAAAGGGGAAAACCCACAAAGTACTCCAGCAGTCTTTTGGGAGCAAGCAGAGCATCCAAAACCTCATTACATTCAGAACTTGAGTCTTTGTAGCTGCCTGTTTGGAGTGACTGCCATAGATGTGGTTCTCTGGTTTTGCTGCTGTAAAGCCCGTTCAAGCCTTCCAGCTTCAGTGAGGTATTTCACACACTTATTTCATGTGGGGAAGAGTTGATGCTTGGTGCCATACAGACAAATTAAGATCTCTGAAATCATTTCCTTTTTCTCTTTGCAACACCCTATTACTCTTAATGAGGCCAAGTGCTGGCAGGTTATGTCCAGCTTTGGTATGGAAATCAGAGACCAGCACTTTAATCCTTTTACTGCCCCAGACATCATTTTTTTATGAGTTCTCAACTTGATCCTGAGTTCAGTGTACATGGATTTACTCCAAGAGCTCCACGTTCTAATTAGGGCTCTTCTTGGCCAGCCTGGCCATCCAAGAGCAGTACAGCCCGTCCACTTTTGTTCTGTTGTCCTGTTGATGAGGATGAGCTGCTTCGTGTGTATCTGTGAATAATTTATGGATCATTATGGATTTTTGTGTTCTGCAAGCATGTTTGTGCTGCTGACAGCAGCCATCCATTTGTTAACAATGGCCCTTCTTCCCCTTTTCAGGCTGGTCCGTGAGGTTACGGGGGTGAATGTCAACATGAGGGTCGGAATCCACAGTGGGAGAGTTCACTGTGGGGTCCTGGGCCTTAGGAAGTGGCAGTTTGATGTGTGGTCCAACGATGTCACCTTAGCAAACCACATGGAAGCAGGGGGAAAAGCTGGGTAAGTTGCTTCATCAAAGCTGTTGTCTTATCCATGAAACTCCCACACTAAATGTATAACAGTAGTGGCATGGCTGAATCAATAGGGGTTTACTGCTTGTTTGTTCCGGTACATGGAACCCATCCCTGACAGGACCTGGCTTTTTAGGTGGTCACTACTCACTTTCCAGAGTCTAAAAAACTTGCTTTTGTCTCATTCAAGGCGCATCCACATAACAAAAGCAACCCTGAACTATCTCAATGGAGACTACGAGGTGGAGCTGGGCTTCGGAGGGGAGCGCAACGCTTACCTGAAAGAGCACAGCATTGAGACCTTCCTGATTGTCAGGTGCAGCCAGAAGAGGGTAAGACCAAACAAACTTAGGTACCTTTAATAGCTTTTTGTCTCTGACACACCAAAGTAGAACCTTTATAGATGAGACAGTTGACACTCAGTGACAAAAGTTCCTGTTCTTCTCTCCTCTTCCTGACTGTCTTTGGCGTAGAAGGGAATAGCCACCATCTACAAAAGTGCCATATGCATCAAGCTCCTTCTAATTCTTTCAAAGAAATTGTTCTCAGTTGTTTTCAAAATCATGTCGAAAAATGTTGTTAATAGTGATACGTATTTTGTAGAAGTAGTTACAGGAATAGATTAAAACCACAAAGATCTTTTCTCTGTCAGATTACAGAGGTGATTTTGTCTGCCTGCTCACCAGATGAATGAACATGAAGATTAGAGCAGTTCCTATCATTGCTTTGCAGCCTCTCTGAAGATGAGAAAAACTGGTCCACTGTAATGATTGATCATCATTTTGGCAGTAAGATGAGATCATACTAACAGTGATATGGGTCAGTGATATGCACAAAATAAGGCTATGAGGGCATTCCTGACTTGAAATACTAGAAAAATACCTTTTTGATCTAGTTGAGCATAGCCAATAATATTTCTCTTAGTAATTTCTGCACTGTAGTCCAACTCTGCTATTCACAGTATGGGAAAGCATAGAGAGATTGGCCTGAATTTAAAATAATTTCATATGTTTCTGAATCTAAAACCAATTATACCTTCCCACATCTGTAAATACGACTGCCATGAGATTTAGTGAATTTGTGTTTGTGCTGTTGCAACAGCATGGTTGATTTGCATAACCAACACCTGTACAGAAAGACTTTGCTACTCTTGCCTCATTTCCTGAGAGAATGGAAGCCTCAAATCTCCTTAATGGATATTGTGTAAAAAATCTCCAAGAAAATCCCTTATCATCTGCTAAAGAGAGAAGTTGATATTTTGGTCTCTATCTGCTCATAAAATAAATCTCATTAACCATTGTCAATCTTCAAAAGAGGATTAGAACTTGCAGTGCAAGTTTATTGTTCCTGAGCATCACTGTCTGTCAGTGAGCCAGTGGATGTTTTAGGTACCTAAATCACTTCTTTGTTGGGCAGATTTAAGAATATAAGCCAAAATGCCCTTGTGGTCAGACCCCCATCTCCTGTGGAGAACCTATACTGACTTCTGAAATCATGCAGTCACCAGGTTGTCTGTATGTTCTTCTGGAGAACCGAAAGTTTCTCTGGAGAGAAGATGGAGACATAAGATCAGGATTCTGCTGCTTGCAAGTATAGAGAAAAAAACTCAGAAACAGAGACTTCAGAGTGCTTGGCACCTGACTTCATTTCTGAACATGGGATGTATTTTGAGTAGTAGATTGGACAGAGATTCATAAGAGATATGGATTCCATTCCAGACAGAGGTTTTGAGGAACTTGCATCTTCATGCCTTGATTTACCGTAGGAAAATAAAATGGGCCATTCTTTCACTGCTTTATATGTATTTATTGCAGCTCTGTTGCACAGTGTAGCCTTAGCTGAAGCCTCTGAGCACTGCTATAATGCTGCTGTAGCATGCTGCATCCCAGAGTAGCTAAAAATTGGGAAATTTGCATGACTTATGTAATTATTGGGCTAAACTGAAACATAAAAAAGCAGCTACACAGTGTCATGGGTATTAGGTGTTCGGAGTTTAAGGAATTTCTGGTTCGCCCATACTGTTGCAACTTTTGTGCTCCCATAGCTATTTTTTGTCTCTTTGTGAATAATTTCATAGAATCATAGGAAGCCTTAGATTGGAAAAGACCTTAAAAATCATCTTGTTCCAACCCCCCTGTCTTCCATAAGACCAGGTTGCTCAAAGCCCTATCCAGCCTGACCTTGGACACTTCCAGGGATAGGACATTCACTGTTCCTCTTGACAACCTGTTCCAGTGTTTAAAGTTCAAAGTTCCCTAATCAAAAACTCATTTTCACATGACATGAAGATGAGAATTGGGAGAAGTTTTTGTCTGTTGTCAGTTCAGTCAGTCTTGACATTTTTGCCTGATGGCAGGCAAAGTTCTGGTACTTTACTTTCTCCTTTCATTTCTGCTCAATTTTAATGACTTCTTGTGATGGATTTAGCCAGGTTTTCAGTTCATTCTGTTCCAGTAATGGCCATAAAATATTCACCTGACTTAGTGAAGAGTTCCTGTGAGTTGTGTCTGGTTCCTTCTGTCCTTGCCCGTAAGGCTTGGCATTAGCACCGACCTGAGAGCAGATCCAAGTAACTGCCTGAGCTGTTCCTCAGGTCACACAGCAGAATGATCTGGATACCTGGTTCATCAGTCCCACAGCCATCAGAACCCAACAATACCATGAGTTATGATAAATAGATAAAATTTAAGGGTATGTGTTCCATATCCTTTCTGCTTACTGTTACCATGGGGAGCCACAACTCTGAATTTTCTGTCTTTTTTCTTTGTTTGACTTTTTCATCATGTTAATGCCATTTCTTGGGCACAGAGTAAGTGGGAGGAACATCTATCTAATATTTGTGTTCCAGGAACTGAAAATAGCTTCTTCTTTGAATTTTTTTTTCTTTTTCCTTTTTAAAAATGCTACTAACTGGAGGATAGTCAGTGCAGTTTTAGGAGGGAAAAAAGCTAGGTTCTGCTCCCTCAGTCTTAAAAAATATTGCTAGGCCTGAAAATGTCATAATTGTTTTCTGTCTGATATGCAGAAGAGTTGCTTTCTATTAAAAGAGAACAAATGCAAAGTTTTAAATTTTTAAATCCAGTCGTTCTGGATTTTTTCTCTTCATCTTTACCTCCAGGTCTGCTTTCACCTTTCTTTTGCCCTGTCCTGTGATTCTGCTGCCCTCATGGGCACGTGCTTGCCTTTGAAGGATATAGAAAGATGAAATTAGCAGGTTCTGCCATTAAGGTCTGTTGAATCTTTTGCTGTGGTTTGTTTGCTCCCATTAGTGCTAACACTGGCTGCTCTAAAACCTACTTGTTCTGGTTGTCTGCTGTCTGTCAGCAATTGAATCCCCTTTCCCTCCCCTTTTTTCTCTTTTCACCCAACAAAGAAGGGACAACCCCAAGCTCTCATATTTTCTTGCTCATCAAAGGAAACCTTTACCTTTTGCAAAGTTGGATTCTCTCAGTGCCTTCTATTTATTCTGTGATGAACTCTTGTGATTCCTGATAAGAAAATGAAGTTTCTCTCTGTGATCTCTAAGGGAATGATCATGTATTTTGTGCACTTGAATGTCTCAAGTTCCATTTCTGCTATGTTCATCCACAAATGTTGGGTGCTAATACTCCTTTTCTTTGTATCTATCAAATACACTTCTGCTTCTCTGGTTAGCCAAATCTGTCATTGCTCACTTGCTGCCAGGTGAGATAAGAAAAAATTCAACCAAATTTGCCCTGAGAGCAGTAATTGAGTAACTCTGCCAGTAACTTTCATCCAGACTAATACTTCCTTATTCAACAATGTCTCTTGCCATTTCACTAGAAATAAACTCCTTTTCCAGCTTCATATTCCTCATCTGTCTTAGCCCTTACTCTCCAGCACAGCACTCTGTCAAAAGCTCTTTGGAAGAAACAAAGTCAGTGAGAGCTATTGCATTTTTTTCTCTTTAGAAAAACTTGGATTCAAGGCTGTTAATTCAAACCCAGTATTTGCTGCTCTACAAGCTCTGTGTCATGATCACTGACCAAATAGTTATTAAAAATATCTTTTACCAGAAGTGAAAGGGAATTTGGCAGTTTTCCACAGATCTGGAATGGAGGTTGTCTTTCTGACTTCAGCACATCACACTTTAAGTTTTGCTTCTAGGCATGGTTTAGTAGGACTTGGCAGTGCTGTGTTTACAGTTGTATTTAATGATCCTAAATGCAACCTAAATGATTCTATGATTCAATGCTTTCCATTTATAACCCTATGCTTATGAGCCTTCTTCCCTTTTGCCTCTGCTGTGGCAGTAGTGATTACCTGGAAAAAACCAATCTGCTCCCTCAGTTGTACAGAAATGAAGAATTTTAAGTCTCTGTTATCCTCACATGGTATAGGGTGATTTACACAGGGTGACTTCTGTTCTCATCCAGTTAATTTTTGCAAACGTTTGGATATGTGTTTCTAATGGACTTAAAACATTAGCACGGTAGAAATACAGGAATTCTCCAAGGAGATCTTGCCTTTCTTCTTTATTGCCTTCATTCTTTAGCTGAAAGTCTGTATTTCCAGATAAACAGCAATTTATCAGCTAGAATTACTAAAACTGTTGCCCAAATTTTAGTGATTCCCAAACTTAACCCCTAGGCATTTCAATGGCCTGCACAGCAATGTCTTCTACAGAGTGGTTTGGTTTTATCCATGTTCCACAGGGCTTTTTTAGCTTACCCTGCAGAGAGCAGCATTCATGCCACATAACTCTGGTTCTGACAACTCTAACAACTCCTATATCTGCCCTTCAGAATCTTATTCCAAATGTTTGTCCCAGTCATTATTGCTATCTTATCGCTCCCCTGATATTCTTACAGTACTCTGTTGAATTATTCCCTGTCCTTGCACTGCCCACGTTTCTGGTGTTCATACAGGAGTGTGTCACTCTGTGGTTGTTGCTGGATTTCTGCTCTTCTCTCAGCTCAGGTGCTGCACTAATTTGCAGAACCATCACAACTACTCTTCTCAGCACTTCAAAGCTTTATTCTGAGAAGGAGAGAAGTGTGTATGTTTGGAGGGGTGAGGAAAAAACCTTAAGGTGAATAAGATTTTAACAGCATGGAGTTTTACAGCTAATTTATCATTCTCAACAGTGTCAGGAATCTGGGGGAATGCTTTGCTTTGAACACGAGTAGAAACAAAATGTGCCTGCAAAACAGATGAGCAATACTGCTGATCAAACGTGCTATGCTGAGTGCACAAAGTCTGCAAAGGGAAAAAATGTTTGGGTTTTTTTTATGTCTTTCAATTGATTACACTTGGGTGTTTCTTTTAACAATAGCAGGTACACAGCAGTTTCAGAAAGGATTGTTGATGGTGGCCTTAAAACAGCTCAACAAAACTTTGGCTGTAACTCCTAGAAAAACAATTCTCATTCTTTTCTAAATAGCACCCTGGAATTCCATCCAGCTGAAGAAACAAAATGGTCCTTTAAATGTTGAGCATGTGACTCTCCTACAACACAATCAATCTAATGTGATGATTCCTCAATTTACCACATTTAATCAGAGCTCAGCAGGGTTCCACTCATCTAGATTTATGAAGGCGGTGGTTTGGAGCATGTAGCACTACCAGAAACATCATGCACATGTCTGAAGGACTTCAAGAAAATATAAAAAATAATATGTATGTATCTGATATGGCTGATCCATGGTCAGATTTCACTCTTGCACTGATAGTGATCAATTTGTTGGAAAAATTCTATCATACACACACTAAAGAAGTAAGAGGCATTCTTGATTCAGTTGATAAGTACAAGAAAACCTCAGCTCTTTCTGCAGTTTTGCTGTAGCATTACTGTAGCTCAGTGTGTGGGAACTGGTGGTGGGAACACAATAAAACCTCTGGGAATCAGATTTACAGTCTCTTTGTGAGTCCGGATTTGAAAAGTTCCCACAACAGCTTTCTGGAGTTTAGCCACCTAAAATCTGAAAAACTCATTGTTGTCAGAAACTTCTGCACCTTCTTCTCTTGTTGGTACTACCTGTAATGAGTGGAACTGAAAGTGAAGTGAACTTCTCTTTCTTTATTCTACTTTTCCAGGTTTTTTGTGCCTTAGGCAGCCTTGTGTACAAGTTTTCCTTATGCTGTCACTTAGCCAGGAAGAAACAGAGGAGGCATCCTCATAAATTTCCACAGAGGAACTGTGACCCCATCTATTGCTTCATTTTTAGAGTTTGTTATTTTCATCACCCACCGAACAAGTGATTTTGGGGAAAATAAATTATCTCAAGTTTTTAAAACAACAGGTTTTATTGTTTCTTTAGTAAGTGTTGATGTTAACAGCAAAGTCCTATTGTTCAACATGACGTAGTAGCACATTATGTAATGTGGAACAGCAAAAGTGCACTGTGCTTGTATATATGTGTTTTAATCTGATTGGAAATATTGCTGAAACAGTCCACAATCCAGTGGAAACTTCCTACAAGAGGTGGGGGGGAAATACTGCCAGAGTTCATGAAGCCATGGAAAATTCATGGCTCCTGACCTCACGGTTAGAAACAATCTCAGAATTGCATGTTTACCCATTTGTCCTGTCCTTACCTCACTCCAGATGTGTCAATAAATATGCATGAGTTCTTTTATTTCCTTCAAATTCACTAAGCAATGCTTCAGACTCACTAGCACTTGCAGCAGAGACAAGGATCACTCACGGGCTGAGAGGGGTAGTATTTCTTCATGGACTTTGGCACGAAGGCTTTTCTCAAATTGTAACCAAATTTACCAACTCATGGGGAGAAAACCTGCTGTATATCACTTTTATCATCTGTTGATGCAAAGGCATTTGTAAAGTAACCAAATATCTTTGCTTTTATGGGTCTCCAGATTAGTTTCAACATCTGGGTTTTTTTATTCCATTTGGTTGAAAACCCTCCCCTTAGATGGAATAAAATGGATTGACAGTGTCACTTCTGTTATTGAAAAACAATATCTATTTGCTTGGAGATAATTAAATTGTATTTCCTACCAGTTTTCTGGCATCACATCATAAAAGAAAGAAGCATAACTATGAGAAAGATTGCATAACTGAAAAAAGCCACAAGAAAGTACTACAAATTATGGCAAAGAGTATAAAGAGCAGTGAGTCTTAGAAAACAAAACCTCAAACCAACTCAAATCTGGACATCAAGATTTCATCACATTAATGTATTTTTAGAAACATTTAAAAGATATCTCTCCTGGAGGTTATCCAGTGGCTCTGTCATGGTTTCTCATGTGAAACTCAGCTGGTGCCAAGTGCTGGAATTTTCAGCCCTCACAGATGAACCAGTGGTGGGTTCAATGAGGGGAAGAAGTGATGTGGGAGGCACTTGCTGGGGGCATCCATGTGGGAACACCTTTGGTTTCCCCAACAGGGAGCTGGCAGCTCCCTCAGGTCTGCTCCCACAGGGTCTCCTCGTGGACCTGCCCTTGCCATCCTGGCTGGGTGAAGGTCTTTGCTGGCACCCTGGAGCCGCAGGGACATTGCTGCTCACTGTCACGGGGCCAGGTGGCCATGGGGCACAGGGTTCCTGTCACAGGTGGCCCCATGTCCCCAGCCTGTGGCCACGGAGCTGCAGCCCCATGTGCTCAGCACACATGCTGAGCCATGGTCTCGAGGGAAATGTCACTGGGGCTGTCTCTTCCTTGCAGGGAGAGAGAAGATGATTTCCCGTGCCTGTCAATCAGGCACCTTTCTCTAACACTGAATTTCAGCCTTTTTAAATTTCTTTTTAAAAGCCCTAATTTTAGGCAGCACAGCACTTGACATTTAACTCTGTGGTTACCATGGAGATAACACCAGGTATTTTGCAAACTCTTGAGAGGTACAAGTTACACTGAATAGTGGGGAATCAAAATAAATAGGTATGGAATGCAGACTCCAGGCAAGAAAAGCAGTGGACCTACTTGTATTGTCAAATAATACTTGAACCAAAATTCTAGAGTTTAAAGCAATTGAGGCTTTATTTTTAAATAACTCAATTGTCTGGAAATCCAAAATTAACTATTAAGTCTAATTTTTTTTCTCTAGTGTCATTGAAACAGCAATTCTCTTAAAACAGTGTAATCTCTCAAGTAATAAATAAAAATCCCTACCTTCTGAACTTTCAAACTCTCCAGAGTTTGTCTGTTTTAAGCAAGGATATAATATTTGCCACCCCTCTGCCTTCTGAGTTAGTACTGGTAAATCACACAATCCTCCCTGAGCCAGTCTGCAGTGCAGCCCTTGCTAGAGGGACTTCTGTCCACAGAACACATTCCCTGTGGAAACCTGTCTGTCTTTTTGGCCAAGGACCATATTCAAAATAGGGAACTAATCTGCCTGTTGTTGAGCCTAGCAACATGCTGCCCTTCTCTGCGCTTGGAACTGGCATTGAGCTCAAAGAGAACCTGTCTGACAGATCCTGTGCTAACCTCACAGTAAGCTCCCATTGCAGCCGAGAGTCAAAGCCTTGATAACAAAATCAGACTTTGTTCCAAGTTCAGGAGAATTAGTGTCAATGTCAAATTGGAAGCTAGCATTTGAGTGGGAAGACCATTCTGTCACACTCTGCAGTTGCAGTACCCCTAGCATGCACATAGTTGTTTGCAAGATTTACATGTTTTCCTCATGTCTGAGAATACGCTCTTGCAAGTGTGGAAAATTATTTGCTTGTGCCAATGGAGATGGGTGTTCTATATTCCCATAGCTTCAAGGAGCTTCAAGGCTTCTGTTCTTCAACCAAATCACTCTGTGTGTCATTTCTCTTCTATTGAGAGAAACTGTTCTTTTTGCTTTTTGAGCAAAAACTACACTCTGTGTAGTATGTCAGCTTGGAGCTGCAATTTTTTGTCTGAAATTGTTCCATTTTATTCAGTTTGCTAATAAAGAGAATAGATGTCTCCATTTCAGAATGCTCCCCATGTTTATACAAGTTATGGTAGTTGTTCAGAACAAGTAAAAGAATAAAATTATGGACACTACTTAGACTAAAGTGTTCTAAAAATAAGAGCAAGAGATGGTGGACTGGGACTGCTTCTGACCTGTGGCTGCTTCATAGAGTTGAAGGTACAAAGCCAGCTTTTGGACTGAGAGATCAGAAGCGAGAGATGCTTGGAGAATGACTGCCGTGTAAATGTTGGAAATTTTATTATGCATCTCTCTGTGGTTTGTTTTCCAGAAAGACGAGAAAGCCACGAT
Organism: Regulus satrapa; assembly: GCA_013396955.1. Lineage (NCBI taxonomy): Eukaryota > Metazoa > Chordata > Aves > Passeriformes > Regulidae > Regulus > Regulus satrapa. The sequence goes on from VWZN01007049.1 coordinate 1,021,803, forward strand.
AGCCAAGATGAACCGCCAGCGTGCCAATTCCATCAGCCATAACCCGCCACACTGGGGCGTTGACCGGCCCTTCTACAACCACCTCGGAGGTCACCAGGTCTCCAAGGAGATGAAGAGAATGGTAATGCCTTGCTTTATGGACAATAATTTATTTTCTTCTTAATATGGCGTTATATATATGTATATATATATCCCTCCTGCTTTGCCTGAAGGTTTTTACAGCCCCGAGGGCGTTTTCCAAATGGGGGTGGAAAATTCTACTTTGACTCCAGAAATAACAATAATCGGTACATCTGGAGGTGAGTGATTGTGAGATGAGGCACAAGGTGGCTTGAGAGGGCAAGGGAGGCTGAATGGCACAAAGAAGGCTCCTTTGTCTGCCTTGTCCCACATTCTGAACACTCATCCAGGCTGTGTGAGAAGATGTGATTATCTGCAAAAACTGCTCCATAACCCAAGCACTCAAGAGGCATCTGACATACATTTCTATTAGCTCAGTACCTGCAGAGGTTTCTGGCTTGCACTGTCACAGCCAGGTGCTGTTCTCCTCTTCGAGCTGTGTGCTTGTGGGGTCCCAGGGATGTCACTGCCGTGTTTAATCCTGCAGAATACATTCTGGAGTACATGGATTAATTGGCCTAAAGTAGCAGACTTCTTCATTTCTTTCTTGTACCTTTCACAGTCTTTCTAAATGAAAATGAACAAGAGCTAATTACCATTCAATTGCACTGAGAGGACTTTTATGGTGTATTTTACAAAAGGTGCAGATGATATCTTTATTTTCTGCAATAAAGATTAAGAATATAGTTTATATTATAGTGGGGGTTTTTAAATAGTAACAGAAATATTTAGCACCTCTATAATTGCATGCATAATCAGATTGTTCTATAACCTTATTTATGTTGTTTTGACCCTTCATGCACAGTCAAAAGTGTCTGTTACTTTGTTGTCTATAGTCAAAGTTCTGCTCCAGGTCACCAAAGCCTTTAAGTATTTCTAAAAATTTGTGAACTAGATTCAGTCCCACAGTTTAAAAATTTGGGCATAGCTATAAGAAACTGTATATGGTGTCTTTTAAAGGGAAATACTGGTGTATTTATTAATAGTTGGTGCTAGTATTATTCAATCTTAATATTATTTTACAGTGCTAAGCCAAATTTCTTAATCTCCACAGTAATAGTAATGTTTCTTTCATTATTCAGATCTCCAAATAAGGGCTTCTGACATGAGCATACAGATCAGTGGAACTGTGCATTTTTTATGCGGGCTTTTCAATAGCGTGTGCTCAATAGGCATGACATTATTAGAAGAGACTAATCACACTAGCATATAATTATAATTATAAGTTTCTTTGAATAGCTTTTATGGGGTTCTTGAAGCCTCCTGTTCAGAAACAAGGTGTATGCATGCCAAATGGTATTATGCTTCTTGGTGTTAATTACAGTTTGCCGTGTCTAGCTGGTTGTTCAGTTGGAAAAACATAATTATTTATTGAAATACCAAGCTGAGTCCTAAAAACTTCACTGCCCCTCACTTGTAGGAGGAAAGGTTTGCTTTTTTTTTCCTTATATTGAGCCTTTCCCTGTAATACTATTTACCTTCTTGAAAATTCAGCAGCTCAGAAAGTCTCTTCTACTCAATCTGCCTCTTCTATTAAGCTCTCTTTTGAGAGGCTGATGTTGCATGCATCAGGCTGTTTCTTGAAAACCAACTGAAACCTGATTCAGTTGTATTATTTTTGGCTAGACCTTTTGCTGTTCTTATGGACTGTATTTTAAAATCTGTTATTTACAGATTTACAGATCTGTTATGTTTGAGATACATTAATGAAAATGCAAACAGGCTCCCCATGGCCTCCCCATTTTAATCTCTGCTAGATGCATATTTTAGTGATTAGAACACAGGATTTCTCTGTCTCCTGTCTCAACTCCCTCTGTGTTAACTTCTAATTTAAGTATGCATTTCTTTGTACCACCCAGCTTTGCACAGTAGTTTGTAATCTCCAACACTTGTTGCATGTATGCTGTGTGTGCTTATTGCATGCAGAGTGCACGCTGGCTGAACGCTGCCTGCTTAAAAATACAAAATACAGAGAGAGAAGGGGAGCAGAACTACAGAGGCTTTTATCTATGCTCGTCTGGGATGACATGTCATTGATCTTGGTAAGCAGCACCAGCCCTCAAATCTCCTGCAAATCACAGAATCACTAGGTTGGAAGAATCCTTCAAGATCATCGAGTCCAAATGTGCTTTGTTCCACATCACCCACCTTTCCCCAAGACCTGTTGCATGTTGTTACACATAATCTTTCTTCTTGGAAGCTGTGAACATGAAAGGTTGGATTAGTCAAAATTTTATTTTAGTGGGCAGTGCAACATTGCCTTTCTCTTCAAGACCTTCTCTTCTCTTAGCTCTGTAATTTCAAAGCAGGTATTTATAAAGGTAATTGTGAGATAGTCCTCAGGCAGGAGCCAGGTAATATTGCAATGATATGCAGTTCCATTATATTAATATGTAGATATGAATACATTTGTGTGTAGAAAATAATACAGATTGATGAAGTATGCTGGGTTTTATCACAAATGTAAAACATTTTGCATTTTAATGACAACCCTATTTTCGGGGCGGGGGGGAAGGACACAGGTTTTTTGTGGCTCCACTTACAATTCCCTGAAAGAGAATATTAAAGTTCCCTGAATTGCATTTTTGGGAAGGCACTGTTATATTTAATAGAAAACAGAAGTATTTTGGCCATTTTTCTTTCCAGTGAATGCTGGCTCTGGTAGTTGTCTCTATTCTTAGGATATATTAGCAGTAGTGTGAGAAGAGATGGATTAGCATTAAATGTAGCCCTATATTCCTCCTTTTCTCCTCCTCCTCCTCTTTTGTCACAGCATTTCAAAGTGCTGCCATGTCTGGGTGCATCCCCAGTGCAGCTGGTGGGTTTGTGTGGATTGGCAGCGTGGACAGTGGCATGGACAGGCCTTTGGTCCCTGCTTCCCTCCATGCTGTGGCTTAGACCTTAACCTGCACCGGGTCCAGCAGATTTTCCTCAATGTTTCCAGTTAAAGTTTTTCCCCTGTGCACACAGAAGTTTTTTCAGACACTTGCACATGCGAATAAGACAAATTCTCCTATGCGTGTCCACGTGCTGGCAGTCTAAAATGCCCTGGAAAATGGGAGTCACATTCCTACTCCCACCCTGGCTAACTGGGGCCTGAATCAGGTGGGGCTGCAGCTGTGCCAGCTCAGCCCAACAGCCCCTGCACTTCCCTTGTGCACTGGTCTTCTCTCCAGACTGTCCCAAATCCTCCATTTTCCCTTCCCACTGCTTAGCAGTGGCCTTTCTTGCCCTGCAGAGCCCTCAGGGAGGCAGCAGCCCAGAGACACAGATGTTGCTGCTGCTGATCCGACCTCCCTCAGCCGGTGGAGCCGCTGCCTCGAGCTCTGCTCAGTGTGCAGAGCAAAGGCAGGCACTGATGCCCTGGGAGGGCCCCCAGCCCTGCCCTGGGCTGGCAGCCTCTGCTGGAGCCCTGCTCCCTTGCTCCTGGGGGCACTGGGCAGCTCGGGGGACCTGCACAGCATCGCTCAGAGGCTGTGCACAGAGCAGGAGCAGAGCCCTGCACAGCCCGGCACAGCAGCAGAGCTGCTTTCTGTTTGTACTGCTTTCTACAGCTGCTCTGCTCATCTCCTAAACAAAAGCAATCAGTCCAGGACCAGTGACTGTGTCTCTCTGGAAATGGAGACTTCTGTGCTGCTCATTCCCCCAAGGCTCCATACGCCAGCCTTATCTTCTCCACTGTCTCTCTAGTCCAGTTTGTAATTGCAAATGGGTCAAAAATAAGTGGACTTGAAAGCAAGTACAGGTATATTTATAGCTATAACAATATTTATACACCACTGAGAAATACTTTGCTTTTCCCAGTATGTATTTCAGAGGGCTTTTATAAATATTGATGAATTTTAGACTTCTGGAAATAATATTCATGTCTCAGTTTTCATCAGCAGAACAAAATTGCTATTAAAGAAAAACCAATTTGGGGATTGTAGTTGACTGTAAACTGAAAGAGGTTTGTGGTAAACAGCAATAAAAAGGCAAATGTTGATACTTTCCAAAATTACAGGGCTGTTCTAGATGACAAATTACTCTCTTGCATCTTTTACTCTGCTCAGCATCATTAAGTTTGTATCCAGAAATCACATCCAGTTTGGGATTACAATAATTCAGGAGAATGTGGATGAGTTAATCTAGAGAACAAAATTAAAAATTAGCAGAGTTTCAACAGTCTGTCCTCTGAAAATGTTGAAATTCTGTGTTTGCTCTAACCTAGAAGGGAGAAGACTGATTAGAAACAAAAGTCTTCAAATACAGGAATGTTTATAAGGACAAAAAATAATGATAAATCATTCTCCATGACTGTAAAGGGCAGGTTTAAAAATAATTATTCTAATTTGCTGAAAGGAAGGTCTAAGTTAAGAAAAAACTTAGATGCAAGGAACAGGCTGTATAAGAAGCTTGTGAAATCCCTGATTTTCCTGAACAAAGTTTAATTATTTTATTCAGGGCTTTTCAGTCTGGAGTGGCACCACAAAATCTTTTGCAAATATCAAAGCAATAAGGTTGAAAAGATTCTATTAGGAGAATGTAGAGGGAATAAACAATATATTAATAATTTGAGATACTTGTAAAGATTTTAGAAAGTTTCCAATCTATGCTGCACGCAGCTTTGTGCCATTGATCTCCCCCTTGTACAGGAGCCAGCTATATCCCAATGTTGCTGACAGATTCTTGTCTAGCCCTTGTTTAAAGCCCTGCAAGGATGGAAATACCACAGTCTCATCAGGCATTCCCTGCAACAGTTTTATGATTTTTCTTGATGTTTTACTTCACATGTCCTCACTTCAGTTTGAAACCACAGTGCTGCATGAGCTATTCGCAGTAGATAGAAGACAGTTTAATTTTCTCCTCTTTGCAATTATCTTCTCTGTGGTTGAAGACTATTACCATGCCTCTGCACAGTTCTGATTCCCTCAAGTTTGTTCACTGGTGCTTTCCAGCCCGATGGTTGTTCTTGCTCCCACTGAGCACTTTCCATTTCCCGAGGTTTTACTAATCAGGGAATCACAGAATGGCCTGGGTTGAAAGGGATATTAAAAATCACCCTGTTCAAACCCTCCCGTTTTAGACAGGGACACCTTTCCCTAGACAGCTTTCTCAGAGCTCCATCCAATATGGCCTAAAACAATTCCAGGGAAGGGGCATCCACAATTTTTCATGTTAGACATTTTGCCATGAAATGCCCCTTCAATTCCCTCTACAACACTACCATGGTGGCATTCTCACATCAGGAGTGCTCCCCAGAATATGTTGGACATTTTGAGATTTTACAACCAGACTTGACAAAGCCTGATGCTGTCTGGCTTCCAAAAAACAAAAAAAAAAAAAAAAAACAAAAAAAAAAAAAAAAAAAAAAAAAAAAGAGAGAGAAAGAAAAAGGCATTAAATGTGTCATGAGTTCTAGTAATCTGTGGGAAGTCCTGCTGTTGGATCTGAAGCCTGCCATGCAGCCATCATACTTGTTTTTCACTGGCTGGTAGGACAGCTTAGCTTGTCTCACTGGTACATGCTTTGGGGTACATGCTTCAGAAGCAGGCACCTCTGAGTTGGTACAATCAAATATGAGCAGAGTGGCTTAAGAGATTACTGGGTGCCATGTAGATGCCTGGCAGATTTTCTTTCATTTTCCAGCTGCTGGAAAGGTTTAACATTACAAAGTTTAGAAACAGGAAGAGGAAGCCCTGAAGATTGTAATGCTGGTTTCAGTCTGACCAAGCTTCTGTCGTGAGTCTGAGTACAGTTAATGAACCATTTAATTTGCAGTGAAATTGTGTATGAAGTCAATGTTAGTTACAGAGTTAAAAACTGACATAAAATCTAATAAAGATTATATATGTGTAGCAAATATTACTGCATGCAGATGTTAAAGATGTGAGATAAGGTTATAAAATTGAATCCTGGATAGGGCTGGCATGATAAAAAACAAGCTCTTTCAGGTAGGTGCTGCCTGATTCCTTGTGGTGCTGCTCAGAGTTCTGCACATCCTTCTACGTGATATTTGATTGCTTGGGGTTTGTTTTCTAATGAAACAACACTCATTTACAAGCAGAATCATTCAACGATAAAATAATTCTTTGTCCTGTTCCCCCTGCCCTAAATCAACCAGGTTTTTGAATTTTGCATTGCAAATTCAACTCATTTCCTCTCTTTATGTCTCCAAGTCACCCTTACCATAGATCTTGTTACTTGGAAATCAAAACTGGGGGAACAGGTGCCTCACTGGAACAGATGCCATAGCTGGTTCTGAGCCAATTTTACCTCTTAAGTATCAGAAACAATTAAAACTGGAAATAAAAGCTCCATAGGACAAGCTTTCCTCAGCTTTTTGACAGTCAGCTCTGTCAAAGAGAATTGGATTTAAGTCCCTGAATTAGGCACTGAGGGTTCAACCTCCTTCTAAAGGTTTCATTTAACTGCAGGTCATCATTATCCTCTTTTCCAGCAATCATCTGCTAAATCTGGTAACTGCAACACTGACGTCAGCAAAGCTGGACAGGTGCCCCCAATGGAGAAGGATTTGACCCACTATTTTTTCACTGCTATTGTAGTAATCCAACTCGTAATCAAGCGGGGAGAAACTCTCAAAATCCTTTCTGCTGTAATCTCCACGCATTGCTATAGGTCCGGAAGGAAATTGTTCATCTAGTCTGGGTTTTATAGAGCAAATTTGGTTTTGATAGCTCTCAAACAGTAAGGGGAGGAATCCCATCCAGCAGTTATGCTGTGTAATTGTTTTCGTGCTCACCTGGAAAAAGGGTTTGCCTGATTCATGTGATCCATGGCATCTCATATAAATCAGTGGGGGTACAATGTACATTGCTCAAATTGTCAGAGGCTTTACACTCGTTTGTATCCTCATCTGCTAGTCCAACTTTTATTCTAGTTGATCAGGCCTTGCAATCATCCCTGATTACTTCTTTATAAAAAGGATAAGAATCCCTCTTTCAAAGAACTAGTCAATGCAGCAGCAGATTTGCAGCTGCTACTGAGAAACCTAGATAGAGTTTGATATTTGCTTGGAAGACTTGCACTGATAATTTTTGCACCATTCAGTACCCTTTCCTAGAGTAAATTTTACTCATATGGGAAAGGTCATTTGGATTGAGACAGTACTAAAATCTGTCAGACTGCTTTTGAGTGGGACTAAATTTAGCCTGCAGAAATAAAGATACAATTCCCTTTATTCACAGAAACATTTCCTCCGATGTTCATGGAAGCGTGCACAGGTGGATTTGTGGCACTTAACAGAATGATTTCCAAAGTTTCCTCAAGCAGACAGTAAGCTTTAATGTCAAAAGGCTGCAGGCCAGCAGGTTTGGGTCTGGCTTTCAGAGAGGGTGAGCAGCTCTGGCCTGCACAAGTGGGCAATTTCAATTAAGGCTGGTTGGGCTTGGATCCAGTCTGTCTGCATCTGATTAGAAGGCTAACAGTAGTTTCTGGTGAAGTTTGTTGTGTTTATCATAATTTGGAAAGTAGACATAGAAGGGCAGAGATTATGGAGCCAGGAACTGATTCCCAGCATTTCTGGGACTGGTTCTTTTTATATCTGCTTTGCAAGTTCTAAAAACTGTTCACAAATGAGACACAGAACCAGAAACCATTTCACTTGAAAATGTGACCTTTGGACTGGAGAAATTTGAATTCAGAGTTCACGGAAAACAGGAAAGTGTGAGCAACCTGCACTTTTCAGAGGTGTGAGCTCAGAGCCAGAAGTTAATTAAAAGTAATGTGGAGAAAGCTTATTTCAACCAAAGTAACTTCTGATGGTCTACAGATTTAAATCTGGTGGCCCAGATAAATTCATGGCACTGGGGAGGTCTGGTCTGCCAGCTGAGGACTGTCTACAGAGTCATTTTGAGATGAAGAAAGCAGAGAGTTTCACCATCTGTGACCAGTGCCATGGAATGAAAGTCTATTTATCAAGTGGGGTGGGCTGCAGAAGAGGAGCACTTCAGCTTTCCTTTCCAGACCTCATTAGTGTGTGTTTCAGCTATAGCAGAAACACTCATCATTTAATCTGTTTCATAAACTGGTTTTCTGCCAGTCTGTTGTTCTGCACTTAGATGCTTGTTAAATATCCTTCCTATCAGGCTTTATTCTTTCTGGACTCTGGAACAGAAATTGTGTTATTTTTGGCTTGAGTGCTTTGAAGTCCTTCAGTTTTGTTTCTACATTTACACCTGACAGCATCTATCTTCATAGCCTTGTCATTTTGACCACAGGGACAAAGCAGAAGGTACAACAGTGCTGAAAATAGATGCAAATAATTAGTTTTGTGGTAGAGCCAAAACAGGTTTGTTTTTAACAGCATTCACTTGTGGCCTGGCACTCTCCCTTTCTGATTTCCATGGTCACTGTCTCTGGGAAGCACCTCTGCAAACTGGCCTTAAGTTTTACAAAGCTCATTTTGTCCCTAACTCCAAAGTTATTTCAATTTTTGCTTTAACATCATGTAAGTTCTATTTTGACTTTGTTCTGGTGATGAAAACAGGGGAAAAAATAGTTTCTTTGTCATTTTTGCTCTTAAGATCTTTGCTGGAGTTGAGAACGAAGTTTTTAAGGGTGGAATTCATGCTTCCCACACACATTGCCATTAAGAAGGTCATGAAGCTCATCAGCCCCTCTACTATCTTATTTTTGGAGTTAAATGAGAAGTTAAAAGCCTATAAAATCTATTCCACTTTTCTTTGCATATTTACAATATGTTAATAATTGCAGGCAATGTTCTCAAAGTTAGAATTACTATTTCTAATTGTTCTTGATTTGAAGTGTTACGGTATAGCAGTCAGCTTGTCATGTCTTTGACAAACACTTTATCGTTCTATTTAAGGAATCAGTTTTAATCTTTAAAGAAAAGGGCTTAGTTAATTTAGAAGTCAAGCAGAGAGATGGCAGTCACATGAGCTTTTAGCACAATAGATATTCATAAAATATCCCCCATAAAGTAGTAAGCCTTAGGGTCCATGTAACATTCCATCTTTTCTTCCTCCTGGACATCTACTCCCACTGAGGATTTCAGTGTAGATTCTGAGTCACCTGACCTGCCATAAAATAACAAAGCTTTTTTAATAATCTCCTGTAGAAAAGACAAAAGAGTAGAGCCTTTAAGGGAGTTGATTCAGCTGAGTTTGGGTTAATGTTCCTGAAGTCAAAGAGAGGACTGTCTTAGTCTCAGAGCAATTATTAAATGCTATTGCCTTTGCTTTTGCAATCTTGATGACAGAGTAATACAGCTTCCTGGGGGAATGAGGAAAAACACCAGTATCAGGGATATTTAAAATGAGACAATAAAATTTGCATGAGGTCCTGTGTGCAGCAGTCCATTAGTACTGCACCACGATCTATCTCATGCCTTATGGTCCCTTCTAGAGGAAAGGAATTCTAGCCTGAACAAGGCCTACTTTATCATCCTGATTATGGAGCTATTCCTGTGAGCTCCTATCTGTCCGATTCCTGTAGCCATCATCACTTTTGCCATTCTTATCCCTGCTGACAATACCCAGCTTTTTCTTCATAGCGCCCTAAAAAACCACTGACATGGTTTCAGCCTGCTGGGTACTGCATAAGCAGTCAAGGGGGGATTTATACTCTTAACTCCAGGAATTTATTGTCTTTCTTCCTGTCCCTTAAAACCCCTTCTCCTAAAAGATAGGCACCTCAATTTTATCAGCCTTTTTTTTTTTTCCTCAGGGGTTCAGATTTCTGTATGTGTTTGTGCAGAAATGCCAATTTTGATGTATCTCTCTGCAGCAGCACCCAAAAAGGCTGAGCCCAGCCCCAGCCCAGCTGTCCAGCCTCCAGCAGGACACACAGGTGACATGAGGGGTGCTGGACAGTGCCTTTAGGCCCTCATATTTCTCTTTCCTGCCTGAGTTTGGAAGTTTGGCTTCAAATTATGAGTAGGAATGAAGAAAAATCCATGTAGATCCTATTCTTGTGGGACTGGTTGTGTGTTTATCCTGTGTATAACACAGACCATTGCAACTGATGGAAGCAGCCTTACTCTGAGCCAAGGGCTTTAACTGGAGCTAAATATCTGACTCCTGAAGATACTAAACTATTTGCCAGCTGTGGAGAAGACAAAAAGACCAATATGTCATTAGTGCTCAAGCCTTGTGCAAGGGGAAGGAAATAATTTGAGTGCAGATTTTTCAATGAACCGAGCATGCCCATGACACGAGAGGAGGTGAAAGCACATTTAGCAAAACCCAGGAGGAAATTTCTTTTCTCCCAACTCAAACCAGGGTGGGCAGCATGACCTGAGCATGTGATCACCTCCTGCCCCTGAAAGGCTTCCTGGTGAGTGATTGAAACAGGGATGCTTTAGTGGAGAGGGAAGAAAATCTCTGGTCACCACCAGATCCTAGAGGTATATTTGCTCTGTATCCTGGCAAAGTCTTCCACTGCAAATAAGAAAGATATCCTGTAATAAATTACCAGTTTTTAAGAAGCTGTGTTTAAGGATTTTTTTCCTAAAATAATCCCACAGACCTTTCTCCATAACAATTCCATTTTTGGCAATTCTGCTTGAAGAATCTTCAGAATTAAATGGGAGCATTTGAAGTGAATAATTTAATTTGCTTAACTTAAAGAGGTTCATATAACATTTCATTTTAACCTGATTCTCTCTAATTAAAGTTCAAGTCACTCTTAAATATTTAGCCTTGTTAAATGAAGATCCAGGAAAGAAAATGTGATCATCTTTTCATTTTCTCTTTACCTGAAATATGTATATTTTTGATCTTTAGTTTTGAAACACCAATTTAATTTGAGTTACCAGCAAGAATAATTTCCAAAATTTCAAGCACAATTTAGTATCATAACTTAAAAAGCTAGTTCAGCCAATTCTCTATTATTGTAGAGACTTTCCTTGTAACAGGTTTGCTGAGAGAGAGAAGCAGACAGAGTCAAACTCCATGTGGATTAAATGTTCACTCATATAAATGGCCAGTTAAATATTATTCCACACTTGAAATACTAGCGAATTTTTTTGAGGATGTGCTTGCTGAGGTGTTTTAGGGATTTGACCTGTTTGGCCTGTGTCCCCAGACCCGTGCATCTCAAAGGCAGCAGTGTGAGATCTGTGTTTAGTTTGAGGAATTCAGTGGGATGGATGCTTACGCAGCTGGTTGTGAAAATCAGACCATTTTAGGGGACTCTCCCACTGCAGTCAGTCATCCAGTTCCCAACTGGCTAAGCTTGAAAATGTGACCTTGATATCTATCTAATAAGCAAGTACTGGCTGTTTTTCTCATTGCTCCCCTCTGCTTATTTCTTGGCTGGTAGCTATTCATGTTCAGTTGATTTTCTTTCCTTTTTATTTTTTTTAGCGTGACTATGACACCAGACAAATTAGTGAGCATTTCGTCTCTATGATTAATCAATGAGCTTTCAGTTTTGGCACTGTGTTGTAGGATTACTTAGAGGATAAATAAATCAATCATATATTTCTGACAACTGGAAAATAATTAGGCAAAAGAAGAATTAAAAAAAAACACAACAAAAAGTTGAATGATCACTCCAGTCTAACGTGAAATCAGAAAGTATGTTTGTTTGTTTGTTTGTTTGGCTTGGATAACTGGACATGCTAACTTTGAATTAACATTACTATTGCCTTCTTTCCACTGGGTCTGTTGGTGGTTATGACATGGGACTGAGAGGCCTCCTTGGTCTGAATTTCTGATGGGCTAAGTAGAAGTGGGAGTTTCTGTTTAGGAGTTTTAGTCTGAAACAGAGTATGTAAAAATGGAAATTGCTCTCTCAATGAATCACAGTCCTGGCTGCTGACCTGAGTGACAGACCTCACTTTTTCCCTGTGGCAAAGCTGGCACTGTTCAGGGACACTGTGTTGCCTTTCCTTCTGCCATGGGGCCACATTGCTAACTCATGGCAAGGGCAAAATCTGTTCTTGCTTAGGATCTGATCCGTGATCTTGTTTCTGATGGTGTTGGACAAGGCAGTTGTGGGAAGACTTTTGCCCAAATATGTTTGATTTCCAGTCAGGATGGATCTCAGTGTGCTGACCCCAGAATGGTTGCTGCTGCAGGTCCAGCAGCTGCAATATCCTCAACATGCCCTGAAAAGTTTTGGCCTGAGGTCGCTGGGAGAAAAACAAAAGCAATTCTTCATATCTCCCAGCTACATTTGTTTTATGTTTTGGAACACGGGGTACAAACTCTGTGCTTGAGTATTTGACCCTACTTGTCAAATACACAACTTTTCTTGACTACAGTTAAATTTAAGCCAAGATGTCAGAGGGCACATTTTGTTTCAGCCCATGCAAAATAGCAATTTTGATGCAATTTCGTTTGTTAGGTATGTTAATGCTAAACATATAAACTTATACCTCCATATAAAATTTTGGCCAGGCTTTCTAGCCATTACAATGAATGATGCCTCATAAATACACTTAATCAGTTCAGGTGGTCCTGAAAGAATGATGAATATTTGGGCTATTGCAAATATTATAAATAATGCCAGCAATCTTTTTCACGAAAACATGTTCTGTGTGTGCATGTGATGGGGGGAAGAGCAGGGAGACCCCTGGGAGAGATGAAAACCAAAACACATCCATTGCCCTTAGTTGAGCCCTGACATAAAGAAATGCAGCCTTGTTGAATACAGAGATTGATTTCTGTTATTGTTTTGAGTTTTGTTTCCAGTAAAAATGCATCCTCAGTTACAATATCAGTACAATTTCCATTGTACCATTTGTAATGGTGACTGCTAAAAAGAAGACACCTGAAATAAAGTGTGCCAGCAGTCAGCTGAAACATTTCCTTCATCTGCACTTCCATGAATTTATATCTGAAGGAAGGTGTTTTTCCAAAACTGCCCTGTCTGCCCGCTGACACGGCTGCACAAAATGTTGTTGTGGGTGGGAAAAGCTGTCCATCCACACCTAACAAACGAGTGCCCCGAAAAATCCCCTGTGAAATGCCGTTCCCGGGATGCTTTGTGTTCTCAAGGTCAGCCTGTTTGCTCACCCTTGTGCCCTTTTCCTTTCTTTCAGGGTTTCGAGGACCCCAAGGACAAGTAAGCAAATTTACTTCTGTCATACACTGTTATGTTTACACGTTCGGGAGGTTTTTCTCATATTAAAAAAGGACAAAAATTGATGCCCGGAAGCCAAAAATAATGCTTGGACTCCCCAGAGGTTTGTCCTGGAGGGACAGCCAATTGAGGGCACAGGATTGACTGATGTGCATTCAGAACAGCCACTGCCCTCAAAACATTTGTTTGGTGATTCTAACTTGCTTTTATAATTAAAATGCTTTTGCTGGAAATTTTTTTTTTCCCCTTGCCCCAAATAATCTCCACTCATTGAAAATAACCCAAGATAAAATCTTCCTCTAAAGTATATATAAGTGTTGAACATCTCCAATAGGAAGGGTTTATTAAATTCCTGTATAGTTTCTGAGTTTATTTGTATATATTTTATATTACTCATCATTGCATATTACTTATTTCTACATATAAAAATAAACTTAGAAATGATAGCTTGTTTGAAAAAGTAGATTCAATGTCTCATGCTTTAAAATGTAACCAAATTTTAGCAGCATTTTCATTTTTATCCTTTAGAACTTTAGAGAAATGGTTAAAATAGCAATTTAATGAGAGTGGTATTTTGAAAAATTGCCTTTGGAGCAAATAACCCGAACACATTCGCTTTTTAACTTCTACAGCTGGACGTAACAAAAGCGTTTCTTGTACTGAAGGTGTTTAGAATAATTTTACTTTTAGTCCTGCTTAATGGCACTAATTATAAGCTTGCTTAGAGCAAGTTAGGCAACAGTAGAGGAGACTGATGCCTAAAATGTGTTGCTGTTGCTCCTTATCATGTTTCTCAGGCTGCTGGTCAGGGCTGAGTGGATTTCTCTGAGCTGGGACATGTAAATGCTTCTGTGGGCTCTAGGCATCCAACTGTGGGAAAATTCACATTATGGTGGTTGAACACTGAGAGCAGCTGCCTAAAAGGCAAAGGAAAGTGATAAGGTTGAGCATGGCAGTATTAAGAACCATTCTCTCCTTCCCTTGTCCATGCCTGCAAACTGGATTTTTGTAACATTTAGCTCTGTGCACCCTGGGATGTTTCTCTGGTCCCACTGTTTCCTGTTTACGGTTTCCTCTTGTATCCAGGGGTGCTGGGAACTCAGTTGATGTTAGCTTTGGGCAGAAAAGAGCTAGCAGATTAAAACAAAATAGTTCATAGGAATACAGAAATTTTCAGTATCCCTCATGAAATAGTATTTTTTTCTCATAGTTTTTGCAAGAAAATACAAAATTCAGCTGCCTCAGTGCTGGCCCACAGCAGAGTCACACAACAGCTGAGGAACAGCATCTCCTCTGTTACTCCAAGGACCATAATATCTGTTCTGCATCCTATAGTTTGAACTGGGCTGTTGCAGCCAATATCTGAGCTGTCTCGCTCAGCGTGGGGCCAGCTTATTATACAGATTTCAGGATTTCTGCAGTTCTCTTCAACACCAAAAGAAGCTTGGCCTTCTGATTCTCTTGATCCAGAAATCTGTTTAACCCAAGTACAAAGATTTGGTCAAAATAAATCTCTAGCAGAGTGTATTTGTGGTGAGAATGGTTAAAAGTAGATACTTAAACCATGTCGAGTATGAAGGCAGTTCCTTCACGTGCAGAAATACTGAGGGCCAATACTTTCATCTGGAAGCAAAGGAAGATGTGGGCACCACACGTCCCTGAAAACAGGACCAAACCTTATGTGCCGGAGTGCAGGTTTAGTTACTGGAGCTAAGCATGAAGCATTTAAAATTATGGCATACCTGTAATTTTGGCAGTGGTCACACTCTGCATCGGCAGAAAGTAATTAAATCAGCAGTGCATTTTTGGACCACTCTAAAGCCAGCACCTCTGGATTAATTGGTAGCGTTCACATTTTCAAGCGGAGTAAAAAAGTTGCTACAAGCTCTGTTTGTGCTGTTCCTGTCCCCTGATGCAATTTTCTGCCGGCTGCATTTGAAGAAATTTTGGCACTGCATTTAGGATGTGATTTTAGAAGTTTCATGGCTGCCTGAAATCTTCATTCCCCGCCCCTCACACACACACACACACACACACACACACACACACACACACACACACACACTCTCAATATATCAAAAGGCATTTTGACATATGAATTTCATTAGTCTATGGCAGTACCTCAGCTCTGACTTACAGGCACTGCCCCCGGGGCACTCCTTAGCACAGAGAACTTTTGTATGTCAATTTAAAATTACATTTATGCAAATGCACCCACACTTGATGTATTGTAATTTAGCTTGGGCACAATGGACTGTGAAAGTCACCTGAACAGCTCAAGGCTGTGCGAGGTGACTGAGCTTGCCTGCAGTCTGTGTGAGGGTGGCTGCCCATTGCCAACACCCCAGCGAGGCAATTTAAAACCAGCAGAGGTATTTCTACACAGCCCGCAACCTCGGGGGTTACTGTAGCATTAGAGCCACCCTGAGCAGTAAAACAGCCTGTTACAAACCTGCAGGCAGCCGAGGTAGAGACCAAGCAGGCAGGTTCTTCTCTTTGCATCTTCCCGAGTGGCGTTTCCAGAGTGGAACGTGGAATTTGGCTGCGCTTTGCCAAGGTGCTGGGCTGACTCCCGTGCTCGGGTTCCAAACCGCGCATCGCGTCTCCCGCGCGCGGCACGGGATGGCGAAATGTGAATGACCCCAGTGTGTACATAACTCACAGGATCTTGGAAGACATTCTGTAAATACAGAGCCTAATGATTTCCCTGCTCATTTTTATGAGCCCAGAAGACAGTTGCAAGGACTGAATGAAAATAAGCAGCATCCCGTTGAATGCTCAAGCAGATGTACTTCCTCTGAGGAAGTAAATTGAATGTCCTGGCCTTGTAGGGGGAAAAAAACCACTTTTGTTTTCAAAGCTGATTATATGAATTTCTAGGAACTGAATAACTTCTAGAGCTGCCCCTGCCCCCCCTCTCCCCCCCCCCAAAAAAAACCCNCCCCCCCCCCCCCCCCCCCAAAAAAAAAACCCAAAAAATATCCCACCAAACAAAAATCCTCTTTCCTCTTTCCCCCAACCCCTCTGAAATACTAAGGTTGGCTAAAATAGAGATTAAACCTTGAGACAAACTAGACTTGTAATTGCTAGATGGCCGCTGAATAGATGCCACTGGTGCGTTGTCATGACCCAGTTGAGGTGCAGACACATTCAACCTGCTGGCTGGAGCAAGGAGTGGTAGAATGCAAATGAGCAGATAGACCTGATTTACTTTTCTCTTATCAAGAAGTGCACAGAACAGTTGAGGTACAGAGAGCTTCTTAAAATCTGATCCAGTTTTGCAGAAAGCTTTGAAAGAGCCTTCCTTTTGGAAAGGGACCTTTAACTTTTAAACAGAGTCACATTTAAGTAAGGTTTGTAAGCTGCTTTCCAGCACAGCCTTACCTGCGAGAGCCTGCTGGCTGCAACACAGAGAGCATTGTGTGCTCTGGTGCAGTACAAATGAAACCAGGGAAATAAAGCAGAGTAGCTTTTCATCATACCTGTCAGACCCCAGGATTTTTCCTCCAGAGTGCCTAAACTGAGGGTCACACAACATGAGCCCTAAGTTGCTGTGCCACCATGGGGTTTGCACACAGAAATAGTTATCTGCTAGAATATACCCCAGTGCAAGGGACGGGCATATTTCAGTGGATAACTCTTGGCAAACCCTGGGGATAACCTGGGCAATCATGCAAGCAGAGCAGAAAAACAGCACTTCAGAATTAGCTTTTAATTTCTGTCTATAGCCCGTTTGAGGGCAAGCTATTAAAGTGACAGCATCAAGTCATTAAAATACTGTTAGATTTTAAAAATAACTAGAATCTGGGGAGGTGCTTCAGGTTTCCTGATCCTCAGTGCAAAATGCCTCAGGACAATTAAGTTTACAATGTTATTCTTTCTCAACAGTTTTTGAAAATCAGCTTCATTTTTCTGAAGCTATAGTAGAGATTCACAAAAAAGTGTCACAAAAGATTATAATCTTGTTCCACATATTTAGAGAGCAGAATCTAATTTGGTTTTTTTTCTTCTGTTGCCTTTTTCTTTGGCAACCTTTCCTTAAGTAAATATCTTGTAAACAATTTTTTTCTTTCTCTTTTATGCTTTATACTCATAAATAACTGTGTGAAGGGGAATCAGGCCACTTTTTTTTTCCCCCCACGTGTTTGTTCTGTAAACAATTTTTTCTCAAAAAGGGAGAATTGTTCAAGTTTGGAAATTTTCATAGCAATACTGACAGAAAGCAGGGCATATGACTGGATGTATAAAGCTTTATTTTCAGTGCAGACACTAACAGCTACAACAGCACAGCAGTGCTGAGAAGAATAAGTCAGAGGACAAGGGGGAGGATACTCAGTGGTTTTAGAGAATGAGGGATGGAAATGAGACCTGAGTCAAGGAAACAGATGTAGTATAGAAAAAGGGCAAATAAACAGAAGCTTTGTAATAATGACTTGGGCCTGGCAGTGAGCTCTAGAGCTGATATCATTCCCCTCTCTGCTCCCAGTCCCTTTCCCCATTGAAGCTGTCATAAGCAAAATGCCATTAACCTCCAGCTCATTATACGCCGCAATGATAACACACGATGCAGAGGCAGAAATTATCTCGTGCTCTTATGCTCCCTTTTCCTGCCATCCTTAGGAGTACCCAGGAGAGTATGAACCCAGAGGATGAAGTGGATGAGTTTCTGGGCCGGGCCATCGACGCCAGAAGCATTGATCGGTTACGCTCTGAGCACGTGCGCAAATTCCTCTTAACGTTCAGGGAGCCTGACTTGGAGAAAAAGGTAACGTCCAAAAAACCATTGCAGTGTGCCAGGCTGGCTTGTTAGGAGTTTGATTTCTCCTGCAGAAGATCAGGATTTTATATCTAGGGTTTAAGCTATGGTTTAGGTACTGGAGGGTTGGGGTTTTGATCTTAAAAAATCCATGCTTCTTCATGGAAACCTTAATATAACTTGTCCTAAAAAAAAAAAAAAAAAAAAATCAGTCATCTGAAGGGAGCATTGGCCAGGAAAACTAAGCCAGACACACATGAATATGCAGTGATTAAGCAGTAAAGGGAATCTAGAAAAAAACAGATTTTTTCTCTGACTTTGAGACTCCAAACTGAGATTGCAGTCACCCCTTATCTCCTTCAAATCACTGGAGAAACCTACTTCAGCCTACCTAAGCTCTGAAACACCTCTGGAGGGACTTTTCCCTGCCCCTTGTCCTCTCAGAGAGCCCCAGGTACTGTTACAGTTCATTGAGATTCAGTCTGTACTCTGGATATTTTTGGGAGCCCATCTTAAGCAAGAAATAATTCTCTATCCCACAAATGTGAGAAAGAGGAGTAACAGACCTAAAGCTCAAGAGCAGTTGATTTCTTCCTGATTTGCTTTCAGATATTGCTGTGAAGCAAAGATCATTTCCCTGACTATATAGTAGGGACTACCAGCTATTATCAGCTCTAGATGGCTGCAAAGTTAAATTTTCAAGTCTAATTTCTAGGTCTAGTGGTACCTGGATGACATTATTAAAGGTACCATAGGAAATGGTGGGTTTAATTGCACAAAGAAAGTAAGCTTTTTTACTTTTATTTTTTTATTCAAGCACAGATCCTTAGGATGCTTGAGTGCTCTTTGGGTTAAACTCATTATTCAGTGGAAAAAAAACTTAATAATAAGTTTGCACTAATTATTTTATAATTTGATTTAGAAACAGTCTTTCCTTGAAAAGACTGACTACCTATTACAAAAGCAGAGCTTTTCAGGATTTACAGTTCAATGAATCAGTGTGGGACTGGATAAAAGCTGGAGCATGTAATTTCCCCCCACTCCTCCTCTTCAATTTTATAGCTGAAAACTGCCAGGGAAATTAGCGGTTCACCTGCTCAGAGCACCTTTTATTTTGTGGTTCAAACATTGAGATGGTCTGTGCTGAGAACGGAGCTTCAGGCTAAATAAAGCATCTTTGGGATGGGCTGCAGCTCCCACGTGGCCAAACATTGACAAGCAGTTGGGAGGAGTGCCTGTGTGAAAACCACAGCAGCCTGGCACTGCCATTAGAAGCAGTCGAGTCATCTGCACAAAGTGCAAGGGTCTCCCATTAGCAGCTTTTGTCCCTCTTGGAGGAAACTTCCCATGGAGAAGTTTAGGTCTGATGACAGTGACCTAGAGTGCTGGTCCCAGTTAATCCATTTCTGTTCCTCTCGTGCAAGGGGCAGTTGGTGAACCCTCTCTTCATCCAGCTCTCTGGGTTTCTTCTCTGGCCTTCTCTGTTCAAGCCCTTACAGATTGCCTGGGGGGAAGGGGGAGTTGGGAATGTTGTTTCCTACTGGCACGGCTTTCCAAGGACCTAGACAAAAGCCAAGTAAGAATTTTTTGTGCAGAGAAGGCCGCCAGCCAAATTTCCCACTAACATAACTCTGTTTTGTTGCAGTACTCCAAGCAGGTGGATGACAGGTTTGGAGCCTATGTGGCTTGTGCCTCCCTTGTCTTCCTCTTCATCTGCTTTGTTCAAATCATAATTGTGCCACAGTGAGTACCCTTTCCTCCCTTTGCTCCCATCTGCTCCCCTCCTCTATTCCAGCTTACTTTTCTTTGTTTTTTTCTTGAAAATTCAGAACACCAAGGGGAAGAGAAAAATCCTTAATAATTCATGCTGAAGTGATGCATGGTGCTTATTGTTTTTACCCATTTCTAGTGCAGATTAAAACCTCCTCACTGGCATGTGAGGATTTTTGTTTTCCCGATGTGATTTCTCTTATACTTTACCTCCATCTTAGGAAATTCAGTTCAGCACATTTATAAGCCTGTGGAAAACAAATATCACTGATTAGGAAGGATTGCCTACCAAAGCATAGCACACTCTCACAGCACAAGGCTGGGCTGTCCTCTTATCTGAACACAGGGACAGGGAGGTGAAAACCCATCACAGCCTCATTGCTCAGAGCCTGAGGTCTCAGGGTCTGCTTAGCAAATGAGGCGTGTTGTCTCATACATTTATTCTTCTGGACTCAGAGCAGCTGGGCAAGAAGAGAGGTAGAGAGAGGGTTGTGCTGCACTTGCCTGAGCTTGTGCCTCGCTCCAGGTTTAAGGGCTGCAGTCATTTCTTTTCCCAGGCAAGAATGGCATAAGCTCCTCAGGGCTGTGGGGCACAGGGCTCTTGGCCACTGCAGTGGTCTGCAGCTTTATCTGCAAGGCACAGCACAACCCACTAAATCTTTTCCAGCAGTGAGCTCAGCAGAAATGGAACAACTTCTCAAAGAGTTCTTTAAAAATCCCTTAAAATTGCAGCATGTGGGTATTTCCTATGCTCTGGTTTAGTAGCAATAATACGCCATTCACTGAGCAATGTGTTGGAAATAAATTTGGAGTTAGTCATTTTTAAACTGAAGATCACAGAAGCTCTGAAAATGCTCCAAATTTATCTTCCTTACAAAAAGACAAAAAATTGTCCCTAAAGAGAGCTCCAGCACTATTTTATGCCATTACAACTGTTTTCTACATCTGTTCCCACCACAGATCTTTTTGGAGTAGAGACTGGTTTGCAGTGTTTGGATCAGATATTCAGAAGGTCACAGAAATAACACATAGTCTGATGTTTGTCATTCACTCTCCCTGGCAGGAGTGCTCACAGAGGGACTGAATCAGCAAAATTACATCAGGACAAACGCACTGTGTAAACAGACAGGTCTGCTTTGGGAAACTGCAAGTGAAGCTGAAAGAGGCTCAAAACTGGAACCAGATAATCCCCAGCAACTAATGCATTGTTAATTGCATCCAGAAATATTCTTTGAGAGTAACTAATTTAACAGGGGCTTACACTTTGGATTTCTGGATATTGCTGTCATAACTTCACACCTGCAAAGGACCTCTACCAGCCTTGTGTTGCTCATCAAACTCCCTAAGGAGCCACTACGCTGTCTCCATAAAACCCAGTTTAACATTTAAATGACAACTTGACAATTTCTGATGTGTGGCAACCATATGGCTGCCTTCTCTGTATTACGCAGGAGCCAATCCCTTATGGCAGAGTGGTGTAAATGTTGTGCTGTTCAGTCTCCTTCCATGCTGCCCATAAGGAGGATGGTTGTTTATTTGGGTTTTTCTTTTTTTGCAAGTTCTGAAGTGTCCTTAGTCAGCCCGGCCTGTCTGAAAGGTGATTTGATTCAAGAGTAAATAAAATTCCATATTTTAACTGCAGATCAAATACACTTCCCTTCACCTTTTGCTTTGTTTTTCCTTATATTTGAATTGCATAGGTTTTGTCTTTTATTGAAGGTAACAGTTAAGCACCAACTGAAACCACAGGTGCATATGTGTCACCATCAGAGCTTCATGAAAGACACGCCGTGGAATCTGAATTTGAAACTAGAGACAGAATGTCAGTGTCAATTTATTATGATAAAGAGGAATAGCTTTAAGGAATTTCAGAAAAGGCTCAAACACTGAATTAGCAAGTACAATTACCTTAGTAGTCATGAGAGAACACAGAGACCAGCTGGCTTTGGTGTTGTTGCCCTCAATGTCACATCACAAGAATACTTCCTTTAGATTATGAACAAGGCTGACTCCTGGGAGGGGGCCTATCCTGGGACCAATCACCAGGAAATTAGTGTTGAATATCTTCGTGAGGAAGGAAAACAGATGAAAATTCACAGTACAAAGCTGGCCCTGGAATCCTCTTTGTACTTCAGAGTTGGGAGGAGCAGGAACCTCTCGAGCTGGCCAAGATAAGGCTGTTATCCCTGACTGTCCTTACGCTGTGCTTGCTCACATCCCGTGCACGAGACAGAGCACGGAGAGCGGTGCTGCACAGACATTCCCTGTGCGAGACAGGTGGCGATTCCCACTGAGATTATTCCCACCCAGCTGCCCTTGGGCACTCAGCCCTCCCTCCCGCCCAGGGGTGCCCTGCCCACAGCCAGCCGGGGGCAACCTGCCACAACAAGTTGTTCTGTCACCTCCTCTAGTGCATGAAATGTTTTTCAGGCCCACCTCTGTCACCCCAGCAGGAAGGTGATTGCTGTAAAAGATGCAGCATTCTCTGTTCTGCAGCCTGCCTGAATCATTCTAAATAGGCCACGGTGTCTGTTGGTATTCAAGGCACCTCGTGTCTCCTACTGCTATCCTAATTGGAAAGCCTGTGCAATGTATCATAGCTGGTACAAATGTGTTCTGGAGAGCAGAGCCGTAGCTATTCTGTATGATGTGCATTTAAAAAAAAAAACAGAACAAAACCAACCAAACAAACAAATCTTTCCTTCATTTCAGCTCTACGTTTATGCTGGGTTTTTACCTGACCTGTTTCCTGATCCTGACCACAGTGGTGTTTGTTTCAGTCATTTACTCCTGTGTAAAGGTGAGTACTGTGGTTTCTTTATAGTCCTCTGCCTAAGATAACCAGATCAGCAATCTGCTCCTTCAGCTAACAGAGTCTGTTTTGTTAGCCATCCTTTCCACACTATGTGATAAGGGTTACAGAAAAAGCCTTTGATAAGGCAGAATGAACTGCAAACAGATGTTAGGGTTGGCATCTCTGTAGCTCAGCAAGAAGTAATCATTCTGTGCATCTGCATGTGTATTGAGTCCCCTGCAGACACTCTCATATTGATATAAGAAGAGCACATTTTCCATGTGGGACCAAACCCTGACCATTCATTTCCTCCCTGTAAACTTCCTGCGGAGTCGCCTGTGTACTGGCCCCTGCTGCATATGAGTGTTTGGGTAGGCAGATAATCAGAAGCTGAATATCATCAAGGAAAAATGTCCTGGAGGGAAGTAAAAGCCATAAACATATAGAATTTTATCAGCCTTTCTCAGATGCGTGTACAGAGCTTCCAACATTCACCGGGCTCTTTCTTGTAGCTGGCTTTGATCAGAAAAGAAATACATTGTGTGAAGTCCAAAAACACATTAATTCTTCTTGTCAGCCTGTGGTAAATTGGCAGCGAGCACTGTGGGAAAGGTGCTGTGCTCATCTATTTCACTCAAAGGTCTTCCTATTAAAAACATTGATGTGTTTCACTTTTAGGGATCCTTCTAGTCCAGAAGGGTCTGAACATGGAGCACACTCAGATTCAGGTTCCTTAGCCCAAGCTCAGCTTTGTTCCTCGGTGCCTGGAATAAAATAGCTCAGTAGCATTATGCTTCCTGCAGAAAAAACAGTGGGATAATGGATAATGTCAGGCAGATGATTTGTCTCACTTTAATTATCTTCTCTGTGCCATTTTCAACAGTTGAATGTGGGTGCTCTTGACAGACTTGCACCTTACATGTCTTTTTGATTTTTTTAAAGTTAGATTTGGAAATTAAGCTTTGCCTTCTCATATAATAAGAGCTGCAGACTGTTCCCAGTGAAAGAAGCTTCAACTTCTATTTAAACTTAACAACTCACAGGGTTTTCTTTTGCCTTATGACAACATAAAAGGGAGCCTAGTTTGTAAGTGCAGCATCCCATTGGTCTTGCTTGTTTACCAGCTGTGAGAAATAGAGTCAGAAATAACACCGCTGATAGGAAGCCTTGGGTGCCTTGAGCTGGGGAATGATACCCAGGGAGGGCTGCCTGGTTGTGCTTGGTGTGTCCATTGCACTTGAGGATGCTAATAAAGTCATCCATTTGTAAACTGGTATCAGCACTTAATGTGATTAGCAGTTAATTAACCACCAATGGGACAAGGTTTTGGTCACAGAGAACTTGGGATTTGCTGAGCTGTGTTGCCTCCTCACGCTGCAGTTCTCTGGCAGCTCCATCCCAGCACTCTGCCAGCCAAGCAGGGCCACCCCAACTCCCTGGCTCTGCTGGGACGAGAGCTGGGGCAAGCCTGGAACTCTGGAGCACCCGAGCTGCCATCCATATTCCAAGGCTCAGAGATGTTTGTCACCCACTGGCATTTACAGGCCACTTCCACATACTGTCAGCAGCACTTGATTCTTCTGTCAATCCTCATTCCAATCTTCTGCTTTTGGTTTGGGCTTTTTGGTTAGAATTATTACTTTTCTTAATTACTGATTGATTTAAAAGGCACATGGGGCTTTTCAGTGCTTGAGATGGTAGGCAGATTTCATTCTTGCTTTCTTGCCTTGATCTTCCAAATTCCTGTAGAAGAGGTCTGTTCAGTGGTGCCTGCAACTGTTTCTAGGCCGGCTTTGCCTCAGTGCATAGGCTCTGGATGCACAAGACATCAGAGGGAATTCAGAATAAAATCAGAATTTAATGGGATTTTCTGAAGCCCCTGACATTTCCAGCAGTGAACTTTCATCCCCACAACGTGCTCATGTGTAACATCCAGTGTGGCTTCTGTGCAGAGATTGCAAATATTAAAAACATGGGGTCTTCTAGCTCTGGTTCCTTTTTCATTACTCCTTCTTAGTGCTCTAAATCAGCCTCTCCTGACAACACCTGATTATGAGATGGCTTGTTTAGGGAACGGGTACTTCTAGCTTGTCAGCTCTGTGTCTGATGGCAGCAGCTCCTAATAACTACAGCCCACTTCTGTCATCCAAGATCTTGGTGTTTCAAGTATTTGATTTTTAAGCAATGGGTTTACCCAGCCCTTGGATTAGGGGTGTTGCTTCATTTCTGTACTCCATATTGCTCTAGAAAACACTTCTACACACCTGCAGAAGGAAAGCCATTTTACAGATCTTTCAAATGAAATCCCTGAAGACAGGGATGTCAGCATTGTTTGTTTTGTTTCACACTCAGATGTGGGATAGGAGAGCATGTGTTTTAAATACCACTGGTTTATTCCACACAAAGTGGGAAAGCAGGTGTCCACCCCAGGACATCAGCATAAGCATAACTTCTGCCTGTTTGCTGTGCTGTTACATGATAAATGGTGCGTTTTTCTTCCTCTTTCCAGCTTTCATGTGAAATTTTCCCTCCCTGTTTTGGCCTCTCCATCTCTGGCTTTGACAGTGGCCAGCAGACTCTTTCTGAACAGCTTGATCATGTTTTATTTTCTTTTGCTGTCATTATTATCTTCCACTATAAAATTCTCCACGGACTAGAAGTTGATCCTGGAACTGCCGGCGCAGCCAGCTTGGCTTTCCAAGTTTCTTCAGCTGTAATAAACAAGAGAGTTCCAGTTCTTTGCTTTGATGCTCCATGAAGACTTGGCCACTGTGAGGTGGTGTCCCTTCCCAGTAGAGCCTGAGGTCATGGGAACCAGGGTCCCTTCCCAAATACTCTGCTGACACACATCTGTTTTGCTATTAACTTATCAAGTTTGTGATTTTTTTCCTTAAAATCCTTTAACTTCTGGTATCTACACTGATGCGTGGAATTCAACTTCTTGCATGGTTCTGGGAGCACATAGGAGAGAAATTTCAAGTTATCCTTTATGAGAAAATAAGCTTTTCTGTAGCTCTACATAGGTGTAGCTTGCCTATCACTTTCTCTGCCTCCAAAAGCTGATCTAGATGCTCCTAAAGCATTTGGGGTTTTTGTCTCAGTCAGGAAAAATAAAACCCTCTGAAACTGTACTTTTTTAATAGACTAATAAATCACTGTGAAATAAGTTACATAAATGGACTTGCAACATCAAGTTGCCTGGAGATGCTGTCTTTTACTGCAGAAGCATCTTAATGTACTTCAAAATGAATCAAAGGCTTTTATTACAAATTGAAAAATCAGACCTTAAAGACCTCATCTTACAACATAACAGCAATTATCAAAGCAGTTTTCCATACCCACACTAGATGTTAAGACAAAAAGAAGAAATATTTCTCTTTTGTCCTAGATCAGCTGTTGCTCCAGAGAATGGGCTTTACTTAGAGTAATTTGCAAATGTCTGGAGGCTATGGCTTATTTTCAGTGTAGCATACTACTTCTTGGATCACTTTTTAAAGTTGTACTTTCACCCGCACTGCAGTGCCCTTTCTTCACCTGCCCTTATGCATTTCAACTCAGAGTGAACTGGAATTAACTGGACAATCAATTTTCTTGAGCCCCTTCTCAGTAGTGCAAAAGCAGGCTGGGAGTTAGCATTTCATCACATCTCCTGTTCTTCACTCAGGCAGGATTTGAGTGCCACTTTGGGCAGTACAAGCCAGTGGGCCAAACAGAAGTGCTGCTTGGATTTTTCACTGTAATGTTCTGCTATTCTTCTTTTATGAGGACAAAAGAGGTCTTTTTCCATTTTTTCGAAAATGGGAGAGAAAGTCGTCTTCTTGTTTTTCTACTTTTGTGCTATAGACCTGACTTTATGGAGGAAGCACTGCAAGAATGGAGCTGAATTGTCAGACCTGAGATAGGCTCCCCATGTCTTTCATAGAAGTCCTTCAAGCTGCAGGTGCTCCTGGTCTCCACCTGCCTCTGTGAAATGGGGAGAGCGTGACTTATGTGACAGGACCCCATGAGTGTTCACGAGGCAGAGGTGCCTCAGATGCACGGCATGACTGTGTTGTTGCACTCTCAACTGCAGCCCTGACCTCCTATGGGGTTTGGCATTTCTTTCTTCTTCAGGACTTTTTCCAGCTGTACTTGTTTACTGACCTAAAATTTTTCCTAGTTTGCAAAGTAATGAGAACCAAGATTAATACAAAGAAAACATGTTTTCATTAGAATTTAAGTGTCTTCCACTGATTGCTTTGCTTGATATCTCAAGCTTGGTTCAAAGTCAGGCTTTTTTGGGATTGTTGGCAGCAGGGGCTTGAGCCAAGATCCACAACAAAAAACTCCAAAGTTTTATTTAGGTGCCTGATTTCCCAGAGATTACAGATGGAGGTTAGATCCCTGAATACCTTTGTGGAGCTTGGCCTTGGGGCCTAAACAGAGTGGCAGGAAAACCTGTCCTGCTCTAATTACCATAATCTAAATGCAGTACAGATCCTCCTTCTCCTTCCAAATCCTACAGGGGCTAGAGCAGAGGAAAGCCCCATTGGATTTTCCATATCCCTATTCTAGTAGGGACCTGCTAGCTGACATCTGTGTGGAAGCAGCTGGACATGTTAGGGGCAAAGAGATATTTTTGTTTGTGGCTTATCACCAAAGCTAAGGAAACCTTGTGTCATCAGGGTTTATTTGTGAGAGAAAGGTGTTTTCCTTTGCTTTATAGTGGCTGCCTGAAGGATTGCATAAGCTTTCAGTGTATTTCAATCAACCCTCATTCAGTGCAAATAGCTTACAAGCCCACTTTGGCCTTTTCTCCAGTCCCCCACAGAGTCTTGTCCTCTCCTTTCACCTGCAGCATGTGCTGGTAGCAGGTGAAATCACCTCCTTCAAAACTCCTGCCACAACCTCTCCCTGCCTCTGTAAAACTCACCAGCTAATCAGCGCCTCGGCCGCTCCAACCCTCGGTAATTACACTGTAGGGCTGCTGTGTGGGAAGCACAGCACTGACAAAATGTTGCATATCCGAAGATGTAAGAGTGAAGGATAAAAGGGAAAAGCAAGACTTTTAATAGCAACATTAGTCATAGTTAAATTGCAGTGCCATGGCGCTGTGCTGCTGTTTCTTTGTGTCTCTAAAAATACACTCTAGTGGCTTGGTTATTCATGCAGTGAGTAAGGGAAGGGAGAGCTGGGCTCTGGAAAAGGCTCCTGGGCAGAGCCCCTCTGGTGCTGTGGAGGGCAGGGCACTGTGGGAGGACAATCTCCCGAGGGAGCGGGTCAGAGCACGAGGGTTTCCCAGCACTCCTGCTCCAGCCCCGAGCTTCCAGTGGCACAGCGGTGGCCTTGGCTGTCCCCCGGGCGCTCCTGCAGCCCCGCAGTGCAGAGAGGCCTCAGGCCCCACCAGGGGTGACCCAGGCTGCCAAGAGTTGGACGCACAGACAGCTTCCAGCGCAGCACCTGTAGCGAGGCTGGCAGGGCTGCGGTCAGTAGCCATGGGCAGGGAGCTCCTGGCCTGCCAGCAGTGAGTCACTGGGGCACTGGGGCTGCGGCAGCTCCCTGACTGCCCTCCCTGACTGCCGCGGGTGTTTTCATCGCCGAGTGCCACAGACCAGCCCGGGCCAGCTGATGTCTGCAGCGCCTTTTGCCAAGGGTCTGACAGATCACAGGGCTCGCTCGGGCTGTTGAACAGTCTGTGTCTGAAACGGCACCAGAGAGTCCTTCGATACGCCTTGGTGATCAAAGGGACATGACGTGTATTTTCATTTCTGCGTTTTTAAATTTTTGCTCCAGTAATTTCCAGGCTCGAGCTCCTGGCTATTTCAGTTGCAGATGGCTTGTGGTTTGCTTCTCACGACAGGATGAGCACAGCCCTGCAAGCCATGCTATCTGGGCTCGGGAGCCATCACTCCCATTAGGAAGGGCTAAGTAGATTTGGAGAGCCTGCTGGGCCTGCTGCCATGAGGCAGTCACGGCTCTGCTTGCCCTTGTCTCAGAGCTGCCATCCCCCATCACCATTCTCCAGCCCCTGTGCAGCATCCTCACAGACCTGTGCTGAAGGATGCAGGCAGCTCAAGTGCAGGTTGGAATCTGTAAAACAAACAAGGATTTCATGCATCTGTTTGATTTTTTTTCTCTCATGCAGCTTTTCCCAGTTCCTCTCCAGACTCTTTCTAAGAAGATTGTACAGTCCAGAACCAACAGTACCTTAGTTGGGGTCTTTGCCATTATCCTGGTTTTTCTGTCTGCCTTTGTCAACATGGTATGTCCATTATTTCCTTTTGATCCATTCAGTTCTGCATTGTTTTCTATTAGTCCTCTGCAGCATTGTGACCCTTAAAACCACTGAATTTAACATGATCGTGCCTAAAACTGACAGCATCTGAGTCAGTGCCCTTTACTTTTTGGGCACAGGAAAGAAATGGGAGGCAAACAGCTCCGTCCCTAGAGCCCATTATGTGCCTGGAACTGATTTATGCCCAGGTTCTTTTGTGATTCTTTAAATGCTTCTGCTCCAAGTACAGGAGAACCTGATGAGTATCCCCATGGGAAGGGCTGACACGAGGCTGATGCTGGGAGTTATTTAACTCCCACCATACTGAGTGGGACATAAGTGTTCCTTGGGCTTTGTGCCACCCCTGCACGGTGCTGCCTCCTGCTCTGAGTGCAGAGATCAGCTCAGGGGCACGGTGATGACTCTGCTTTGAGTTGTGCTTTTGGGACTGAGGTGGTCTGGCTGTGATTCCAAACACCCCTGCTGAGTTTGGACTCAGAGAGGGATGGGCTGTTCTCTGGGACCCGGATTTTGTTAATTAATATTTTGGGGGAGAAAAAACATAGCTACTGCACATGCAGTAAAACACAAGCTGATTATTTCATGTTGCCTATTTTGCACATTGCTGCAGCCATTTCCAAGGGGCTTTTAAACTCATTAAGCTATTTCGTTTTCTTTGTCTATGCCGTGGAGCTTAACACCATCTTTGTCTTCCAGTTCATGTGCAGCACTGTGGATCTTGCCAGCTGCATGGCTGCTGAGTACAACATCACTCCTGACCGGGTGGACATATGCCTTATCAGCAACCTGACTTCCAACTACAGCCTGGGCACCTTGCAGGGATTATGTGACAGTCCTTTGCCCAACTGCAACTTTCCAGAGGTATTGCTTGAAAAAAAACGGGTTTCAGAGGTCGCTCTGGAAAAAGGCTATAAAACCTATGTGGTAAATCTCAGTGATTCTGAGGAAAGCAAAGTTGGTTTTGACAGACATTACAGGACAGACACAGGCTGCTACACGCAGACTTCAGTGTCTGAAGTTATTATCATGAATCCACATTAATGTTTAAGTTCCTTCAGGGCTGAATAATTAGGAGGCTTTTAAAATAGTTGGATCCTGCCTGTAGCAGGGGAAATGTCCCTCTCCATGAGGTCCTTCATGGCATGCAGAACTGCAAGTCATTTTTCAAAGGAGTTTGTGGGTGCTCAATTTTACCTAAAAATCAGTTCTCTGAAAATCAATGTCTAGTCATAGATTTCACACTTCTCTTCATTGTTTTATATCCTAATGAAAAACTTGGCTTATATATTCTTTCCCAAGGTATGGCAGGTCTGCCTCAGAGAGGTCAGCAGCCCAGACAGTGGTCTGCTTCAATTTACAATGCAATTACCATGTCTTCAGGATATCTCATTTAGAAAAAATTAAAATGCTTGTAATGGAAAAGAAAAACAACCAAACCCACAGCCCAAACCAGCCCAAATATGTTTTTCATACTGGTAGAAAACTTTACAAAGAAAAAAAAAAAAAATCTCTTTGCATAGCTATTCAAGAGCTTTCTCTGAGTTTTTAGGTCACAGCTGTTACATGTGTTGTTCACTGGAAATTGAAAAGTGAAAACAGCTCTCTCTAGGATGGAGGTAGAATTTATGTCAAGGTCACCTGGTTTTACAGGAACCTGACAGATTTATGGTGGATCTGTTACCATCCAGATGTCCAAGGTGCTACTGAAACTCCTGGTATCCTACTCAACATATTTCCTTTTAACTTAACAGGAATATGATCCCTGTGTGATTCAGTGAGGTTTCTGAGACCACTGTTTTCAACCTTGAAGAGGCTTTAGCATGTCTGCAAAAAGACCCAGGAGCAGAATCTGGTAGAGGAGATCTAGAAACAGTCTGAGCCCACCATGAATTTGTATGGAGTGCTGGTCCAGGACAAAGAGGAATTTTAAGCCATGAGAAGTAACTGCTTTGCATACTGAGGTTGCTCTAAGGTTGCTCTGGCAGGTCCTTCTGTTCAGTGGGCTAAGAAGTGCACTCTGCAAGGCACATGTTGGATCTGCTACAGGCATTGCCTCTTGTTCCCAGTGCCCCCACAGGAGACAATGGAATCCTACCCCTTAGTCTGAGGAGTCAAGTACAAGCTGTACAAGTTATTTTCTCTTATTTAATATTTCAGACTATTGATAAATGAGCTCAGAACATAAGCATATTTCTACTTCATCTAGGGCTTGCTTCATCAGGGCTTGGAAGGATGGATTGCCTCAATCACATGATAGGGGCTTTTTGCCAGAAATAGGCCTGACCAGACAGAGTGGAAGCTTAAATCTTAACAGATTTGATAGCAGGAAGGTGTTGAGCTGGATAACGTGCCTCTCTTCATTTTGCACCCCTGCTATCTTTCCCAGGAGCCATAAATGCCCCCTGCAGTCTGCAGTCCCACTGGGAAGCACTGGCATGCTGTACACTCAGCTCCCAGCCTGGCAGGAGCTGCTGCTGCACCACCCAGCTGTGCCAGAGGTGCTCCACAGCCACACCTGCACCTCTGCAGCTGCTGGCTGCACAAATTAGCATGGGTGGGCGTGATGTGGGGACGACTGTCCAGCCTGTACCTTGCAGATGGAGCGAGCCAGTGTGTCACAGCAGAGGGGACAGTGCTCTCCCCTTGGCCTCAAGTGGGTGTCTGTCCACAAGTGTGAATTTCCAATACCCTTGGTCCTATGTGTTGTACAGATGTGCAAGTTTGAGTCTAGAATTTGGCCTCAAAGTGATTTAACCAGCATAAACTTAATCCAGCATAACAGGGTGATTCTTTTCGCTAATTTAGTAACTGTGTCCAGGGAAAAGCTACGTCACAACCTTGGGTGTCTAGCTGTGAGGCCCGTGCCTCTTGAGAGTGAAGCACACAATGCCTGGAGAAAAATGCCACAATTTTCTTCTTCATCCATTCAGTTTTAACTTCTGTAACATGGGAGAATTCCACAGGCAGCTTATATGTTTGGTCAGCTCAAATACATAACTTACCAATCCCTTTCTATCCCCGTGTTTAGTTTCCTTTGTTTTCAGTTTTGATTTATCCGCTGACATTCATCTCTCTTCTGGTTTTTTTTCCCCTTTTTTGTCTTTATACAGTACTTTACCTACAGTGTCTTATTGAGTCTCCTGGCCTGCTCTGTGTTCCTTCAGATCAGCTGTATTGGAAAATTGATCCTTATGTTAATCATTGAATTTATATATGTTCTCATTGTGGAAGTGCCAGGGGTCAACCTTTTTGACAATGCAGATCTCCTGGTTACAGCCAACACCTAGTAAGTGCCTTTCATTTCTGAATTCTTCACCTGATTTCTTTCACACAGTGATTTCAGTGTGGCATTAGGTGGATGGGAGTGCCAAGGCTGTGGTGCAAACAAGGGAAGTGCAGGATACCAGAGAAGGCATGGCTGGAAGCTAAAGCTTGGCACTGCTGTGCTCCACCTCTGAATAGTAGAAGAATGCAGTTCCCTTTAAGATCTTTTTAATGTGGGACTTGACTAATGAACTATCTATTAATAACAGAATATAACTGGAATCAGAATGGATCTGTATTTCCTTTTTTCCAGAAATGGGGAGCTGTAGTTAGTCATTCTTAATTCTGGTATTACACTCCCAGTATAGAAATGTCATCTCTCAAATAAGAAAAAAAAAAATCCTCCAACAAACTTGAGCTCGCTGAGGGATGTGATGTGAACCACCACGATATATCAAACCCAGCTTGGGGTGGTGGAATGGTGGTGCTTGATGTTTGGCCAGTGATCTCCTACCAGCTGCTGCTGGATATCTGTCCTTGTTTGAAAAGCCAATATCACAGCTGAGCCCAGCACAATTCCCAGCAGAAGTGTCTGCCTGCAGTAGGAGTGGACCCTTTTACTTATAAAAGTTTGCTGATCAGCAGGTCACACATTAATCCTGGTGGCATCCTCCTTCCCCGGCTGTGGAGGCTCCCCAGCTCCTGGAGGTCCCCACACCAGGGAGGGACATTTGGCACATCCACAGGCCTGTCCTCCTCCACAAGTTCTGTTTCTCGCTGGGAATTGCCCTGCTGTGTTAACTCCTTGTTTTGATGAGTTCCCCTTGCAGGCAGCAATTGTACTTAAATGTGAGTGAATCGAATTATGCCAATTTAGGTGAACTGTTTGTCAAGGCTGATAGCTGTGGTTGTTCCTGCCTTGGACAGGAGGGTCTT
The DNA here is from genome assembly GCA_013396955.1 of Regulus satrapa. Classification (NCBI taxonomy): domain Eukaryota; kingdom Metazoa; phylum Chordata; class Aves; order Passeriformes; family Regulidae; genus Regulus; species Regulus satrapa. The sequence continues at coordinate 1,054,767 of VWZN01007049.1, forward strand.
TGAGAAGGTTCCTGTGGCCCTTCCTGCTGTGTCATGAAAGACCTTCTGCAGTTGCTCAGATTTCAGCATGGCCATTAACCATCAGCCCTTCAAGCCATCATTAACCATCAGCCCTTCAAGCCCAATGCATCTGGTTACTCCTTCACATGACTATTCCATGATTTCAGCATTCCCGTGTGCCCAGTAATAATTAATGGATATACAGCTTTTGCTGGCATGGCCAGTTAATGGAAGTGTAGCTTTTGCTGCCATTGGCAGTAATCACTTAAATTATTTTGTTAACTCAAGTGAGTGAAATTAGGTAGGAAGCCCCATGGAGCTTTCTGTGGGGAGGTATAGGGAGAATGAGGTTTTCTTCCCTTTTTTTCAGATATTAGGTGTTCCATCAGCAGAAGCTATTTAGCGTTTTCTAACACAATTAGTGAAATAAAAGCATTTTATATCTCAAATATAATTTCATTCTTGTAATTCAAGCACTAAGCGAAATTACAGCACTTGCAAGTATAATTTACATCACTTCACAATCAGAATGTCAGTAATAAAGTGGAGAAGGTTAGCATGTTTTCCCAGAAATAGCTTTCTGTGATGCTGTATCTCTCAGTAAATGGGATTTGTGTGGTGCTTCATCCCCAGCTGGAGCTCAGCCCCACACAGCCACTCACTCACTGCCCTGTGCTGGGATGAGGGAGAGAGCTGGAAAGTGTAAGGTGAGAAAATCCATGGGTTGAAATAAAGACAGTTTAATGGGACACAAAACAGAGAAAATAGTAATAGTAGTAGTAGTAGTAGTAGTAATAATAATAATAATAATAATAATAATAATAATAATAATAATAATTTAATTAGAATAGGCAAAGCAAGTGATGCACAATACAATTGCTCAGCACATGCCAACCAATGCCTGGACAGTTCCTGAGCAGCAGCCCCAGGCCAGATTTCCCCCCAGTTCCCATACTGGGGGGAATGCCATGATGCCATATGGTATGGACTATTCTTTTGGCCGGTTGGGATCAGCTGTCCTGGATATGTCCCCTCCCAATATCTTGTGTCCCTCCAGCCTGCTTGCTAGGGTTGTTGAGGAGCTGAAAAGTGCTTGATTTAGTATAAACACTACTTAGCAACAACTAACACATCAGTGTGTTATCAACATCATTCTCATACTTAATCCAAAACACAACACTGCACCATCTAGGAAGAAATTTAACTTTATTCCAGTGGAATCCAGGACAATTTGTTTTGTCCAAAGAGCTCCATGGATGGCTATTTATTGCCCCATTGTCTGGAAGGTCATTTGTGTGTAGTGGGAAATAGGAGCTCAGCATGTAGCACAGAGTTCAGAGATGGACCTTATTGTCCAGCTGATACTAAAAGAACAGAAAAGCCACCATGACCTCATACTGCTTTAATTGGGTGCCCATTGTAGCTACATAATTAGTGTCTACTCTGCAGCCACTATGGTACTCTGACTAATTAGAAGCGATGCAGATGTCACTTCACACTTCAGTGTACAAACCAACCCAGCATGCACGCAGCTGAAAGGCTGATTACAGCACGTTGGGAGTTGCTAGACTTGACTGCAGCCACAGCAGCAAATCACACATGGAGTGGAACTGGATGCACAGGATATCGGGTGTTACCTTTTTCCTGTGCATAAGATAAAAAATTGGTTTAAAGATGTGATGGGCCAATGTGAATTCCTAAACTGAGCTCCTGCACAGGGAAGCCCAAAGAGCTTTGCCCTGTGATTTGTTCATCAAACCCATCATTGCTGTTCCAGCTGTCTGTCCTTGCCACTGTGGCTGGGAGAAGTGAGATGTCAGATGCTCTGGTCCTATGGGAGCTGTCTCTAAAGCAAACTGCCTTTCCTGCTAAAAATGTGCACTTCACTTGAGCAGGAGTGTAGTTAGCGAGCTTCTCTCTGTGTTCCCTTCCAGTAATTAAAGAACCATCTGCTACTGGAAATGTCTGTTCCATGGGGGAACAACCTACCAATGTAGTACCTGTACTGCTTGCACTGGGCATATTCATTTATCCAGAGAGTTTTTGTAAATACTGGGTTTGCTACACTCCACAGTCTCTGATGAAGGTTTTAGAGCAGGAGTAACACCCACAGTGAGCTGCAGCCTCGGTACTAAGGGTCAGGTCAGCCATGCTAAGGGGGGGCAGTCAGTCATCCTTGGCCAGGTGGGGATTGAGAGAGGAAGGGGAATCAGGCTGCATGTGGAAAGTGTCTCCAGCTAGATCCAGCCTGGAATGTGGGAGTCCTCAGGCTTTCCAAACTGTGTGTCCAAGCACATGTTCTGTGCTGGAGCTGGCCAAGAGCCATGCAATAGATTGTGTGCAAGACAACAGTGGGTTGCAAAATCCATGTCAGAAGAAATTCCATGCTCAGAGCTGCAGAAAATGTCTTGGAACAAACAAGGTTAGAGAGTCGCTATGCGCTTTTTTTTTATTATGTTACGCCCAGTTAGGTTCCCTTGCTTATTTTGATTTTGATTATTTAGATGTTTGATTGTATAGCAATGTTCCCTCCAGCCCCATAAAACTGTGGCCTGAAGCTCTCTAGAGAGCTGTCACATTCTCAGGCTAATATCACATTTGTAGCCTGCAAAGTTCTAATAGCATCAATGACTCTACAGTAATTTAAACACTGATCTCTTTCCTTCCATTTAAATAGTGTTTTAAAAGATGCTTGTGCATGGTTCTCAGCCACCTAATACTCCACCCACACAGTGTAACAAAGCCAGCAGCATTAAGCAATCAATCAATCAGGAGCTCCGACAGCTGCTACCTACCAGAAAGCTTCCAGTGTCAAAAAGCACACCCTCCATCTCCCCCAGCAGCTCTGATACACGTGGGTACTTTGCAGAATTGTCAGTATTAATGGGAAAGTGCTAAAGGGTTTTCTTCAGTGCCCCTGTGTGTGGTACCCAGAGCTGGGCACAAGCTGACAGTGAGGAATGTGCAGACGAAGGGAGCAGAATTAAAGGAATTAAACATATCTCCATGCCACAATAAGTGGAGAAGAAAGGAGCTATCCCTCACAAGATAAAAAAGGCCAAAGCTTTCTTCCTTAGGTCAAATTTTGTAGTCTGACCAAACAAAGTAGTGATGGATGCACAGGCATTTGCCAAGCATCCCACACTGACATTAAAAGCCTAAATTATTCTTTCACTCTTAATGCTTTTTGGATATTTTACCCACATTAACCATGTCACACGATCACTCTGGAGTTTTGAGTGTCACTCAGAAGCCTGTTTTTCTCCTCCCCCTCCCATCTTTTAGTAGTTTTCTGCTTCAGAAGAGCTGCAGCCCCACACAGTGTTAGAGGTGCCACACTGCAGAGGTGCTGTGCAATGATGTGCAGAAGGGCAAGAGCTGCAGGGAGCCAAACGCTGTGCTGACCTTGTGTTTGTGCTTTTTTTTTTCAGTGTGTCTGGAAATGATACATCCTCATGGTGAGTCATTCAGCGTTAAATATTTTTAAGGTGTTTTGTTGGTAGGTATTTTCTGTTCACAAGGGGCAATATCAGCACATTGACTCACCAGTGGTGTCTGGTGTCTGTGCATTGGTGTGAGCTGGTACAACACAGTGCAGATGCCCTGAGTGGACTGAGTGTTGCCCTTTTGTATGTATAGCTACTCTCACAGCATCCTCTTTCCTGGGGGACTTATGTCAGCTCAGGGCTTATTTTTAATAGCAAAATATTTTCATACTGTTTAACTCCATAATTTATATTTAACAGTTTTTATTTGCCTGCTTGTCAGAGGAGGTGTGAACGTGAATGAAATGTTAGTGCTCTTTTCAGCTTACAGAACTGAACAAACACAACAAAAGCTTGCATGACAAATCCCATTAAGGAGTGACCAATTAGGGAAGCCATAAGTTAGAGCAGTTCCAGACTCAGGAGCCTGGGGAAGCCAGTGCAGAAGACAGGATGAACACAGTCTGAGGGGCTGTCAGCATTTCGGTGTTGTCCCCCTTAGCATGCATGGCCACTCTCTGAAGAGTGATCTTTATATCAATGCCAACCCTTTCTAAGAAGTTGGATTACTTTTCCAATTTCCAAATCCTCCTTTAGAAACTGGAACCCGTGAGCCAGAGTCTCCAGGTTTTTACAGGTATTGTTTGTCCCTTTTCCAATACGAGCTTTGAGGGGAAAGAAAAAAAAATAAAAAAAGCCTTTTCCTGAGAGGCTGGTTAGCCTCAAAGTGGGAAGTGTGGGGCGTGGTGAGGCCGTGTCCAAGCTCTGCTCTCTCCTTGGCTGCAGCCCCCCAGTGACGACACGCGTCGCGCTGAAGATTGTGACCCCTGTCATCATTACTGTCTTTGTCCTGGCACTGTACTTGCACGCCCAGCAAGTGGAATCCACTGCAAGGCTTGATTTCCTCTGGAAACTTCAGGTTAGTGGGTGTTGGCTGGGGGAGGATCACATGTGGTCTTTGGTGTTAATATAAAATTACCGAGCTCTTCACTGTCGAGTTGAGGAGTGTGATAAAAGTGCCTTTGAATTTAATATGAATCTGGCTTAAAACTGGGCATGCTAATAATGCTCTGCTCTTCTTTGGTACTTTGCATACTCTGTGCATCTCATCCCAGTTATTTTTGTCAACCCCTTTTTTCCTTGTAAATGCATCTTGGATGGTCCCCATGGTAAAGGATTATAGATCTGAAGGTTGAGATTAATGAATTTGGGCAACTGAGCTGTTATTGCTGAAGGAACATGCAATGTAACACAATTTATAAATATAGGAAGCTCATATCCACTGCTGAATTGTTTCCCAGAGTTTTCCCAGAGTGAGTTTTAGTTTGCTGTGTTCAGGAGTGTGAAAGATTCCATTTGCATTTTCATTCAGTTTCCTGTTAAGCGGTGGAACTGGCTCAATGTCCAGCCTCCCTTAGCCCCCAGGCAGCAGTTCTGGGTAACCAACACACTGTGGGCAATGCCACACTGCGCTCCCGTCCCCGGCTTCACTGTTAATGTTTTCACTCCTTGTGCCCGGGAGTGATGTTGGTGTGCTGTATGTGATTCCCAAGCAAGCAGGACAGGCCTGGGCCCTGGCCAGCACTCATGGCTGAGGGGCCACAGGACTGCAGGTTTTATTTAGATTTTCTACCTTCTGGGTGGCAGGGCATCATTCTAATTATAGGTCTTTGTGGTTTGAGTGCAAAGCACTGAGGAAGCAACAATTAATTAAAGCTCCTTGGGAAGCAGATAAACATTGTAATCCTCATTTATAAATGGCAAAACAATGGAAGGGGTGAGCTGAGTGGTTACCCAGTTCAGAGCTCAGAAATACAGTGCTGGAATCTGGCATTATTCTCTGCCTGCTTTTCCATACATATGTGCAGGGGAAAAAATGGAACATTTTCCACTGCAAACCACAAGTTTCTGCATCTCTCTGGTTCTGCTCTCCTTTGCTGTTTCCCCTGTTCTATTTCTGCCCACAGTGCAAGTTAATTTTCAGCTATTTTCCCCTCTCCAGAGCAGCTACCAAAAGAGTAAGTGCATCACTGTGTCTTCCCCCCTAAACTAGGCCACCGAAGAGAAGGAGGAAATGGAGGAGCTGCAGGCCTACAACAGACGCCTCCTCCACAACATTCTGCCCAAGGATGTGGCAGCCCATTTCCTGGCTCAGGAGCGGCGCAACGATGAACTGTACTACCAGTCCTGCGAGTGTGTGGCTGTCATGTTCGCCTCCATAAGCAACTTCTCGGAGTTTTATGTGGAGCTGGAAGCCAACAATGAAGGGGTGGAGTGTCTGAGGCTGCTTAATGAGATCATTGCTGATTTTGATGAAGTAAGTCACAGAAAATCTGGGTGAACAAAGTGAACTGAATCCGTGAGTTTAGTTGGGCTTTGCTGAGCTCCTGAAGGAGGGTGCTTTATCGAAGCCATGATTCATTTCTCCTTACTCTAGGAGTCTTCAGTTTTGGTGGCTTTTTCCCACAATGAAATCCCTTCTATTCTTTCGTCACTCCTTTGAATATCTAATCCCCTTTCTTCCTCTATCTTCCTGGTTCTGGCCACTCTTTGTAATGCTTTCAGCAAGGTGGGACGTGCTGCATGGACGTTACCAGCATCCGTGTGTTAAGGTTTATTTGCTGCTTTTGCTCTTGTGACACAGATAATCAGTGAAGACCAATTCCGGCAGCTGGAGAAGATCAAGACCATTGGCAGCACCTACATGGCTGCCTCAGGCCTCAACGACTCCACTTATGACAAGGAAGGGAAGACACACATCAAAGCTCTGGCTGATTTTGCCATGAGGTTAATGGACCAAATGAAATACATTAATGAGCATTCATTCAACAACTTCCAGATGAAGATAGGTAATGTCCTTGTGCTCACAGGATTCCCTGTAGGTAGTGGTCGTTCTGAGGTAGGGATTTATGGAGGGTAAAAACCAAAGATGTTCCATTAGCTGTACAGTGATGTTATCTGGTGCCTGGTGACAACTTTGTCTTCTATGAAACATCACAGTAGCTTTTTAGGGTGTAGCAGCATCACTGGTGCTCCCTAGGGAATTAGAAGCAGCTTAGCTCCTACCACAGCATGGTCTTACATGGTGGTTAACCCTGGGCTCGTTTTGCCCCTGTGCTTGTAGCTCTGGCATTCTTGGACATTGTCTTTCAAGTCAGGGAATAAAAAGCACAAGAAAAGGGAGAAGAAATTTGAGGATGTCAGGTGTAGTGTTTGTTCTGGAAGGCTCTGGCCTGCTGCCTTTGAAGGCCGCAGCATTGCAGCAGGTATGTGCTGACTTAAAGTGAACAGTTTGCTTGTTAGCCAGGTGGCAAACAAACTTTATCCCATTATCTGGCACTGAAGAGTAGCTCTGGATTGAGCAGATCCAGCCCAAGCTGCCAGTCAGTTGGGCATAACGGATCAAAGAAGCCAAATTCTATTTTAACATTTCTCTCCCCACAGTTTGGCCATAGCTTTACATGTCGGGGTAAAGCACAGCTAGAACCAATGAGCCTCAGGATGGGTTTTTACTGTTTGAAAAAAGACCTGCCTCAAGCAAATGGATCTGAGCATATTTCTCCTGTCCTTCCAGGCCTCAATATTGGTCCTGTCGTAGCTGGGGTGATAGGAGCCCGCAAACCCCAGTACGACATCTGGGGCAACACAGTGAATGTAGCCAGCAGAATGGACAGCACAGGAGTGCCTGACAGGATTCAGGTAAGGCAAACCTGGAAAACTTACACTGCCAGCCCTGTGTCACGTACCAATCTTGAAACTTAATTAGAGTTGAAACGTTGGTTTCATTTTATTCCTTTGTTCCATACATTTACCTACAAAGAGTTGAAAGAAAAGCCACTTAGGAGAATGCTGCTGGTACCAGCAAGTTTTGTCTTTTAATTGTGACCAACACTGCGACCTTTGTTTCAAAACTTGCACTTTAGTTCTGGGTGGAAGTGCCGAGCTAAGCTTCCTTCCCCGTGTGCCTTACTGCCACTGAGCAGAGTCCTGCCTGATCCGCGCTCAGCTCTGCGTGGTGGTTGTTTCATTTTCCAAGCCCTGATTCAGCTATGTATTTCTGTAATTCGCTTTGCTGCTCACGGTGCCATGTGTGGCGAGGCCAGCAAGGGTCATGGCATCAGCAGGATGGGGACACGCAAAGGGAAAGAGGATTGTTTAAGGGGCTAATGGGACCTGTCTGATAATCACACATCTTCTTGGCCTTCAGATGTGACCTTTCCACTGAGTGATTTGATTCCCGTCCTGCTTTTGCTGAGCCAATGTCCACAGTAACAGAATGTCATTCCTTGGGAAAATACTGAAGGGTTATAAAAATAGAGCAGATGTAAAGCCCAAGACGGGCAACCACGCTGTTCCCTTGCCTGTCAGTTCCATCCGTAACTGGATTGATATTTTTGCATCACTCTTTAAGCAAGACGGTCCGTAAAGCCACAAGAAAAAGGGTGAGAAAATACATTGTAATAAATACCTCAGGAAATCTGGTCTTTAAACTTCTGTTGTTCTGCAGCACAAGTGATTATCTCTGCAGAGACAATTTGGTTGCTGGCTAGAGTATTCCATTTGATCTGTTCTCTCCCATTGCCTACTACCCTTCTTCATAAAAACAACCCCTGACTCCTAAGCTGTAGATCCACTGTATTTTTGAGGATATTTTAGTAAGTTCGACCTGTTTTCCTATTGCCACTCCAGTGATACAATGAATGCATCTGAGTACACTGAACTGACTGGTATGTTTTCAAAAATGTGACTTAATTTGTTACGCTTTATCCAGTGACCTTCTTGGAAAATGCACTTTTCCCAGTTGTGAACTGTGTGACATCTGTACTTTCTCAGGTTCTAATGGTTGTGTTTGTTCAGCAACTTGTGCCAACCTTTCAGTTAGTGACTGATGTGCAAACGTTGATTGACTTAGAAATGAAACAGCTGATCCTGATTTATTTTCTCTATGGATTACTCCAAAAGCAGAGGGAAAGACTGTGTGGAAGACAAGGCAAGCATCTTTTTTACTCTTGTTTATTTCTGCAGGTAACAACGGACATGTACCAGGTTTTAGCAGCCAACAACTACCAGCTGGAGTATCGAGGGGTCATAAAGGTCAAAGGCAAAGGAGAAATGACCACCTACTTTCTAAATGAAGGGCCTCCAATTAGTTAGCATCGACTGCAGCGCCACACAAAGACGGATTTTGCATTACCCAGGATTGTGAAACGGAGAATCATTTTTTGGCAGTGAAGCTGAACATGCGGCGCAATTGAAATTTCACCCCATGACTCTAGAGCTGGTATCAGCAAATTCTTTGGCCACCCATCAAGAAAGGCAAGAGAAAGAAACCACCTTGGAGTTGTTCCTGGCTGAGTGCTAAGTTGACCAAAGATGTGCACTACAGAATTCACAGATAAGACATGAATTCAGCGTTTTTAAAAGGCTGCTACCACAGGATGCCATAAGAAGCTATTTAAGTATTTATTGACGCAACACATTTACTTGGTTGAAGGAATGTATGATTCACTACAAAGCATTATTTTGGAATGGATTTGCACTCCCATAATGTTTCCATCCCATACTGCCAGCTATTTGAAGTGTACCACTGTGCTTTTATTAGCTGTTTTGAATGGGCTTTCAAAACTGACACCCACTGTTGCAGCACACAAAAAGGCCTTTTAGAAGGGTATTGGTAATGTTTTAGTGTGAAAAGACATTACAGCCTTGGCCCCCTCTTCTCCATGGCTAAATGACTGCTCTTCTGAGTGGGGCTGGCACACCTGATGAAGGGGAAGATCAGGATAAAGGAAGATGTCTCTACAACCATATTTATTAAAAAGTCGTCTGTGCTCTTCTTTGGTATCTATCAGTTTACATGGGAAAGGCTAGATGTAAACAAGAGACACTTCGTGGGGGCAACTCCCCTGAAATTTGTTGTGGGTTTTTTTGTATTTTTTATTTTGTAATATTGAAAACATGGAGATCTAACAGATATACCAAATTCTATATTTTGTAAATTATAAATAAATTAGAAGGCAGGCTGTCCACACCAAGGTGTGGGGGGAGGTGTATATAACCTGTAGACTTTTGTGTAATTTTTTTCTGTGTAATACTCTGAACACAGACTTGGCAGTTTTCAGATTATCACTATACAATCAACCAACAACAAACAGGTGAGTTTCCAGGCTGAATCAGATGCATTTTAAAATGAAAATCCAGAAAAATCTACAACCCCAAAGAAGAGGAAAAACCCACGGTAGTCACAGAATTGTTCCGTGCAGCATTTCAGCGGAGGGTGGCGGCTTCCCAATGGACCTTTTGAGTTTTAGCTACTGAGACGGTATCAAACATGTCAAAAAGAGCTCTAACCAAATCTTCTAACTCTTAACAGGAGCTCTGGTGAGAAAAGAAAAAAAGCTCATTTGAACTTTTCTTTTTAAAAAGTCATTTTTCACAGATGGTCTTAATAGAATCCTGCTGATCTGAGAGTTGTCTGACATTGTAACTGCCATGTGACATTACAAGGAACTATGTGCTGCAGCTTCGAGTTGACTTTTCTGTAGTAAGCACTTATTTAAACTGATTCACAGATTTTCAATTTTCAGGAATTAGGTGATCTTCAAAAAATGATTATGATGGCAAGCGTGTACATGAGGTGGTCAACCTTAAAACAGTGCCATTGATACTGTGTTGGGCATCTTTATCACTAGTTGGGGGGGGTTTCTGAATAGTTCACTGTTATCATTTATGTACCTTTTCTAACTATGAAAGAAAAATCCCTTGATATTTTATTAAAAAAAGAAAATAATTTAAAAAAAGCTATATTTTTTATATTCTATGAGGGGAAAGTTTTGATATTGAATTTGGCTAGCACTAAAAATTACTCCAATCTTTTGACATTTAATAAACTTGTTTTCCACTCTTCTCAGGGCAGAATTATTGTAGTACTCACAGCATAATGATTGCACTATGGTGGTGGCGATTTCTTTTTCCTACTCGACAATGAGAACAATTGAAAATCCATGGACCTGTCTTAATTAATTTGCTCTACTGCTAAGCATGACCCGAGCATTAAGCCATTTAAACATGAGCTTAAATGGCATCGCCCCTTTCCTTCTCCCTTCCACTAGGAAACATCTCTGAAAAGTATAGTATATTGACTTCTGTAAAACTGCCAAGTCTGCCCTTGTACTATACTTTTGCTCCTTTACATCTTTCCTGGTTTGCAAAATATTTAAGTTGCATCACGCTGTAATGCCTTTCTCCCCTCCTCCACCTTCCCATCCCCTTAGTCCCTCACCGAGTTTCATTACCTTCATGCCATACACCTGGTTTTAGGTTTGCTTTCCGCTTTCCAAAAGTCTGCAGTCTTCTTAACTTTTGATTCATCTTATGAAGTTGTGTTGTCAATGAAATTTCAAGTCCCCAGTATCTCTAGCTGTGATTGTTGACAGTGTGTCATGATCATTTCAAGGGGTATTCACACACACTCTTTACTCTGGATCTTGCAAAAATGGATACAGTTATGATTTCCCATGGAAATTGAAATCTATTTAAGTAATTTAACTATATTAAACACTGTTTCACTGGTAAAGTGTCTCTCTTTTATTTTAGCTGCATCTGGCTGGTGGGGTGAGACTTAAGTTGTGTAGATGCTGGATATGAAATAGAAACATCCAGGTCTCGTCTGGCACTGATGGATGCCCTGGTCCTTTGCACTACCCCGTTGTGGAGCCCCAAGGGCTTGGCTGCCCAACAAACATCCCCTGGCTCCTTCTTGTGCTCCCAACTGCCCCTGGAATCCGTCTCAGGGCAGCTGACAAAATATACTGGCATAACTGAAGAGCTTAAATGTGTGTGTGTGTGTCTCCTCTTAAAAAAAATAGGTTGTATTTTCTAAAGTGCATCACCTATGCCAAAGAATTCCCCAGGTACCTGGTATTGTCCTCTCAAGGACACTGGAAGGAGGCAGCACTGCTGCCAATGCAACATTTTCAGTCTTTACAGGTAAAAGTAAACACGACGTGTGACTGTACCGATTACCAGGAGCCTCAGGAAGAGCGGAGAAACAAAACCCTGCAGCTTCCATTTGACTTCCTTTAGCTGAGAAGACATTACACGGGCAGCTAAAAACCCAATGCCCTACAGTCTGTTTGTTGTAGGTTAGCAGGGATTTTAGGAGCATCCTGAGAACACAGCTGCAGGAACAAAAAAGCCATGAAGTATTTAAGGCATCAGTCTATATGAAAATTTGTGGACATCTACTGAACACTTTCTATAGTCCCCTAAATAATCATACAAGCAGCAGTTTAGGACATTACCTGACGTAAGCAACATTTTTTAATTATCTGGAGAAGGGTATTCCCCAGGGGAGGGAAGGCAGGAGTCTCCAACACTGTGCCCTCTCATTTCAATTACTATACACAGACTGGCTGAATAGTTTTCCCCAAATGCATCTTTTTCCCACCCAGAAAGAATTTAAGGCATTTTAAGGCGTTTAGCCACTTCTCCACAACACAGATCTGGCTACATCAAGTATCTGCCTGCACTTAGTAAAATCACACACCAAATTTGAGACAGACCAAATTTCCTACATGTGTGTCCTGCACTGCAAGTATCTCCAGCCTGGTTATGTGTTACACAACATCCACAGCCATCAGCACCTGGCCAAAAAGTATGCCCAGAGGCAAATATTTTCTTAAAGTCTCCCTCAGGCCACCATCCTTTCCAGACTGAAGTTCAGGAGTTGCCAGAGAGCAAACTCGGGATGAGGTCTTCCTTTATAAAGGTAGCTCGGCTGTTTTAAGCTGAAAAAACTCAAGTTTCCGTGCTCTTGACCCACTCTGTCCTTGCAACTGAAGGAGCAAGTAGGGTCCAGGGAGGTGAGGGGAGGACTGAGAAAACTGAATTTCAGGCAGGATGGGGGGCAGGAGCAGCAACGTTTTCCTGCCATTTGGGAGCCAGAGAGTTTCCTGTAAAAAGCAGAGTTATGTATTTTGTGTCCCTGAGCACCTCTGCAGTCCCTGCCTACGCTGCACTGCCGGGGCCAGCCCTGTCCCGTGGCTCTCCTGGGAGCTCCCGGCATTCCAGGAAAACCCTCCAGGGGACAGCAGCTGCAGCGAGCTTCCCTGGAAGCAGCTGGCCCCAGAGATGTACCTGAGAACTGCAGATGCGAGTAACTGCTGCCATCTACTGGAAACGGCATTCGAAACCTACCTTGTGTAAGTCAGGCAATCCTTTGGTCATTCCTTCCTGAAAGCAAATACAGTGACACCTTATTGAAAGACAAACATTCTATTTTGGGTGTTGAATGAACCCGTTCCAACCTTCAGGAGGTCTTCCTTTATAAATAACAGCATGAAATGGGCTCTGCTTCTACTAAACCCCACAGAACATTATAGCAACCATGAATGGCCATCAGCACTTCACACTAAAGTAAAGCCTGCTGTTCAAGAGAATGATCAGCTTTCCTAAGTTCATCTTCCTAAGGCTGGTAACTCAACTACCTGGTAAAATCAGCAGGGAAGCCTCTGCCTGAGTGTTGAATTTGTGTAAGCAAAAAGGAAAACCTGGAAATTTTCAATAAATTTTCACCTCCAACCTGGCCTGCTCTATCTTGGTTCTGATCTCACACCAAAATGTCAGCAAGTTCTAATATTGCAGTCACACATGCTAAGAAGCCATGCTTTTAGCACCTAGTAATACCACATAATGAAGAACAGTCATGCTCATTAACTTTTCATTGTGAAACGGGATTTTCATCAGTGCTATAAAAACAAAACCCCAACTGTTTTCTGTTACACTGGCAGTTGCATTTGTTCATTATACCTGCTAATCAGCAATTAGTTTGATGCCAGCATAACTGGAATGGAATAATGGCTCCAGATGCTATGACAAAGGAAGGTTTCATTCCTTAAAAATGGATTTCTGGGAATAGCAGGAAGGGACAGTACCTCAGAGAAAACAAAATTCTCTGCCAACATATAAACCAAAGAAAAGATGCAACAAAAAATTCTGTGTGTACCCAACAACCTGAGTTAAAAACAAAGCAGTACTTGAGGAATCCAGAATAGCTTCCCTGTGTGTCAATGGAGGTGAGAAGCCAGGTATAAGGGTTCTTCCAGACACTATAAGCAAAATAAAACCTGGTTTTATACAGAAAACATAACAGCTCTATTTTTTAATCACTGATTTTAAATGGTAAAGGACTGGTCTTCACCTTTTCAGAACGGTGCACTGGATGCTAATACAAGCAATTCTTGGTTCTTGGAGCAGCTGTTTGTAGCTCACGTTCATGAACCTTCACCTTCTTCCCTGTCTCTAAGGGGGGCGGGAAGAGAATTAACTGCAAAGCACCAACCCTGGAGCCTGCACACCAAGGGCTCTCCAAAGGCTTCCCCTCGGACAGCAGTCTGAGACACACCACTTCCCACTGCAGTTTCACTCTCTAATTCCTCTTGGGTGTACTATGCACCATTTTCTTAACTAAAACTCTATTTAAAAAGAAAATAAGATATCCAGTTGTTTTTTTTCGCGGTCATAAAATCTGACACTAAATAACTTATTTAAAAACTGAACATTTTGGTATGAAATGCCTAAGAGAATTTGCCTGGGCCAACATTTCATAGTACAGCAAAGCTCCCAAATCCACCAACACAAGAGCATTCCAACCTCTCTGCCATTAAGGCTTGATTACAACTTACAGATTAAAACCTCTATCTATTTGTATGTAAAAAGCATCATAAATAACTGTCATACAAAAATAAAACCCCAGTGTAAGTGATGGTGGTCCTCTGTGGTTGGTTGGGGTTTGCTGGTTGGTTCTCCAGCTTTAGGAGCATAGGACTCTCAACTAGATCTCAACTAGACAGAAGTTTTATCCCAGCACAAAAATATCCAACCCATAAAGCCCAAAGAATCAACACAATCCCTGTATTTCTTGTTTAAGCTAATCAGACTGATTTATTATTTTCCTGTCACCAGTTGTCTGTCTCAGGTTTGAGATAATTATTCATCCATTTCTGAAAGCAAGGAAGAACATCTAAAAAGAAGAACAGTATTCCAACAAGTACAAGTCACTCCATTTACTCACCAATCTGTTCTCTCTCAAGCCTTCCAGAGTCCAAACACACAAAGAGTGCAAGAATCCTGATGTCAGTGGCAGAACTTTTTGGCAGAACAATTACAAAAAATAAACCCTATCTCCATTTCAAGGAATAATTAAAAGAAAATCATAAATGAAAACACATTGAAGAACTTAGAGCACAAGACAAAGCACCACGGGTGAAGCTGATCCCCAGAAACTGAGTTTCCAGGTTACATTTTAATTAAGAAAAACATTCACATATATGTCAATGTGAAACAAAACATTCCAAAATTTAGTATCTTACATATTCCACATCTAGTTTGCTAATATGCAATAGCATTATTATTACTTATTTAGCCTATTCCCTACTGCCTCACAAAGGCAAAACTCACCTTGGAAGTGAAAAGCTTGCATGATATGCAGAACATACTCTACAGATTCCTCCCTTAACGTACAAATGTGCTTCCACATTACCATCAGATAATGTGATTGTGTAATAATACCATCAGATAATTCCACATGAGATCCTCTCCATGAATGTATGAATTAAGCTTTTTTATCCACCGGTCGTATTCTACATACACCTCACTGCATGGATATGCTAGACTTTCCTCCTCTAGTCCCGTATTCTTTTGTGTCCTTTTCAAGAAAATAAAAAAATCATTAAAAAAAAAAAGGTTCAATCACCAAGTGTAAAATGTCCACAGGCATCTTACACGGATTTATTAAAAAAAAAAAAAA
>VWZN01007049.1:1070093-1088833 GCA_013396955.1 Regulus satrapa
GCCCCATTCAGACAGCTTCTTCTTTTGGAGAACAGCTTTACATTCCTGAGAGTAACTACTGGAACAAGACTTGGTCTCAGTGTTCCAGGACTTGTCAGACATTGTAGTCAGGGGACTTTCCCTGGGGCTGTCGCAGTCGGATCTGTAAGGTAGAAAAAGCTCCCACAGTCACGTGGAAGAAGAGCTGCCACAGGTTGCGCAGTTCATACAGGTACATGTTACACAGGCAGATCAACCCGAAAGTCAGGAAGGATTTGGCATTCCTCCAGCCTGTGTAGTACACAAACAGGTAACACTGTCAGGAAATAAAACAGAAAGCAGGTTACCTCATGGAAAATAACTTCTACGGAAGCAAAACTACCTGGCCACTGGAAAATTACATACAAGCCCAAACCAAGGAAAAATCTGAATCAAACATGGGAGAACAGTATGGAATCAGCAGTCACAGAATGATGGAGAGTACCTGATACCAATACCAGGTTACATTTTCCTTGCATGAAACCCTGAGAAAAATTCTCACATAATAATTAATTACAGCCTGCAATGAGTGGCCCATGACAAAAGACAATGGATGTTCCTGGCCATCTCTGGTCAAAATAAACTCTGTTCTACTCAAGCACTGGAGAAAGAACAAGAGAAGTCTTCTTCAGGAAAGCAATGGGAAGGACAGGACCCCAGAGCTCAGCAGAAGGCAGTCCCCCAGACACCTCCCAGTGTCCTGCTGGGGTGGTGCTGAGGCCCACACCCAGTCCCTGCTGCAGGACTGATCACATCTGGAGACAGCCACAACTACTCTCCTGTAATTACTCCACGCCTTGGGCAATGCTCCCCACACTGTGGTGTAACACATTCTGTCAGGATTGCCTACACTTCCCTACTCAGCCTTCTTCCTACTCTAACTGGAAATCTGTTCAAGTCTCTTGCCTCAGTTTTCATCTCTAAAATGATACAGCTTTTACCCAGATATTGTTTTTATAGTTTTAGTTGTTTGAACTACTCCCATAACTGCTACAAAATTTTTTAAATCCTTTTCCCCTTCCCTGGATTCAGGTCATTTCTGCTGAAGGAACTTTTCTTTTTCTGAGCTTTAAGGCTCAGATAATAATAGTATTTATGCTTACTTTCTATTCCAAATGTGTTCCCAGTGGATTTATAACTATGGTCACATAGATTTAACAGCATCCATCATCAGATTATCTAAGTGCCATTTCTGTTCTTCCTGGGCATTTGCCATGTTTTATCAGTGAAAAAAAACTCTACTTAATTTTCTTTTCATTTTTCATGTTCCTCAAAAAAGAGCAACTGAACAATGCAATTTATTGAGGTTACTTTATATTCTATTTGAACTCCACCACTTTGTTATAAAGCATGCAAGTGTGGCTGAGAGCAGCAAAGCTACTTGTAGTGTCTGGATATCTAAATATTGTCAGAGACAGAAGAACTGGCACTATCAGTAAGATTTGTATACCCTTCCTCCAAAGCAAAGTAAAACTAGAGATGAATAATCTTCATGCTTCAGAATCTAGACAGAAGTGCTCTGAACCTGGCTGGCCATTCTGAGCAGAGTAACTGCAACATACTCGTGCTGACAACTTCACAAATCACATCTAAAAGAGCAATTAGTTGGTACTGGTATCTCAGCAATAAGAATTCAGATAATTTCCTAGTGTTGTCACTTCCACTGACAATGTACAAACAAAGTGTGACTGCTTCCAAGATTAAAATAAGGGTCAGGATATGCTTCATCAAAATGATTAATAAAGGCTTGAAAAGAGTAGTTTAAAAATGTTACTGTAACATGATGTCGCATGAGTGTGAATTTTACTGAAGAACTGTTTTTAATTAATTCTGAAGTGTATCTTGCATTGGTCTAGCTCTGAACTACTGGATGTGCCCTTTACAGAACAGATGAAAAGGCCAAAAACAGTCAAAAGGCCAGCCTACTATACAAGTACTGCTATGAAACTCCTGAGGGTTGTTTTTCTACTACTAAAGGGAAGTGTTATCATTGCAAGTGTTATACTGAGCACGCTTTTTATGGAGAAGGCTCCTCTGTGCTACTTCAGAGAAGATTTAGACTTTTTTTTTTTTAGTTTTATTTTTTATTGAATGTTAAGAGATGACTGAAGGCTCAGCTTCTGACACTTTGCACTTCTGGTACCACTGAGACAGTTGTTACTTTTTCTTCTTTATAAAAGACTAGAAACTGTGAAGCAAGACTAGACATGTCAGTGAGCCTAAAACATCATATTCCATGGAGGTCCTGTTCTTTTGCCTGCACACCTGAGTTATAAACATTTCTTGGGAACTAGAGACACACTGCTGTGTTGCTATTAACAAGACAATACAGCACGATGGACGCCTGGTGGGTGAGTGACAGCAAAATGCACTGTCATAAAACACACAGATTTAATCCTGAGCTCTTAACTGCAGCCAAAGAACATGGGAACATGTCAGAGAACCAACTTCCCTCAATTCTGAACACTGACCCACCACGTATTGCAGGAATGCTATGTGGGAAACAGAGTTTCAAGAGGAGTATTTTGAACAGTAATAAAAAGCCTACATTCCAAGTTGCATGGATTCTTTCTTTCAGACAGCTCTGTTGAAGGCAAACAGGGGATGAAAAATACACATCCTCATGTCTCAATGAACAGACGTGAATATTGTACAAAGAGTAAGGTTTCCAGTGTGGGAGAGGAGGGGGGGAAATGTATTTTTTACACCAAAAAAGAATGGAGAGCTCTTCCTTATCTGGTATGGAACAGACTGTTGGCTTGGAAAATTAACACCAATCTAAATTCTTTAAGGCAGAAGTTGCTGGAAAGTCAACAAGTGTTGAAGAACACAAGGCAAATTGCAACATTTTGCTAGAGATAAATTGTAGAGAATGAAGATTACAGATAACCTGGACGAAAGAGTGATAGAAAGGCATTTTCTTATATTATTATCTGACACAATACTAAACACTGGCACACAGAAACAAGTAAGAACTGCAGACTCCACAAGTCTATGATTAAAAGCCAAAGTAATTATAATAACAGCAACTGAGCACGAGAGACAGACACAGGTTAATGTAAGAGCAGTGTCACTGCATGACAAATGCCAGTGGGCACACTGCTATGGATCATAAAGGAAAGTCAATTTCAGATGCAGAAATGGAAAAGTGACAGACAAGAAGAGCAAGGGGAAGTGTCAGGCAGGAAAAAGAAAACAGTGAAAAGTGGCCACAAGCTTTGAAAAGAAAGGAGACACACATTAAAATTCAAAGTAGAAAATTCTGGGATGCAGTATTTAGGTATTACTGTACTTACTTCAAATCTGCCCAAAGGGAAGCAGCAGTAAGCTATTTATTCAGATGCTTAAGTCTACTTGAACTACGAAACTATTAATTCAAGAAAATAATATAACCTTCACTGCTTGCGACTTAAGAGATAACTGTCTTAATTAAATGTCTTAATCATCCAGCTGGAGAAAAAATGCTGGCAAACAAAAGCTCTTTGTATCAATCTACTACTACATGATAGTTGATGATTAATGCAAAAAAAGGGAGCAGAAATATTTTTTTATAATCACCCTATTCAAGTCTCTGTGACATTTAAGAAAACATGATGACACTTATGCATGACTGGGTAATGTTTCTAAACTCTAGTGAATTATGCAAACAGAAAAACACACCTGGTACAAACAGGCTGCTGTTCCAAGAAAAAATGCAATAACATAGCTGAAATCTTCACCTTCATTCTGCAAGAATAAAACAAAGAGCCATGTTTTACAATGAAACAAGTGAAATACCAGGCATTTACAGTATGAAAGTTATTAATTATTGCATGATAAAACAGTTTCACCCAGGCATTTAAAGCAATTCCTTTACCACACTGAGAATTAGCATTAATCAGTGCTTACTTACATGTCTGCAAAAAAAACCATGATCTGGAGTATGACCAAAGTGTTTATTCACAACAAACAACTCTTGCCAATATTTTCAAAAGCTTTAAAGAAGTCCATCTCTCACACTGGATATTTACCTTCTCCAGATGCCTTTGAAAATTCAAGTCTAAACACTGGTAACTACTTTTAACAAGAACTTTGTAGAACTGTGCCTTCCTAAAGCTTCACAAAATGGAAACGAGGTAACAGGAAAAGACCCAAAGTGGCCACTAGGGTGGGGTAAAACCCTGCACAGAGAATAACGAAGGCAGCGAGAGCAAACAGCAGCACAGGAATTTACCAGAAAGGCTTAGAAAACAAGGTTCTCTTGAAGAATAGATGGAAAAATTTACTTAGAGTGATTGATTTTTCTACTATTTGTTTAGAAAACAAAACAAATCCTCTTCCTTTGCTCAGAGCTGAGCAGAGTAAATTTCCATGCTCAATGACTATTCTAACTGCATTTCTAGCAAACATCTGCAACCACCAAAAACTTTCCTAGGAAAACAATGGGTACTCATGCAAATGTTTGTCCTTGAGAGCAAATACCACTTGAGAACATGGTGGCCCATTCACGAGTACAACTCGTGTCTGCTGAGAGTATGTTCAGTGTGAAGCATTTCCAGCACATTTCCTGTGCTGACCAGGAAAAACTTGGCATGTCTGCACATAATAATGACATATACAAAGCATAAACAGTAACTTCTACCAGTGTGTAAGTCTTTGCCCCAGTGCCACTGAATGTTTGGTGGAGTACAAGAGAGATTGTAACAGAATTTTATTAACACCCAAATAAAAACACTGATTATAAAGCAAACAAATTCAAAGAGATGCTTTTGAATGACTTCTCAGAACATGTTCCATTAATTGTGTTTTGGATTAGTTCTCCCTAAACCTTGTGGACTTTTCCATAATAAAGTAAATTAAGAGAAATTTTAATGGATTTTTAGTGTGCCTCATTTGTCAGAAATGAAAATTATCTTCCATCTGTACTGCAATCTATTACCTCCAGATGCAATAACATAGAGAATAAAATTAACTGGATGTCCTGTCATCACTTAAATAGATTAATCTAACATTGGCGTTCTTTTTAAAAAAATCAGCTGCAGGAAGGTAACAAAATAAGTTTTATCAATGTCACACTAAGTGACAGAAATCCGTTCAGTACTATCTGTACTACAGCATACTTTAAAATGACTCCTATTTATAAAAGGAGAGAATTGCACGTAACATGGAAAAACCTAATTAGGGATAAAGCAGAGATATAGATTCACTTGATCTTTCTTTAAAAAGCAAACCAAAGAGAACTCAAAAAGAAGGACCTAACATGGAACATTTTCATGAACCTTCTTCATCCACCCACTAGTCTCCACAAAATGCTGAGAATCAACAGTACTGTTTACTCCTTCTTTTACATATATCAATACTACTAAAGATAACTGGAATACAGGTATTCTTCTTTACCTTATTTCCCTAAAAACAAATCCATTAGGTATTAAAACTATTGCAGTTGGCTGCTGAAAGGCCTAGAGACCAAGACTTACAAGGAGCAGCTGAGGCAACTGGGGCTGGTTAGCCTGGAGAAGAGGAGGCTCGGGAGAGAACTTCAACCACCTGAAAGGAAGCTGTAGCAAGGTGGAGGTTGGGCTCTTCTCCCAGGTAACAAGGGGTAAGAGGAGAGGAAGTGCACCAGGGGAAAAACCCTCTTCACTGAAAGGGCTCTCAAGCTGCCCAGGGAAGTGGTTGAGTCACCACCCCTGAAGGAATTTAAAAGCCTTGTCGATGTGGCACTTTGGAACGTGGTTTAGTGAATTTGGCAGTGCTGGGTTATGGTTGGACTCGGGTCTTTTCCAACCTAAATGACTCTATGAAGTCCAAATATGTCTGAATAAAAGTACTATCTACCAGCCAAGCAAGAGGATTACCATTTTCTCTCAGAAAACTTCCATGGGGTTTTTAGTTTCTGCGCCTATCACCGCAATAACAGCCATTAAATGGTAAGGTATGTCTTTTTTACTGGCAACATGCATGAACTTTCTGTGCATGCCTGCCAAGCACTACCAGCACATTCACCTGAATTGCTTGAAAGCATAAATCATTATTAATGACACTGTAGCACTTGTGGGAATACAACCAGCACNTTCTGTGCATGCCTGCCAAGCACTACCAGCACATTCACCTGAATTGTTTGAAAGCATAAATTATTATTAATGACACTTGTGGGAATACAACCAGCACAAGAAATGGAATAGAAAGGAACTGAAAGGCTACAGGGAGGGTCATAGTACAGATTTTACAGAAAAAAAAATGGGTTTGGGGAAGGTTGTTTGGTGAGGGGAACTTAGAAGAAATCACTTGACAATTTTCTGACACTGATCCTTTCAAAACAGAGTGAGAAATAAGGATTTTTAAATACAAACCAAAAACTTCAAAAGTTGTCTGAAAAACTGTTTTACAAAACCTATTTAAAGATTCCCGCGCTCTGTGGACTTCTCAAAAAAAAACTGCCCAGATTTTCAAAGCTGTTCACCATTTCCCTCAAATGTTTTTAAATAGCATCTATAGAAATTAAACGCCTCATACCCTGGCACAAATTTAGAAAACAGAACATTATGTTCACATCCTTAGTGCCACCAAGGTATGAGGGAAGGAGTTGGCCACCCACCTTCCACTGCTGCTGAAACTCACAGCCTCGATGAATGAGGCAGCACACTCAAGGAGGATGCACGGATCACAAACAATACAGGTTTTGTAACAGAGGCCTGACCTCACAAACAGAATTTCTGAAATAAAACTGCCACAACTCAGCTCACATAGCATCTCCTCAAATGAAAATTGTGATTGAAATTGAAATGAAAATGAAAACGCTATGATGCGTGACTTTTAAATTCATAAGCATGTACAATACCTGCAGAAGGCTTTCTATGGCATGGAAGCCACGGATTAAATTCAAAGCTCCACATAACAGACTCAGCACAAATGAGACAATCCCTGGCAGAGTCACAGGTTCCAGACGCTGATGAGGAGCTGCAAAGCAGATCAAAAAAAGATACCAAAGGTCAAAGCAATGCCTTCAGAAATTCAGTAAAATAATAATATCATTTATCAGTGGCTTCTAACTCAAGAGAATGCTGAAGCAAACCACAAAATATCAATCCTGTTTTCAATAAAGACAAAACATTGTAAAAGCTTCAGCAGAAGGTTTAGCAAAAAGTAAACTTTCCTCCAGTTCATATATATAATTGTCTTGCTATTTAGTCTTTATCTCCATACGTTCCATTTATTCAGTATGGTACTAATGGCTGCTCAAACATGCCAGGAAATCAATAGTAAAAGATGCACTTGCTAGGGAAATCTGTCCATAATTAGTAACCAGCAAATAAGTAATGTACTTAAGAGCTTCTCTCACAACATCCACTCTTCTTTAACATTAATGCACCAGTGAGATATTGAGCCTGTTTTCGCTTCTTTGCTGAACAGAACACTGAAGAAAAGCTATCACAGTCCCCTTCCTTAAAAACACAGTGAGTGCTACCAAAGACACACATGAAGAGACAGCTCTGAAACTCAGCTGGGATCTGTATTACAATCTTATGTGGAAGTTCCAGATTGTGCTTAGCCTCTTACAAATAAAACACATTCAAATGAAAACATTCTTTCCTTGCACACCCGCTCTTATCCAGGGTCACAAATATGTAACAGTTATGTATGTTCCTCATTACTGTCCCTTTCCATCATGAAGAACAGAAAGCAAATGTGAAAAAAACAATGCAAGACTCTTGACAGTCTGGGTGACACTGGGATAACAATGGGACTACTGAGCTGTACTGAAATCATTCTGTTCAAATCAACCAAGTGTAAAGACGTGAACAATGAGGTTAATGAACTGTAACATTAATAGAGAGACGGGTGTCAATCCCGGTTGTTTGTATTGCACAGATCCAGGAAAAAGGTTTTTCAAACAGTTTATGAAGTTACACAACCTAAAAAAGCCCCAACAAAAGCTATTTCACATTGATAAGCAGGCAGGGCTATCTAATTATGAGTGTACAATAATACAAAAATAAAATACAGGACGAGTTCAGTTAATTCATTTATGCTGAATTTAATAGTGTATAATCAGTTGGGTTATTATTTTTTTTAAACAAAAGCATAACCCATGTTTAACTTTGAGAGCTCACTGCTTTTCTAACTGTAGGGCACATTACTCCCAGCCATCACTCAGTTAAGGTTAGATGTGCTATTTGCATACCAAACCACTCTTTTTCAATGACTCCCAACTGGTTGTTTTGTTTTGGCTTTTTTTAAACCATCTCATCTAGAGAGTGGCAGAAAGCTGAGGGTGTGTATGACTGTTCTTAGCCAAAAGTAATTCCATTCCATTAACTGGTGGATAAAATTAGTTCACTGCTCTCCACTCGCAGCTCTCCAGAAAATCTGCTTTTCCCCATGTATCGGGTAACTTAAAATCATTGTGTGCTAAAACAGCATTTAAAACACCTTGAGAACCATGGGGAGAAAAGTACAGGGTCTGGCCAGCTAAATCAACATAGTCTATGAAGGTTCATAAAACAGGAACTTCCCTCTTATTAAAATATGAAAAAAAATCTAAAAAATATCAAGGATATTATATACCATTAGTAATGTCATTAAACTCTCCAGGGATTAACAAATTTTAGTGCTACAATCAAAGCAACAAGAGTCATTTATATACAAAGGGATGAAGGCAAAACCAAAAGAATGAAGAAGGACTGTCAGAGAAGGCAGGGTCAAGGGCAATTGACTTCAAATTGGTACATCCATCAATCTCAGAAATATGATTAGGGGCCATATCAAAATTTCTCAGTTCAGATAAAGCACAATTTATTGATTTAATCTTGACATTAAATAAAAATTCGGGAAATTTGCATTACATGAGAAAATGCATTCCTTGTAGGAAAATGTAAAACTAAAATAAAAAAAATTAAAAAAACAAACCACAAAAGCACGGAGTATACCATCAAGCAAAAAATAACTTTGATCTGACAACTGTTTCTTCACTGAAAAAAAGCTCAGAAAATAGTAATTTTATCCTAACCTGAAACAGCACACATCAGCATGCTGTGACCCTATTTCTAACGCCTGCCAACACCTACACGTACCTTTGCAGGCAGATTCTATCCATAATCTGCACAATTTATGCTTCCCACGTGCAGAATGACACCTGTTCCTCACTGCACTGCACAGCTCTGAGAGGAAAAGGGCTGCTGCAAGCACTGCCAGCACAGCAGGCCTGGATCCACACCCCGGCTACACATCCAGTTACCCCCTGAGCAAGTGAGCCACTGCTTCCCCCCACAGCCCAAGCTACTGCCTCCAGCTCTGCCCCTCTGCACAACAAAACAAGATTTGCATCCACATAACTTCCCACCTCTGGATGCTCTCCAACTTCATTGAACACAGCTCACTCCAAAAGTCCTACTTTTTAACAATACAGCATACTCAGGAAAATTCTGCTAAGCAAAACATCTCTTTGTGAGAATCTGTCCTTAGAGCAGAGGAGAAACTTGGAAGACCAGCCAAATGAGTGGGCAGCAAACATCCAGAGAAAGTTCTTTTCAAAGGTGGAGAGAAGCCATGAATGTAAAGAACTACAAAACCATTAGCAGGCTTTCTAAAAAAGACACTGTTATTCAGTAGCATCTAAAATGTGAAGAGCTGGAGTAGCAAAGTGCCAGCCTCTCATAATGTACAGCCCTTTGATGGCGAGTTTCTACAGCAGCTCAAGGAAGGAAGTGGATAACTGAACAGAGATCTATGGGATTCAGAGGAAGAAGAAAGTTAAAAGCAACTGAAAGAGAAACAGAAGGAAAATGACATGAAAAGAAAAGAGGACAACAGAATAGCTTCTGTATGAAGTTGTGGAGAGGTAAAAAAAAATAAATAGAAGATCACCTGCCAATTATTGTTGAATCTTCTTTTTTATTTAAAAGGAAAATTCCATGTCCCTATGGTTTTTAATTTAAGTCTAGACTATCTTCCAACACTCTTACTCAAAAAAGTGATAAAACCACATCTCCCACTACATGGACAAGTTTTACAAAACAGCTGATTTTTGACACAGGCCAAGTTCTCTCACGCTTATTGCTTTTTCTTTTTCTAATTTCAGGAAGTTCAAATCTAGACACTTTTCAGAGTTAACCAGCTGCCCCTTCTGCCACCGTAACCCTTTCCACAAAGCAGGATTACACAAGAACATTAAGAGTAAACAACAATATAAGAATCAAAAGTGGCAGAAGAGTGGTAACACAACATTACATACCTTTAAAAAGAGGCCACCCATGTAAAAAGATGACAAAGGTATGTACAGTCCTCCTTAGAAGATTACCCTCTTTTAAACAGTTTGAACACCTTCACACTTTTCCTTTATTAATTTTCCTGAATCTAACTCCAATACCATCAAACTGCAAATACAGAGATTGTAAGCTATTCTGTCTACACTGTCTCCTGGAATTCTCAGAATCAGGGCCCCAGAGTATCCCTGTTGATGATGTTTGGTTCTCATGTTTGGTTCTCATGTTTCATACAAAGCAGTTTTCAATCTTCTAGAGTAATCCTCCTGAGTAAGTACATAATAAGGATAATATACTGGCAAAGAGATCCTATTAATATATACATATACATAAACTGCACAAAATCTTATTTATTACAAGACTGTAGCAGTTGGACACAAGGCACTCATTTTAGAGAGTGCATCTTTCAGCCACCACAGCTCTTTGGATTTTC
Source organism: Regulus satrapa (assembly GCA_013396955.1). Lineage (NCBI taxonomy): Eukaryota > Metazoa > Chordata > Aves > Passeriformes > Regulidae > Regulus > Regulus satrapa. Next base: position 1,080,789 of record VWZN01007049.1, read on the forward strand.
ACCACTCCAGAGGCTTCCTCAAGAGAGGCTTCTCCCTCCAGCTGCTCTAACTCCTGACACTGCTCTCCACTTATGTCAATACTGAGTCTTACTGGAAAAATATCAGAAATTTTCAGAAATCCTAAAGGATCAAAAAATAAAAATCAACTTCTTTTTAGTGCTCATCTGCACAGGTTTTTCTTGCTACCACAAAGCAGTCCATTGAACAGAGCCATTTCTTCCTCTGTGCCTTGGGAAGGTAAGCATATGGAGCAGGAGACAAAACAGGCACCTGAGCTAAAATACACCTACTAAGGTCATACCAGCTTTGTGTTTTAGAAACACGAAAAAAACCTTTTTTTTTTTAAGAAAAAAACCTTTTTGCTGCATCTGTCTCATTTAAGGACACAATAACGTAACAACAGAAGTCTGGAACTTACCTGCAGATATCTTACCAGTACCCTTGTACTCCCCCATAGCTATAGGAGAAAAACCATTGGCTGAACCAAGTTCTGACACAGAAATTTGATATGGTGGTCTCAGCTTGATTTCTGTCTGCATATCAGCAAGATTCATCTTGGTTGACAAAGAACGTGTGTTGTTGTATCTCTGTTTGGTCCTCTGAATGAAGTTATCTGTGCAAAATTTAAAATAAAAAGGTATTTTTCTATGGACTTTGTTACTTACATAATCCAAGACCCTGCAGCTTTTCACTTCACAAACTGAAATGTATTGTTTGAATTATTTGTATTTATCTTGGATTTTTAATGCTATTATGCCTAATACATCATGGGTTATTTAACTGTGCAGTTAAAAAAAAATTAAGCTCTAAAAATCTAATTATGCAGTAACTGAATAAACTCATGACTTTTCATTGCATGAGACTGAATGTATTTCTAATACAATAGATTTACTGCACTTATTCTAGCTTTTCTGTTAGTTTAGTAAATGAAAAAATTATGTTGTGGAAGACAAAAAGTTTTCATAGAAATCTTCACAAGGAGGACAATAATGTTATACAGAAATTGTCAATAACTGCCTGAATTATAGACAGGAATTAACCAACTGGAGTATCTTCCCTTGTGTTTCTAAAACTGTAGTTATTTTTGCTCTGATGCATTTCATAAGAATATCTAATTACAGTAATTTCTAACATACAGTATTAAATAACATAAATTAATGGAATTCATAACAGCTATTACCTGGTATTTATGAGATGAGTTGCATTTGGCTCTGAAGATTAAATGCCCCACTACATCATAAGAGAAATAAAAATTTCTCCCTTTCATGTACTGAACAAGAGGTAGCACCGCTAAGAGCTAACATGGAACTGCAATCTTTTACTTGAGACATTTGTGAAGCTCAGTGACTTCACAGGTGAAGTATTTCAACAGGTATGAAGTCAAACAACTCCTAGTTTTATTAACCAGAAGAGGAACTCCAGAGCTGCTCACACAACGCTTAAACCAAAACCTACTGGAATGAACAGAAGAAAGTGTGGATAAAACTCTAGCAGCCTAATCCAATGCCCCCAGAAGTATTTCTTTATTGACTCCAACAGGAGTTAAATCAGATTTTTAAATCCACCTGAAACAGAGCTATAAACTGCTTTGGATACTTGTGTGTGTGTGCATTAAGTTACATCTATTTAAATACTCATTTGTCTTAGTATGAGAATGAAGGGAAAAAAGTCAGATCCTTACCAAACTCTATAAAACAGTACGGTCTGATAGCAGTATTCGTCTTCATCATATTGTAGGTAGTGATGAACTCCTTCTGAAGCTCATCCAGGAAACAGAAAGCCAGGACACTGGGATAATTTTCAGTGCACAACATCATATAGCTTACTCCCAGAGAACTTATAAAGCTAGAATTGAGAAAACATATTCAAAATTTCAAATTGCAATTCAGTGAATTAACTGCTTTTCTAGTCTGATCTCATAGTCTGTAACCAGAAAAAACAAGAACTTATCTGGGGGAGCAAAGCAATCAATGTTTACTGAAAAGTCCAACAGTATTCTAGAAGAAAAACAAGTTACTTTTAGGCAATGTTTTATTTGAACACCACATTGTACAACCATGTGAGAAGATGTGTATGTATGTACCTATATATGTGTGTGCTTGCACACATATACACACACTTGTGAAGCAGAAAATAACAAAGCTCTCAGGATGCAGAAGCACAGGAGGTTTGTCCCATAACTGCTTTTCACTCATCTCAAATGTGCAGTATGTGCAGCCCAAAAATGCAAAACCTTATCTACAGATTGGGGGGAGAGCTGTTGGCTTTTTCTAGAACACGGGAAGAAATAAAATTTCTTCTGTAGAATGCAGAACCAATAATTCTCCAATGATAGTTGCAAGGACAACCAGAGATGGCAAATATGAAACCAGAAAATAACAGTTTTCAACATACATATTCCACTGCATTTAGGCAATTTGTCAGAGTTCCGGTTTTCATGACACATTCAAACTTCTTTCAAATCTTGCTGGGTCATTTACAGTATTAAAAGTAATCAAAGACAAAAGCAGTAAAATCTACCCTGATTAAGCCTTATATCTCCTTCTTAAAAGTCTGTTTTAAGCTAATCAGTTTACAGACCAAATTTAGTCCATCCTGGGCTTTAATCCAAGAAATGCTGGAAACTCACAGATCCCTATAGGAGATGGAAAGGTCTTAGAACATTCTAGGATCATTCAGGTGGTAGACTTTCCACCCCTGCAATTTCTACATGGTTAACTAGGGGTTAAGGTGAAATTACTCACCCCATTTAAAATGTCTAAATTAGAATCAAAATTTTGGTCAGTTCAAGTGCAAGTGAATTATAAACAATAAAGAACTTCCGAATATCTAATCCAAACCTACTCTTCAGTGTAAAGCCACTCCTCACATAGTGTTGTCCAATGACGTTATGCCACTATAAAGGAGCTTCCATGAAAGTCTGAAGAGGTTCAAATCTCTCTGCAATTTCTCAGATTTTAAATCTCTGATACATAAATTGTGACAAGAATTAATCTTAGTTTGATTAAGCATTTCTGTTGTGAAGAGTTAACTTTTTCACTTACAAAAAGACACCACCTAGGACATTGGGAATACTTAAAAGAAAAGCCTTACTTTATATTATACTGTCCAGTTTTCAGAGTACATCTATCAGGAAGCTGAGAAAGTTTTTTTGAGAGCATTTTAAAATATTTTCTACATTCTTGCATTCCCATGCTCTGGTCATAATCAGTAGATGCAGAAAGTGGGAGTCCATCCCTCACCCGGACCACAGAGGCTGATAAAATCATAGACATTGCCAAGAGAGTTAACGAAAACCTGCAACAAAACACAGAGCAGGAGGAAGCAGAATTAACAAGAGAGTCAACTGGGATGAATCAAACTTCTCAAGCGGGTTCAGGCATAGTTAGGATTTTCAACTCTAACTCGGACTAGAGTCTTAACTGAACTAATCCACATGAGCCACAAAACAATTCTTCAAATCTAACATTAAATCAAAAGTTTAGCAAGACAAGTATTTAAAATGATTACTTATCTGCTAAGTAGCATCAGTACACAAATTTGCTCTCCTCCAAGTGGGCGAACTGCTAGAATTTATAGGAAGCCAAAAGCAAACACTTCCTCAGCTCTTAACACTGCTCTGCAGACTCCTACCATATACTACACCTATCACTTCAGACACTATGAAAAAATATTTGTGCCTCCCTCAGATGATGCTACTCAAGTTCCATACAGTCACAAACTGCAAAAGGAAACAGATTTCTGGATACAGCTGAAATATGCTTTTGTGTGTGATCCTGACATGTTTACAGCACCTTTCAAACTATGACGTTAAGGGTGCTTCACAAGCCTCAGCAGCTGAATGACTGCGTTCTCACAAGTCAGAAATCCAAATTTTCCCCAAAAAGACGCTACCTCTTCACAAAGACAGGAAATAGCTATTTTTCACCTGAACTCTAATCTTTTCTATTTCCCACTCCCCAAAGATTATACATCCATCAGGATATTTAATGAATAATCAACAACATTGAGGCTTTTCAAGGTTATTAACTCCTCAGAGAGAAAGAGGCATACAATAAAATAAGCACTAGAAATGTATTGCCATTTTCAGTTTAGTAAATTCAGCTTCATAGCCTTCACCTCCTTTGAGATCCATCACATTAGCTGAATAAATTCCAAATTAATACCCTTGTATTTTACTTGTACAGCACATCAGACTCTCCCCAAAGCTGTGGACCAGCTCTCAGCTGTGGAACATCAGACTCTTCCCAACAGCAGTGGAAGCCACTGTTGACTGCAGTGTGCTGAACTCCTTGGGGCTTTTATCAGGTTATTTCAGCACTTCACCAGAGAATTCCCTCCTGAACCAAGTGCTTCCACCAGCTGGACACAAAAACAGAAAACAACCCCAACTCCAGGACCTCCTCTAGCTCAGCTTGCTGGCAGGAAGCATTCAAGAAACTAAACCCACAGGTCTATAAACTTTTACCTATCTCTGAGTTTGTGCACGTGTTCCCAGAAGGGCAATTCACACGGAATGCACATGGACTCATTTTCTTAATTATGCTGCTAACCATATCACCAAAGCAGCAGCTCAAGAGCACGACAAAATTGCAGAGGAGCTTTAAACCGTAATGGTTCTCTGACAATAACCATCTCTACCACTCAGAATTCAATCCTGACAGGGACTTTTGGGAGCTGTATCAATATAAACAAAGGAGCAATGACAGGAGAGCAAAGTTTAAATACCCCTTCATTAACTTACTTCCACAAAATGTAATTTCATGGATCTGCATTTCCCCTGATGAAACAAATAACTTCCTTAGTAGGTAACACGAAGAGGAGAACGTAGCTCCACGTCCTTTTTCAGGAAAGGGCAGTGAACAGAACTGCACTGGGAGAGAAACCCACAATCCAGCAGCCAGCTCTCAGAAGAAAAGATATTATTCTCTTCCCTTTTTAAATTATCTCGACGGTTAAAGTTCATGTTGAGTTATCTGATGAAATAAGAACAAACAGAAAAAGTTAACAAATATATTTACTGGGTAACAACACGTTTCAGCTCTTTTTGTGAGGCCATACATATTGGAAAGGCCCTGAACATAGCCAACAGAGGTTACTCCAAAGACAATCAAAGAAAAAGAAAACTAGGGCAATAGAGATATTAAAATGTTTCTGTGTTCTTTAAGTGAAGTTCACCAAGTCCCTTCAGCCGAGCCATTTAAAATGGGAAAACATGTTATCAGTCTGCACAGTACAGGAGGAACACAGGTTTACACAATCTTTGACTCTGAACCCCACCATTCCCCTCATCCACCGTGTTTGATTAATCCACAATCTCTGAACACCTCAGGAACGAAACCCAGCACAACCACAGCTCTACTTCCAAAGCATTCAGATTTTCAATGTTCAATCTCATTATAGTTGCTTTGCTCCCACGACTGAGGACAAAGAACATAAATACCACTAACAAGAGAATGTATGCACAGACAACAGACAAAGGAAATATGAAGACATCTTTAGAAGTATTCTTTTAACTTTTCTATCTATTCTGTATATAAGTATTTGCAGAAATTTTGAACAAAACTTTTTTTGAGACTCCTGTTTATATTCAGAGAAATACAGGCTCTATAAAGGAAGACAAGCCTCTATTGAAACCTGCTAATTCTGTTAATGTACTATGAAATCCCTCAAGGTAGAAATCATGTTGAGCTGAAGATCTTTACACCAGTTAGGTTTTGTTACCATCATCTTAAAAACCCACCCAGTGAAAATATGGACTTTCTTCGCAGCCTCCTAACAGCAGAAACATAAAACCAAAGCCAGGAAAAGAAAATTACTTTGGCAGAAGATCATTCATATGTCAAGACATGGATAACACAAATACTGCAACAAAACATTCAGCCTTACCTGAGAAAGTATTTAACAAAGAAAAAAGTTTCCTAAATCTAGTTTACCCAGCTCTCAAAACAATACAGCTTTACACACAAAGCCAAGTGGTAAATTTGGGGTGGACTTCAATATTTAGAGATTGAAGAAAGATAAAGTAAAGCTTTTAGAGCTACCTCTACATGCCTTTTTTAAACACCTATTCAAAGCTGCATTAAGTAATTCGTTACAAACTTCATACATTTTCCTCCAAAAAGTCTGTATTCCTCAACCACCTGAAGATGACAAAAGACTGCACTCCCACTACAAATGGTCTACTGGATGTACAAATACATCTACTACAGGTGCAAGGAAACGAAGAGCCTGGGTTTGCTGTCTATTCCACGACAGAGCTGCGGAATCCCAAACCCAGGCAGCAGGCGTTTGGTCACAGCTATCACAGAGGCTCCAAACATGGCACCAGCCAGTGGAACCCCTTGTCACAGGCTGCTGTCCGTTCTACAATGTTATATGAACTTAAAGAGGCAACTGGAGGAGTTCACAGAAAAACTACCAGGGCTATTAGAACCAAATCACAACCCTTTGCTCAGCACGACCCTGACCTCCACACGAACACCAACATCACAGAAGCATCACTCCATGCTTGCACCATTCTTGTTTCCCTTCCTTTAATTACTTCTCCCCCACTGTTGTTGATTCCCCCCTGCACAGCTCTCCCCACAAATGAGGAGTGGGAGAATTCACGGAAAAGAGTGGCCTGGAGAAAGGTGGCCACAGGCAGGGTGGCTACTCCTCTGTTACTCCACCTTCCCAAGAGCTGTCCAATTCCTCGTGCATATGCCAGCACCCACTGCTTCACACCTAGCAATGAGCACGTGTGCCCCGTTTCCCTTCCTCCCATGAACGAGGAACCTCAGGCGATGGAAACCAGAGCCTGTTTCACTGAAGTGTTTTTTTGAAGACATATTCTATTATCAGGCTTTTTTTTTCCATGCTATGATGGTACTTGATCTGGAAGCAGCATCTAGAGAAGTCCTAGAAACACTGAAAACAGAAATGGGAACATTCCAGGATTTGTAACAAATTCATCATCTAACTTGTGATCTGACAGTTAATTGTTTTCAACTTATCTGACATAGTCTTGTCGCACTTATAACATAGTCACAAGTGTGACTATGATTTACTCAGGATACTTCCACTTAAAAAAAAAAAAATAAATCTAGCTTTCTCAAAATTCTGAGCAGATCGACCCTCCTGCACCTGACACCCTTCAGCCAACTAAATCACAGCCTTTCTCGCTGGGATGCCTGCCTCTCATAAAAACTTCCCATAAAATATAAAACTGCGAACCGTGTGCAAGCTGCACTCCTGTCAGACACAGAATAAAGATAAAACTTCTGCGCTTACTTCAAACGTACCTAATACTGTTGGACCATTTATTGTCCCCACTTCTGAGGGCTGTGACAGCTGCATTACACAGGAAGGAGCCTTTTTTCACTCTTCATCATACTTCAGAAATTTGTGTTACGAACTGGAGTACTACAGAAGGGCACAACAAATAAAGCCACTCTGTCATCACTGGATATGATGGCACAAGGGAATCCTAAATCACCAGCCAATTTAATCCTTCCCATAAAGCCGGGGGAAAGAGACCTCAGAGGCACAATCAAGATTCACTTAATCAACGAAGTTGGAAAAGACCTCCGAGATCTTCGAGTCCGGCCCGTGACTGAACACCCCCACGTCACCAGCCGCCACCAAGTGCCACGTCCAATCTCTGCTTAACACAGTGACTCCATCACCTGCCCGGCATCCCAATATAACCACCCCTTCTGCAGAAATTCCTCCTAAAGCCCAAACAACTCTGAAGAACTAAGGGAACGGAACAAGTTGCATCCCAAAGTTAGGGAGCTTGACCCTTTCACCTACCGCCTACTTACGCGGCAGCTCCGACAGGACCACCCGCAGCGGCAGCAGAGGCGCTGACTCAGTGCTCACTGCCTGAGGCGGATCCGCTCCGCTCCAGCTCACAAAACTTCACCTCCCGCTGAGCCCGGAGAGCGGCGGAGACCCCTACACCCAGCGGGTCCCGCTACCGAGCGGCGCTTGCCGGGAACCCCGAGCGGCCCTCGCTGCCTCCCGCGCCCTCCCCGCCCGCGGCAGCGGCGCTGCCGCC
>VWZN01007049.1:1088928-1130279 GCA_013396955.1 Regulus satrapa
TCGGCGAGCTCAGCCCGCCCAGCTCCGGCGGCTGCCCCGGGGGCTGCGGGGCGGGCCCGCGGCTGCCGGGGGCGAGCGGGACGCCGCTCTTACGTGGTTGGGATGCGACGGTCAGACTGCCGGGCCGGGCTTCTGGGTGTGGGTGTCTCTCATCGGCCGGGCGGGAGCGGCCGAGCCTCCGCCAGCGCTGTCTCGCGGAGCCTTATCTGAGGCGGAATTTATCATGGGATCGGTTGGAAAATACCTCCGGGATCATCGGGGCCAACCTATGACCCCGCACTACTGTGTCAACCAGACCATGGCACCGAGTGCCGCGTCCAGTCTTTACTAAAACACCTCCCAAGGATGGCGACTCCACCGCATCCCTGGGCAGCCCAGTCCGTTGTCAAATCACCCATTCTGTGAAGAAGTGCTTCCATAATGACCGATCTGAACCTCCCCTAGTGCAGTTTACCGCTGTGCTCTTGTCCTGTGCCCTGGGAGGAGAGCCCGACCCCCCCGGGCTCCAGCTCCTCCCAAGGAGTTGTAGGGAGCGAGGAGTTCACCCCGAGCCTCCTCCAGGAATTCGCTGCGCTGCCGACACAGCTGAGCTTTAGGAGCTGCGCTCTTTGGGCTCCGCCGTGTAATAACTGCTGGCAGCCGCTGGCTGGTGTCCGCCAGGTTCAATGGATCCCAGAGCCTTTGGCACATGCCCGGCACTGTGTGAATAACCAGGTGCGCTTGGGGTGCTCTGCTGGGCCGGCGAGCGTGGCTGCTGGCACGTGTGTGATGGGGACAGAACGGAATAGCCACCAGCAAAAGTGCGCAGAGATGAGACCAGATGCTAGGCTAATCTCACTCATTTCCCAACAAACCAACTGGGCATGTTTCAACAATAAATGACAATACAAAAGTGAAAGTTTGCAAACCTCATTAGTAACCCTAGAGAGAGGTTGTTATTTCAAAACTCTTTACTGCCACAAGTATAATTTTCTCCCTGTACTACTCTCCAACTTTGCTGTTTTGTACCGAATCACACAGTTTTAGCCTGTTGGCTCAAATCTCAAATGAAAGTAGCTTATTTCCTCACTAACGCCTTTTAATTTCTCCTTCCATCTGTTACTACTCCACTATCCAAGTGCCTGCAGCACGGCAGTGTTGGGATGGAGGTAACACACCTCACACTCTTGGACTCTCAGGCTCTGCTGAGCTGTACTCAGGAGCAAGGGAATCAGGAAGATGGTGCTGGAGAAAATCAGTGCTCTCCAACCTCAACTCTGCCTTCTCCAAGCAGTTTTAATTGGATACCTCTGGCAACCTTGGATATCAGAGGGATGTCACCTCACTCCCTATTCCAGTAATCCAGGTGAGGAAAAATGATCTCTTGGGTCTTAAAAAGGGGAGGAAATTGCTGTTGGTGGAGGTTAATTTCACCCTTTCAGCCTCCAGGCTTTCTTTGTGCTTCAAGCAAAGCTCAGCCAAGCCAAGGGCTCAAGCTCTCTGAATCAAGCAAGGCCACAGCAAGGACTACAAGATTAACTGTGGCTCTGGGATTGAGTAACAGAGGGAAAACCGGGGGAAAAAAGGAAAAAAAAAAAGTTTTTAGAGCAGCCTTGAGATGGGAAAATGGTGAAGAGGGGGTCAGAAGATGGGGCTGGTATGGAGATGTGGGAGATGAAGGAAGGAGCTGGTGAGCAGAGGGGCCACAGCAGGAGAGGTCACCCCCTTGGTGAGGTAGTTTTTCTCTGAACATAAAAGCTCAAACTAAAGCAGTGTCCTGGAGAGCCTTTCCTGAGCACCCTTCTCTCAGTGAAAGCTGGCTGTTGTTTGGAAATGCCAAGGATGTGCACCACCAAACAGGTCTGGCTAAAAGCCTCGCAAGGGATGGAACATCTGTGTGTTTGAATGCACAGCTTGGCATCTGCCAGTATCTTGGCCTGTCAGGAAAAAACTGTTCCCAGTCAGGCTTTTGTAGAGTGGAGCATTGGAACATCTCAATCCTGACTGACTACGCACAAGTAAGGCACATGTTCAGAGGATGATACATTAATCTGAATAATTTCCAGAGAGTCCTTATCCTGTATAAACAGAATGCACAGTATTACAAGCTGCTACACAGTTTAACAGCTTATGATAGCATCTACTGTAATGCAAAGAACTAGTGATTACTTAATTAGACGCTGTCTAAAGGTTTGTGATAAGTGCATACATGTGTAATTTTAATTTTTCTAGTTCTTCTGAACTGTTTATCTTTCGACCCTAAAATTCTCTTAACCTTTTGTAAATGTTTTAAAGAAAAAAAAGATAAGCATTTTGCATTTACATAAGCAGTATTTCAAGTATTGTATATACACCTATTAGTTAAGATTCCTAGGGGCAAACCACACATTATTCTTTATTTTCAGGTGAACCTGGCCCCAAGAGGTTAAATAAACCACACAAGGTCAGTGGAGGGAAGTGTGGCAGAGTCAGAAGCGAGGCTACAGTTCCAGCCCTCCCGGCTCTCGAGGTGAAGTTAAATCGTATCTGTTATTCCAGAATTTGCATGGCTAACAAGCCAGTTACACTTTAAATCGCGTCTTTTTCTTGTCCCACTGGCTCCCCTAAGACACGGAAGCACTAAAACATTGTCAGAGGGGCAGCGTGCAGTGAATGCATTAGTGAAAGCTGCAGCCAGAGATAAAACAGATTCAGCAGAAGTAAATCCAGCCCAGCGCAAAGGGGGGCCAAAGTGGAGAAATGAGGTGTTGCAGAATGGGATGAGGGGAGGTTGGAGAGAGAGCGGGATGGGAGGGACGGGTGACAGAGGAGTGCCCAACCCCTGGGAAATGCCAGCAAGGCGCCTCTAGATGAGCAAACTAGAGAAGCAATGCGCTGGCTGAGTGTGTCATCAGGCAGCTGCAAGCAAAGCCCAACAGCGAATGCTCAGAGATGAGTTAGGACAGGATTTACCTCACCAAAGTTCAGTGATCTGGAAATTGCCCTCTGTGAAGAAGCTCTTTGTTGCTATTTCTCCTCAGTCACTGCAGGCTGCAGACATGTCCTGCTGCATTTATACACCTCAGCTTTGGATGACTAAAGGTAGGGAAGACAAACCCCGAGGCTCTGTCCACTGGATTTAAACATGACTTTTAAATCAGGTTTCCCCAAGGAAAAATATCCAGCTTGAGGAGCTGGCAGTAGTTGTGCTCATCAGTGATGGATTCACAGGAACAACACAAAAGGAAGGTTCTGAAAGGAAAAATCAGCTTCAGGTTTTTTTGCAGCAAATTAAACTGTGGAATATATCAGATTATGGATCCACTTTTTAACTGTTTTTATGGGGAAAATGAAAGCCTTTTCTGATTTAGACTCATTTAACCCAAAGCCTTCATCTTTTTTTTCTTTTTTTTTTATTTATTTTTTTTAAACCGAAAGGCATAAACCCTCTCCTTCTGTTTACTACACATTTCTCATTCTATTGCTTCTTTCTCTGTACTTTTTTTTATTTCTTATATTTTTCTTAAAGCTTGGTGCTTGGAGCTGGAGATATTCAAGCTGGAGCTTTAGGTAAAAAATCAGAGTAACAAGCGTTAATATGATTCCTGTTTCTTGGACAGTAATGTCAGCTCCCACAAAGACCAGGTATATGTTGAGTTAGTGAACTCACATGGAGCGCAGCCCAGCTGCATCACGAGGCCTTTACACTCCAAATCAGGCTCCTGAAATTATGGCACTGGCTAAAAGCCCGTGACTTTCTAACAATTTTGCACTCTAAAAAAATTGCATTTGATTTTAGAGGCTTTAGAGAAACCTGTGTCCGTAATCGCAAGAGCGAGGATTACACTCGCTGGAATGAGCTGTTCTTGCTAACACAGCATCAGCAGAAGTGTGAGCAAGGTCATAAAAATCATCAGCAGTATATGCAGTTTATTTCCTTGCTTTTCTTTTTTAAAAAACCTCCTCTGCTGATTCAGTCTCAAGGTCCTGTGCTGGGCCCACAAGTTTCTTTCCTGGATCACTAGTATTTAACTCTCAAGGGCTTTGCAAGACTGAAGCAACCTCGGAATGTGACAGAAAGCCTCTCACTGGTAATAAATACAGAACAAAACACAGCGTTATCCCAACGGCGCTGTCGCAGCAGGGCCCAGTATGTTCTCCTGCATAAAGAACATCCTATTTCAGAAAAGTAATCTTCACACTGCATCTCAATTAGTTTGAAAAGCAACCTAATGTTAATGCGTTTTTATTTACAGGGCCATAAGCATTATGGGCTTATGGAAAGAACACCAGTGAGCTTTTCTGATGATCGTGTCCCAAGCCACTCCAACAGTGATGGGCTCTCTTTGGGGCTTTTCTGCTTACGTTCTTCCCTTTCTGGTAGAAGCAGCTGATCTGAAAAGCCACATGAATATACTCCTAGTACACATAATCCCTTTAGTTCCCTGCATGACTGTAATTGAACACATTGGCAGACTTTGTTTGTATTTAAATATTTTCATAGAAGGGAAAGTCATTCCAAGCTGATCGCTTCATGAGGCCAAAAATTTCATTAGGAGCCATTTGAACAATTACAATAAATTTTTAAAAAGTCATTATTTGTCAGTATAGTTGTTCCATAAACACTATAATTTATATTAAAAGAATTGTTAGTCCCTAATGAAATTTGTTTATGATAATCACTGCAACAAATTTATTGAGTAAGAAAGAAAACACACATGGCTTTGTAATGCAGAGTTAGGTTGTTCTATTTTAAATTTAATTCAGAAGGATAGAAAGGTTTCTTAGGAATGAAGGGATTATAAGTACTGTAATATCTAATAAGATTATAAGATGAAGGTGCAGTATTTCACTGTAGTAGAAACCCACTAAGACACAGGATGGGCAGAATATTCTGCATTATCAAATCCAGTCCCTGGGTACTGCAGGCAACTGGATCACATGGTCCATTTAATACATTTTGTGAGCTTCATGAAAAACTAGGTGTGGTTTCATCCCTATAGTTTTTATAGCCTCCCTATGCAGGTGGATAACGAACACCTAATTGATAGTCTAAATTATTCATGGCCAATTTATACCTACTTGCTCATACACGCAGCTGTCCTACCCTCAATATTCCCCCTACCTGATGTATTTACAGAAAGTAATCAAACCACATCTCACTCTTCAGCTGCTGGGCTAAACAAGCCCCTGCTGCGTGCTGTCCTTTCCTGAAAGGCTCTCCTCAGCAGCCCTTTGCTGTACCCATTTCATTAAGAACCCAGCTTTCTTTAACACCATCGCAATAATGTGGTTTATTCCAAACGAAATCTTATGAAGGGCTTCTTCACAACGTTCATAACTTCCCCTGCTTTGTTAGAAATGTGTATCCTGCTGCCTTTTAGAGTTCCAGTTGCCTTTTCCATGCCCATGCTGCACTGCAACATGAAATCTTTCGTGTCGTTGGAGGTTTTCTGCAGACTTTTGTCTGCTGCTACTTCCCTTATTGCTTCTGAGGCCTCACTCTTCAAGGATATTCAGCTCTTGCTGGGAGATATTCTGAACTTTCTCTACACTCTGTTTTCCAAATAGGTCACTGATTAAAATAATAACAATCAGTCTTAAGACTTACACTTTAGGAGCTCTAAATAATTCCCTTTCAATACAGTTCAGCTTCTCATCTTCCAACGCCGTGTATGCCTTGCAGTTCCTCTCTAAATCTCAGACTTCTCCATGCAGGAGATATAAATTTATACATGGTTCCTCACTGGCTGTTTTAGTCAAGTCCAGACAGCCAGATCTCCCTTCTTTGTCTGGCTAATTAATTACTCTATCAAAGAAACCCATGCAATGGAGTTTCTAGCCTTAGTAAATACCCGTTCCATTTTATTCTGTTTTCCAATGACTGTCATGACTTTTACAATTCTCTCCTCCCACATTCTTTCCAAAAGCCTGACATAAAATATTGCTGCACACAAAACAAAATATATTGTGCTTTTTCAGTGAAAAATCTATGTTTTATTTGTCTTTGGTATAGATTAGTTATTTATATCGATATACAATTTTTACTAGCAGGTAGTGTTGAGCAGCAGTTATAGATTGGTTGGCTCTATTTTCTCAGAAAAAATGTATATGCATCCTTTTTTATTCAAAATAGTTTTAGTATCATTTTTTTAAAATGAATTGGAATACAAATTTGGCAGGCTGGTCCAACTGTGGCACAGTCCCACATGCAGCAGGGTCTTTTCCTGAACTCTTTATAGTTAACAGACACATGGTGCAGAAAATCAGACAACATGCACAGTGACTTGTATGGCCATCACAGGCTTTGGGCATGGCAGAAATGCAGGTTTTGAAGAAACAGGGAAGAGTTGGGGAGGATTTGGCTGAGAGCTGCTGGATGACTGTTTCAGATAGAGGTAAATTGCATAGAGTGTTGTCTTCTTTGTGCTTAATTTTAATTATGTTGTGGGCAGTACACGAATTGAAAGAAGAGCTAGTAAGAAGCGAATTCAAGACTTGAATTTCAAGTCCACTGCTGACCCACAGACTTTGTGTGTCCTTGGGCAAAAAGCTTTGTTGGGTTTTTTTCGTCTCACTGCCTCATCTGTAAAACAGAGATAACACTACTTCTTTTTTCCCAACCTGACTATTTACATAATAAAAGCCTTTCCATGCATGACCGACTCATATATTTGTACAGCATCTAAAATAATGAGGACCTGGATCTTGGGACTACAACACAAACAATACACAACAATTAAGATTATGCATCCATCCAAAATATACCTAATGCACCTCATACTACAGTACCTTGCCAGAGAGCCATGACTTTATTCCACGGTGAATTCTGTTTCTTTGATTTCTGCAGTCCCTCCTCTTGTGCTGCTCTTTTGCCTGAGAAAAGCTTTGGCAGAGAGTTAAGTTTTAGGTAAGCAGTGACAATGCTTTTGGGGTGTACTGCAGGTGGAAGGCAGGATGGACCCCAGGGCCCGAAGGGAATTGCATGGAACTGGGCAGCATTGCACAGCATCTCTGCATTTCTGCAGCAGCTCTCCTGGGGCCCCATTCCCCTCCCACGGGATATGGGAAGATCTGCCTTAAAGGATGCTTGTCCTTCTGTGAAGAGGGAAGAAGAGAAAGAGCCTCTCATCCATCTTGTCTCTGGGGAGGACTGTGCACCCACTGCAGCTGAGACTAGCACAGAGCTGTCTTCTCAGTAAGCAAACCTGCCCCTTGGAGAGGAATCAGTAAGTCTGGGGATGCAGCAGGAGGTGCTGGATGTGCTCCTAGCGTTCCATGCTTGTGGAGTGGGTAAACATCCCCTCACCATCAACCAGGAGGCTACAGGATCGGAGGGAGATCCATTACTGTGTTGCACATTTTCCTAGGAAATGTTCTCTGAAGAGTTTCTGCTCAGCTTGAAGAAAGACAGCTTCCCACGCCAGAATTTTTGGGAAGTGGGAAGCTTTTCCCCCCAGCCTGTATGCCCAGAAGGTAATGCCAGAATACGGTGGAGGTCAGGCTGGGTTCACACTGCGATTTCCCTGTGTGCTGAGAGAAAATAAAACAGAGAGTGCTTGGCTGCCCTGAGCTGGTGTGTCCAGGCCCCGAGGCTGGGTTGGCTCTGCAGCTACTTGGCACGGAGAGGAGGAAAAACATGCATAAATTAAGAGCTCTTAAGGCCACTTTCCTTCTTTGGTCCCAGAATAACTGGCCGAGGGCACTTATATTGCAGCAGCAGACCAACCCCTGCGTGGTGACAGGTGACACTCTTCAGTGCTTCCCTTGTGCTGGCAGTTGCACCATGACATTAATTACACTCTGCAGCACTGCCCTGGCTAAAGAACATGGGCGTTGAAAAAACAAACTTCATCTCCCTCCTTTTCTTCATGAGGTTTCTACAAACAAAAAAGAACAAGAGAAGTGATGGGAACTGCGTTATTAATAGTACCTAGTTGTAAGCTATTAGTTTGGTTTCCTGTCCTGCACAAGGAAGATGGCATTGTGCTGTGAATATTGTCTTAAGGGAACTCAGGCTGGACACCAAGGGTCTGTTACAAATGTTGGGCACCAAATTAAACACCCACACATCCTGAAAGGACCAGCAACACGACACAAAGAATTATTCATTTTGCCAGCAATAAAATGACAAAGCAGAGGAGTGACAAATGCTCTAGATAAACCAAGAGCTCCAATTTAATGCATGGGATAAGGACCTCTTTTTTCCAAATAAAGACTCCCAAGTCTTGCAGTTTCTTACTTCTCCATAATTTAGCCGTGCACATATTTGGCATTTAGAGTGTGACGGATTTACACATTTGCTATCAAATGAGCTGCAAGAGCTAATCAGCTCGCACAGAATTGCACATATTAATGAAGAAGGCTCTTCTGCATGCCTGCGATGTAGACACCCACTTAACTGGGGCACCAGAGACTAATTTGAAAAGATTTTGTTCACGTAGCTCTTTTCCTATGATGAATGCTTGCAGGGAATCATGCTGTAGAGAGGGAGCAAGCAGTATCTGCAAAATCTGGCTAAATGGTTCTCATTACTGAGTGATGGAAGAGCAATAGGAAAGATAATTTATTAGTGGCTCAAAGCTAATGAGAATAATTAGCACTATTATGCTTTCTAAGCAAACACAGAATAACTGTTCCTTAAGGAGCGCTGTCTCCTTGCAGCCGTGCCTAGTGCTCTGGGCAGGAGGACATGAACGTCCAGAGGGAGGAATCTTACAAACCAAGGACCAGGGCAGCTGTGTGGAAACACCCAGACATCCTATGGGGCCTGCATTTGAGCTGTGATTTCCTAAATTTTTGGTGAAGAGACTATCTTTTTTCTATCTCAAAACCAACTACACTGGGCTGATGAATAGAGTTTACACTTCAGCTTAACTCCTCGGAAACCAGAGGGTGGAAATTGCTGCCTTGGATACTGAGATTTTCTGTAATTGCATCACACTGTACCTTCCAAAACCGTGCAAAAGCCAAGCCAGTCAACAGTGCTTTGCAGGGATTATTTCAGCAGCAATGGCCAGTCCCCAGGAATCCTGGCTGCCAGCAGAAAAAATGGCATTTGGCTTCATTTCCTTTGTAGACACCCAGGTACTCTCCTTCCTCACTCTGTAAATAAAAGCAGGATGTGCAGAGAAAACGTAGCATCTTCTTATGACCAGTCAAAGAAACTAATGGGAAAAATTCTGGTTTCCAATCAGTTCCAGCACAGAGCAGTGATGTACACAACCGGATTAGCCAAAGGGCTGCACTCCTGTGGCTCCCACAGAGCCACGGAACGCTCAGGGATGCTGGGCTGCCAAAGGCAAAGGAAAATGCCAGAGGTTGGCTACAGTGCTCAACACCTGCTGATAAAAGCTGATTTTCTCTCCACCTCTCAATTTTCAGAATTTACTCCTGCAATCCCAGTGTTCCATTACAGACCCAATCACACTAAAGTAAGCTCTTAAATTAAAACGAGGTGCACGTGGGCAGCAGTGCCCACTCCCTCGAGTGTCGTTTGGAGCAAATAGCTTGTTTCATAGTTTGTAAAACACAGTTGGCTGGGGTTCAGTGTTATTCTAGGAAATCCATGTAGGCAACATTTCTTTCTTGTAATATAGCACAATCAAGAATATGGAGAGTGAGTCTGATTTTTGCTTTTTAAAAGGCAAACAGACAAAACATGTGTAGGCTATGCTGCCCAGTCTTGACTTTTCTTTTGACAAGCAGTTCGCCTCTAAAATCAAAATCACCCATCAAGCAATTCCATCTGAAACAAGACTCTCTGAAGCATTCTCTTAGTACTTACTCATGATGGGAGTTTTATCTGCTTTTTTACTCCCAAATTATATGCTGCAAGAACACAGACCTTACCTCTCTAATCTTTTTTCACCAGTAATATCAATCTATCTTCGCAGATACATATCAAAAGCATTTTAAGTTAGAAATTTGGAGACTTCATTTGGCCTGAGTGGGAGTTTAGAAAAATTCCCAAGGCTTTTTCACCCAACTGCAATTATTTAGGAGGGGCTTGGAGGTCATTGTGACTGTCAGATCCAAAATGCAGTTTTACAGGGGAGGAAAGAAGAAATGGAGATTTGTTAGGTTGCTTTTCTAGATTGGAAGGCAAGTCTCTTCTGGTCTCTGTTGGAGGAGTTGCTGTGGTTTGAACAAGTAAGGACACAGTTACTGGGTCAGAGAGAGATCGATTACACAGAGCCAAGCCTTCCTCTGAGGTGGCAGGGGCTGGGATAGAAGCTTGTGCTCATCCTGGGACTCCCAGCTCGTGTTTGCCATATCCCAGAGCATTCACTCTCCTGGGAACATTTCCCTCCTTTTCCCTCCTTTTGACGGAGGGAACAAATCCAACATTTCAGGCTCTTTCATTAGATGGGAAAACCATTTCCAGCTTCCAGTATGCACAAAATGCTTGGCCCCGCCGCCCTTCATCTCTTGGTCCAGCCACACAGCAGGACTAACACAGCCCTCTGGGCTATTTATATCTTGTTTAAGCCAACACTGAGGAACAAAGTGATGCACAATCCTTGCTCAGCC
The DNA here is from genome assembly GCA_013396955.1 of Regulus satrapa. NCBI lineage: Eukaryota > Metazoa > Chordata > Aves > Passeriformes > Regulidae > Regulus > Regulus satrapa. The sequence continues at coordinate 1,099,420 of VWZN01007049.1, forward strand.
TCTCTGCCGTGTCCACGTTTTACCCTTCCTCAACAAGATTTAATCTGCTTAGGGTTAACTATGTAGCGGATGTTCAAGACCTTTGAATCACACCTTAAAGAGACTGAAAGACCAAACCCGTAATTGCAAGAGCAGAATCTCTGATTCACTGCAAACCATTTGTTATCAGCAATTAAGTTTCTTGCTGATAAATGATTCATGACTTGAAAGCCCAGATTACTCACTTTTAACCATGGTAGAAATTCCTGTGTGATTATGAACGCCTGGGCTACGCATCTCCTGCGACAGGCTGGGAAGTCTGAATGTGTGAAATGACCAACCATTTAAATACGGAAAATAAGAGCTCTCACATATATTTTTCATTTACAGTTTGTAGAAAATAACAATATATTTCAACTGCAATGTGACTGATGTGAATATAAACATAAATTGACTTCACTAGCAAATATAAACACCAACTTTTGCTTTACTGGAGGCAAGAGAACTAAAACAGTGTGACTGCTATCCAGACCTGGTCTACTAATTAAAAAGGGCTTGAAAGCAAAGCTCCAAGCTCCTGGTACACTCTAGTTCACAGTAACTAAGGCTTTTGTTAGCCATTTGATGTAATCATTTATGGTGTTCAAAACTGCATTTTTCAAAAACCATTCAGACCATAAACCAGATGAGTCATGACCCTGTAACAGAAGGTAGATTATTCTCAAATATTTTATATTTGTGCATTAACACATGCACAACACATTTTTTCTTAGCCAAGAAAAAAATGAATGGCCAAGTCCAAGAAGTAACTGACAAAAGACTGAAGGGAAAAATGAGAATTTCTAATTTTATTATGGTGTAACCAGCTGTAAGGAATTACTGGTCTGAAACACAGTGTGCAATTGTCTTATCCTAAACATTTACTAAAGCCTGTAATTCAGAATGATCCTGACTAGTGAAGTCACCATTGGCAAGCTATCATTTTTTTCTTTCTTATTTTTGAAGAAGTCTGCATTTCTCACCAATTAGCACAAACACAGACACAGCCTATGCACGGAAATGCTCAACGTTTTTCTGGAGGCTGTATTTCGTTCGTGCCAGCTGCTTTGACTCTGAGGTAAAAGAGACACAGCAAGTTCTGGACTGATCATATAGTTTGATAGTTTGCTAAAAGCAGAATTCCTGTTTGAGATAATGGCATCAATATGTATTGTTTCCTAAATGCAGGGCGGAGTGCCTGCTACTTATGTGAGGATAGCTTGAAATAAAGAATTCTCACGATCTTCTGCTAAAGTGCCATACACCATGTAAGAAACTCTGCTAATTGAAAGGGAAAAAAAACAGAGCAAGAATCTTCATAAATTAAGCTACTTTTACACTCTGATATTATGTACTATCAGGCAGATGATTTTTCTGGGTGAAGAAGCTCATCAGGTGCCTAATAAGAGAAGATACTTGGCACAGCTCCATGGCCATTCCAATTGATGCCATGGTTAACAAGCTGGCTACCATACAAGGCCAATCAGGCTACTGGTATTCCACAATACTCACTAATGGCTTCAGCAGCTCCACGGTGCCAAACATACAGTGCCATTAATTAGGCAAGAGAGAGAAGGGAAAAACACCCAGGAAGGAAGGAGACGCCATTCGCCTCCTGAGCAGCCCCTCGGCACAGCCTGCGGATCCGAAGGAGAACAGAAGGAGACTGAGGAGCGAGAGGTGACAGCTCTCTGCTGTGAGGAGCTGCTGAGTGCCCCCCGAGTGCCAGGGCAGGGGGGGAGCTCTCGTGGCTCTTCCTAAGCCACCACCAGCTGTGGTCATTCGCTCAGGGAGGAAGAAGCTGAACAAGGCTGATTAATGATAAAAATACTCGTCCTTTTCCAAATTTATTTTTAGCTCAAAGTGAATCACAACTTCCTGCCCCTCCCTCTCCCCTCCTGTGAAGACAGAAGTACCTCCAGATCAACTTTTTAAACGTCAAAAGTGTCACACATTTCAACTGCTGCTGATACAGGTTTTACAGTGAAGACTGTCAGAGAGAGATTGTGCAACTCCTTAAGGAGCAAAAAGGAAATACCCCTCCTACAAATGCAGATAAACTTTTGTAAACAGATAATACACACAATTACTGCATTGCCAGAAGTATTCTGCATTCAGTACTATGCATTTCTCAAAACGTAACACTTTACAACACATATTTGATATGACCCAATCACAACTTGAAAGGAAACTGTGTACCCTGTAAGAAGAACCATGTACTCCTGTAAGACAGTCATTCCTGCCTAACTTACAGATACACTGACAGTACTGATGGCAAAGAAGGGCTGAGTCTGATTTCACCCATGCTCTGCTGATTTTTAATGTGTGGCTTAATTCATTCAATACATTTTATAAAGGTATGTAAACAGTTCTGATTTAAAGACCAGAGAGGTTTAAATTAAATTAACAGATCTGGACTGGTCAATGTTAATGTCTTCATTAACTCTGATACCTTATTTATCCCTGAGCACCTTAAAATTGTTCCCCCCAAATCTCAGTCAAGAACACGTAACTATTTCACAAGAATGTAAAACATTTGAATAAATCTGTGTCTTATAAATCCCATTTTCCTGCACTGATTTAAACAGAACATAACAAATCCAAACCAAATCGTGTCCCCATCCCTTTGTTTTTTTACATGTACTGCAATATCGGAACAAAAATTTCATCCTAACAAACAACATCACCTACAGACACACTACAGACTACAAAAATATTGCATAGGAGTGTCAGTGGGCATAGTCTCCCAACATGAGAGAAAATGCTAAGTTTTTCTTTAAAACATTATGGCAACATTCTAATTTATTTTCCTTTTAAAAATCAAGTGGTTTCACTTTATTTCAAAATTGTACAAAATGGCCATGGCTGTTTATAAAAAAAAAGTCTCTGTCTTGAGAATATGTGAAGTCTCAGGTGCATCAACAAAAGACCTGGAACCATTCACAGTGCAGCGGAAAGCTTCTTTTGAGGCAGAAACTACAATTCATCCTTCTTCTTTCCTACTCTTTCATGATCTCTTTCTCTCAGGGTTCGCATGAAAGTGGTGAATCCAGACTCCTGGTTTTGAAGGAAGAAAAATATGGATCATATTTTTACCAACAAAGCAAAACAATGCATGAAGAACACTTTGAGCTTCTGTATCCCAGCAGAATATAAACTAAGGAGCAGTTGTTTAGTTTCTGTGTCCCACGGCAGAACAGAACCTAGGGAGCAGAAACTGCTTCTGCATTGCCTCATCGTGCCATGCTCCGGTCCAGTGCTGCTCCACTGCAAGGGGAAAACATCCATGCACATCCCACATGTCAAACCTTGAAGAGATGGGACACAGACAGAGAGTCCCTAAAACTCACAGGAAAAGGTAGAATCTGTCACGAGAAGTGCCACTGATGCCTTTTTGTTGAAAACACTCAAAAGACATTTTCAAGCTGCCTTTGTGTCCTATTTGTGTCATTTTTAAAGCAGTTACTGGATTTTTGTTGACTATACACACATTTGCCACTCATCCTCTAATAGTTTTGATCACGATTTTCCTCCTTCTCCAATGATGGAATTTTTTTTTGAAGTTACTATTAAAATTATTATCAAAAATTTCAAACCTGATTGTCTAGATGCCAAACTTTGTATTTCAACAACTTGTAATTTAAGGCTGTTGAATGCCAGCAGCTTCTTTTTCCAAGGAAAGCTGTGAACACAGCTCTCAGGCATTTCAGAAGGCTCAGATGAGGGGAGGTGTAAACACCTGTGTTGGAATACACTGTCTATTGGTACCCCAAAACTGAACTTTTCTGGCCTAGTGACATTTCTCCCACCCAATCGGACCAATTTTTGCTTTTAATCAATCACAGAACACACCACTCAAAACTGGTGATGAAAAGGGAAAATACCAAAGGTAGAGAGCAACTAACAGAAGCTAAAGGCTTGGAACAACAAAATAAAATAAACACAAACCAAACCAAGTGGCTGAAAGCTTTTAGAAAGGCTGAACCACAAGAAGTTTTTCTAAAACTATTCACTATTCTTCCACTGAAAAAAAAAGGAAGTGCTAAGTACAGCCCCCAGCATTACCATGGTTAGAGGTAACAAACCCCAATTCAGTGCTGCACAGGCAGAAGATCGTAGGTCCTCAGAGAGGTGGAAAGGGAACAGAGCAGCCCTCAGCAGAGAGACTGGGATGTTCCTGTTGGGGAATTTTTACCCAAGAAAGGGGTGGCTTCATATAGGGGATTTGCCAATCCACTTTCCAGAGTATGAATAAATATCTTCTAACTCCTGTGGCCTCAGAGCACTCCTGTATTGGATATTAATTCTTTTTAACAGCCACCACGGATCCTCCCTTTCATGTATCGTCTCTCTAAGAATGGGTTAGAGATGCAAAAACTGCAGCTGAAATCTCACTTGAATTGTTGGCTACTGCACCTATCTTCACTTTTAAGAAAAGATCCAGAATTGGAACCAAAAACGGTATCCATAACAACGGCTGGATCAGCACCATGAAATGGTAATTGCTGGAGTCCGAGTAAGCTGAAGAAAACTGGGAGGCGAAGCTCTGTGAAGACCTCCCCGAGATTCTGACTAACAGAGAACCTCCAAACATGGCTTTTAAATTCATGCTTCTGTATAATTTTCTGAGCTCTAAGAGCAGCGGTAACTTTCAGGCAAGAATCTTTTTTTCAAAATCACTGCATGGCTCAAAGACCTCAAGTTTTTCTTGCAGTCCCCCAGGCAATCAATGGCTGCTGAGGAGTAACCTCCCTCGAGGAGTTTACGACAAAGGCGGCCCACAAATAATTGAATTGCTTCCTTATTTTCAAGCACTTTACAACCACTGAAGGCATTATGCCATTTCTGCCCCCGTTTCTTGCACTCATAGCACATAATTAGCTGGCCACAGCAGGACAAAAGAATGAAACTTCAGCCCAGGGGTAGATGGCACGATTTGTCTTCCCATCCTGAGTGCCAGAAGTGAATCTGATTCAGGGCAAATGAGATATTTACTTTCCTCTAGTCTCCAAAGGATAGCTTTGTCCTGGCTATAAAACCAATGGTCCGTCACCATTTGGCAGCCCTGGCGGACCTGTAACACGTTTTCAGTGTCCATGCAATCCAGAACTGACAGGAGTTAAGTCCTGTATTTCCTGGCATTCCTGCCAGCAGCACATGCAATAAACCCTTCCCTTTCACTCAGTCCGAATTCAGTCACAGATTTCAGCTTAAAGAATAAAATATACAAAGAGTATTACCAAATCTAATCCTTTTCCCTCTTCTCATATTCCTAAAAATAGACCAAGAGTGTTCCTAACGCAGAGATGTACAGAGGTGTGGTACACTATGATTCATCCATGTAAGACAGCAACAGAGGCAGGGTAAAAATCCACTCAATTCAGTTTTCATTTGCAAGGCAGGACAGGCAGAGGAGACCTTCCTCCCTGAGCCAGGTGATGACTCTTGCTCGCACTTACCCCTCGATCTCCAGTATATTTTTCCACAAATTTCCCGTAGTTGTAGTAGTTGAAGGTGGGGTAGCCATCGACCCCCTCCTGCTTACACAGGTCATGATTCTGTCCTTTGGCACAGTCCACTGCAGCGTAGGCGATCTGGAACACAGGAGATCACACTGAGGCAGGAGAAGACAAAGCAAGAGCCCGTTTCATGGTGATGCTGCAGCAGCTTAGCCTCAGCACTGAGAGAGACCCAAGTCTTCTGTAAGGGCTCAGCTGTGCAGGGAGGGCAGAGGATGGTCATCACCTGGCCTGTGCAGCTGCATGGCACGTTCAGCTCAGAGCAGAAATCACCTTCACAGCCTTCCCACTGAGCTCTGCGTTACTCCAAACAGGAAATCCAGAGGCTGGACTAATAAAACCAAATCCAGGCACAGTGGTCACAGCTCTGTCACACTGCAATATTTTTCCTTCACTTTGGTCTTAAGTGATGAACAGTGACAGTGGCTTTGGTGACAGTAATGACCCACCCAACCCAGCCTCATTCCTGTGGCAGGGCTAATGCTCAGCAAAGTTACCAGACATGGTTGGTTACTTATGCAGCCTATTCATGGATTAATGACTTCTACTCCAAACAGCTTTTCTAAACTCCAGTTCTTCCAAGGTCAAATGGGGATGGGTGAGAGGCCAGAGCATCATCTACCAAGCATTTGCACATAGAGAAAAAGGTTACTTGCTTACAATCTCAGCCTGGGTTTGTATTTCCTTTCCTGTCTTCTTCCAGGACTGCATATTGTATGCAGTCATTAGCAAAGTGGGCTTTAATTCCTTTTGAAACCTCTAGATGCTACTGTCACACAGACAAACCCTGAGTAGGAAAGAGCCTGCCACACTTTCAGCCTATTGACAGCGGAGCAGCAGCCTCAGTCCCTGCCTGCTTCCACACAGGCACGGGCGAGGAGATGCAGCCTCAGAGCCCCAGAGAGGAGCAGATCCAAACATTCAAGTCCTGATTCCCTGAAGTATTGAGGAGGGGCTGCCCTTAACAGTTATGATGCTGAAACAAAATGTCATTCATAGGCTTCTATTCAAAGCAACTGCACCCTGTGCTGTGATTTCACCCTGAGTGTTCCTGTGAGCAGCAGTTCGGGCTCTGAATGCAGGCTGCTCACATAAGCTCTGCCCTCACAGCCAGAGGCAGGCCCTGCTGAAGGGCACGCACCTTACACTACAACCCGTGTAAAGAATCAAACAAATTAGAGGAATGACTTCTTGCAACTGTTTTTTGGGTTACAATTTATCAAGTGCTAATTTCATAGCAGACACATCTTAATTTGAAATTTCCCTTCCACAAGCGTCCTTCAAACAACTGATCAAAATACCTTTTGCTTGCATGACTTTAGGGTTGCAGCTGAACTGTTCTTTCATAATTAAAAGATCACTTAATATTCCACAAAGCCCTCCTGTTTCATGGTGACACTGTCAAAATGAGAAAACCTGATCTCATTATCCTAGCAGTAATTAAAGAGATTGGCAAAGCCAACTTCAGTTAATTTGCTTGTTTTGTTTTGGCTTTGAAAGCCTGACAAGACAATACTCAATATGATCTCACTCGGTCTGTCTTCAAGTGGAAAGTACTAGATAAAGTGAACAGTGTTCTTACCTCAAATATCTGGTTTCTCATTTTAAACATTAATAAGGGTATTACAAAACCAGGACTGCCGAGAGCTGTTAAAAACATGAATGACCCCTTTTTTGTTTTCTCCTTTTTGTAAACACAAAGACTCCTACACATTCAGGGCCAATTTAAATGAAAGATTAGGAATAATAAACTGCAAAAGAGTTTCCTCTAAGTATTTCTGCCTTCTTGACCTTAGCAGCCAGCCAAAATTTAGAGATCTGTTGGCTACTTCTGTGTAAAGAAAAGCTTAGAATGGAGACAAACATTTATTTCATGACACAGCATGAAGATAGAAAGAATACCAGAAGTCCTGATTTCCTAAAAGCTAAAAGAATAGATAAAATAATCTTTCTTCTCGCTGCTCTAAATATCACACAGGGAGAGATTACAGCCAGAAAAAGGAGAAGGTATGCATGTGCTCATCCAGATCTTAATAGCTGGTTTGAGACATGAAACTGTTGTGACGGATGACCCATCTGTTCCTAGTGTCTTGGAGATTCAGAAAATTAGTTTTTAGTACACTGGAAAGAAGAGGGAAGAAGGAAGAGAAATTCTCTTTATCTGTATCTCTGGAAATATCTAAAGTGGTACCGGCTGGAGCAAAGCATCCAATTTCATTTACAAAAGGCTTTTGTGAGAACAGCTCCCGGCGAGGAGAGGGTGCAGTGCAGGAATGCAATGCTGTAAGCCACAGTTACCCTTGTTCACAACATCTTCACCTGCTGCCTCGGAACAGATGACTGGTGCACGTTAAAGAGGTGGCTTCTCACAAAACACTCAGCAGCATCCTTGAGACACAGCTCTCCTCAACAGCACACGGACCCCTAAGCTGGCCCGTCTGTGCAAGCCACACGAGCCCAGTGCTGTGTCTAATCCAACAGCTCGAATGGCACATCTGGAAGAGCATTTGGGGGATGTGCCCACGGAGTGTCCTCTCTGCAGTGCCCCTAATGCAAGCTCCCACACTGCCCCACTACTGCAAACACCATTTTAAGCCCAGCTCTTCAGAACACGCACGTTTGGTTATTTTTACAGCCGGTGAAAGAAGAGGAACGGCGATTTTCAAAGGCCTTGTAACTCTTATGGACGTGAGCAAAATTTCATAGAGGAACATCTAATTCCCAAGTCTGTATCTGAGGCTGCATTTCAATGCCTGCTGCCAACAGTGGCTGAGTAAGAGTACTTAGGAGAGCTTGAGTGATTACTTTAGAGTGGAAATGTTAAGGCAGCCTAAATATAGAGGTTGCTACCATCTCTGTGCACTCATTATCATAGCATCACAGTCCTAATTGTCTTGCCTGTCTCACAGCGGAAGATCAAATATAGTGCACTGAGAGGAGAGAAGAGAAAAGTGATGCTGGAAAACACATGTAGCAAAACACACTTCTGGATTGAGAACCAACTCTCATCTCCACTCCATCAACTCCAGACAGCTGAACTCTGAGACACACCAGCAAATAGCACTGATGCCCTTGGCTTCTTTCTGCTTGTGTTTCCATGGACTGTGAATACTGAGCTCCATTGCTGGCAGAGATGTGTCCTACCAGAGTGAATTCCTGCAGGCTCTACTGAAAGGCTGCATGTAAAAAGCTGCAGAACCCTGTCTCAAGTGAGCAGTGATACACTGTAGGGAAAGTTTCCTCTCATTCTCAATCCTCTTAGCAACAGTCAGCTTTTCTGCTTCAATAAAAAAGGAAACTGAGTCAGGAAAAATAGCAACCCAAAAATCCTCTCTCAAAATGTGTTAAAGACTTCTGGAGAATATTCCTTTCAGAACTGATCTTCACATTCAACTACCAGCAACAAGTTATACAGAAGCACACTGGAGAGACAGGTTAGCAAGATGTACATGTTTTGACCTGCAAACCCACTAAGTTTATTAAACCAGAAACTGCAGACATATTAAGCATAAGACATCTAATAGGTGTCCAGGAGCCAAGACACTTGGCATCACCTCTCACGAATTCCCTCATCAAGAGGCAAAAAGTTTCTAAAAATCTGTGAAAGAAACTCTGCTAACACTGGTCTAACATTTAAGTGTGTGTGTGAATTATGGAAAAATTCAGTGTGACAACTTTCAGAAGGCAAGTTTGATTTTATGGAGATTTTGATTGTGAGAACTAAAATTTAATTTCTTGAGTTTTCCTCTAACCAGAGGAGGAAATCCACTGAAAAAACATTTCAGGGAGAAAAAGCTGTGCTATATCTGCAACATGCACAAAACTCCACGGGATTATGGATTCTCTATAATCCAAAGCTCTGCTGCCTTAGATATTGACAATACATCATTATATACAAGTTCTTTCTCTAGAGCCAATGCTGTTCAGGTCTGTCACCAGCCTGTTCAGTAGCTGTAGCAGGAATAGAAATGTTATCAAATGAAAAGATAATCAATCAGAGACCGTGGACCCCAAAGGAAGTTTCTTGGAGTACATCCAACTTCCTTACTTTCTTAATTTTACGAGTAGTTCCTCAAATCTGGTATGCACTCTATAATAATTAATAGTATCAGGTGAGTATGTACACTAATCCACAATAATGACAACAACAACTACAATTACCCCACCAAATAAGTATGCATTCCTCCATAGTCAGGATAGGTTAATATGAGTCTAGAAACATCTGGGACTGGAAAATACCTTTACTTGAAAAAGAAATCCCACAATGTTTCATGCTTCTACCAAAAAACTGAGAGCTTAACCACAGAGTTGCAAACTCAACTCAGCATGGCAATGGGCTGTGAGCAGTGTATGAGCAGCTCTGAAGAGCTGTGAGGAAACAGAGCAGGGCCTATTTTTCAGATGAAGAGAACTTATCACAAAAGTTGAGCTATTGCAAAAAAACAGAACTTTTCATTTAGGTGCTTCAGTAGAAGTGGAGCAATGCCAAAAATGTCACACTGATCTCCAGGTGCCCCAACTGGAACAGAAGGGCGAGGCCTTATTTTGTTACTAAGTGTTAGAAAGAGAGAGAAGCACTGGCAGTATAATCTAATCATACATCAGAAATCACAGTTCCCTTCCAAGAGAATTATGAAACAACTTTTTGCTCTAGAGGGTTCTTACAGGTAAGAAACACAATTACATTCAACAGTTCAAACAGATGTGCAGAAAATTGAAAGTGGGATCCCTTGACCTTCCAGGTAACTCCTCCTTTCTGTTCTTAAAACTTTATTTTTAACAGTTTGCCTCCCAATCACCACGAGATGATATAGTAAAAAAAAACCCCTCCAATCCTATCTGCTCTCCTGTTAAAATATGTACTGCCACACACTGGTTTATTGATTCAAGAAAATAAATCTCTGCTAGAGCTAATATTGACTTTTGTTATGAAAATGGAAGTGAATAGCTAACTGAATATTGATTTGAGAGAGGAATGATATTTGATAAGTTAAAAAAAAAATAAAACCAAAATTGCAGCATGGAAATAAATGCTTCCAAACAATATTTTAAAAGTATAATCAATTCCAGATGACAATTACCTGATTACTAGTAAAAAAGTCTGTTGTTGCCAAATGTCTTAAAAGCACTTATAAATAAGACAGATGTGCATTCCTTCCTATGCTTACTCTATAGGTTTCTGTTTATATCACCTGTTCTTGATCTTAACAGCATTTAGGGACTGGTCTGCTAAAGCTTGCTGCAGCTACTGTTCTCAAAGTGAAAGGCCTTGCAAATGGGAGATTCATTATTAGTTGCCCAGATGTGGCACGACATCATTACAGGAGGTGCAGTTCATCAGCTGTTCTCAAAGCAGGCCTATTTGCAAAGGGGACATCCATTAGTACAACATGATGTACAGTGCTAACATCACCATATTTAATGAGTCTAATTAAAAAGAAATTCAGCACATGCTTTTTAGGCAAACAGGGATCAAATTCCTTGCCAAACTAAAATATTAACTCATTTGGATACCGGTACAGTCATTTGGTTGGTATAATAATTTTAAACTGCGATTCACAATACACATTGGGGACCCACCAGTTTCACTGCTGACTGACCCACTAACACCCCAGCTCACCCCATTTGCTGCACCCTTTCCAGCAATTGCTGCCACAGCTGTTTCCGTGGGAACTCACTAGAACCCAGCTGTGGTGCTCTGATTTGGGTCAATGCATTTGTACAGGAACAGTCTCCTGTGAAAATGGGAAGATTGGTCTAAGAGCAGCCCCTTTGCAGGAGTGCCAGAGATTTGTTACTGCGAGGCCTTGAAGAGTCAAGAGCTTTTCTTCAGCAAATCCAAGCTGGAAGATCAGTTCACAAATCAGTTCCTTCAAGCTGAGCTTTGGGATCAGCCAAAAGGCAGAATGCAGTTTTTTTTTAAAGATGTAGTTTTCAAGAGAGACTGTGGAGCAGTTACTGAGCATGCCTTCCTGCTCTTCAATCTGTTCAGCTAAGTGACAACCCTCACATTTGCACTTTCTGACATTCACTGCTTACTGCCACTGGAGCAGCCCTACTGGACCTCCACTCATCTGGTCCTACTGGCACTGAATTTCTCCAGGAAGATGGAAAGACTAGAGGCTCTGGTTTGTGGGTCTCAGCCCGAGCCGTGTTTTCAGCAGCCACAGGACTGCCCCGGGCCAGCGAGCCGGCTGGGGATTCTGGCTAAAACCACCAGCAGTGATGTGGCCAGTGAGAACTGACATTTGGGGCCAGTGTTCCAAGCAGTGCATTTTTAACCCCAACTCCAGCAGTGCAGATGATGAAAAAGCACAGAGCATTACACACAGCCCCAGGGAAGGGGGGGCTTCCGTGCCAAAACCACCCCCTTGCAGTCACTCTGCAGAGCCAGAGACACGTATTTAACAGCTTCAAGCTCTGCTCATCTTCAAAATTCCAATGTAAAGACTCAAAGTCTCCCAAAGGACACCTTTTAAGATACCATCTACAACCAATTCAAGGCTGGAATGTTTTTGATTGTTCTTTGGCTTCTGCAGGATTAAATGTTTAATTAAAAGACCCTTCTTTTAAGAAGAAGATACAGTTTAAACACTAAAATACTCTGTTAAGGGAAAAACTTCTCCAGGGGGAAAAAAAGGACACTGCTATAGAAATGAAGTAGTGAAAAGAATCTACTACTTAAAATGAAACAGTAATCTTGCCCTATTTTTGAAAGAATAAATACTTCTTTCTCTTAAGTAGTGATTTTACTGAAGTTTGAAACCCTACAGAGCTACAAATTAGTTTCAAGGCTCAGTCCAGTTTGAAACATGGGGATATGACCTGTACAGCTTTGTAGGAACAGTGATGTGCCCTTCTAAAGTCTAAGACAGGGTTGTTTTCTTTTCTACGATGGCACAAACTGGCAGCAGGAAGCACCTTGGCAGGTTATAGCTGTACAGAATTAAACAGGGGCTCCCAACATAATCAATCCCTGGCACTTTCATAAGCCATTGGGGTGGAATAACATCATTCTCCCTAACTGCACACACCTCTTTAAAACTGTACCAGCCTTAATATTCCCTACTGGCTCTCCTGTTCCAACTCATTACATTTTATATCTCCTCACTTCGGCCTTAAACTGAAGTCAAGAGTTGCAACCGTCAATCACTGCTCTGCTCTTGGAGTCCTTTTATAACCTGCACTCTGAAGGAAAAGCTTCCCAGGCCTGCATTTCCCACCACCACCCTGTCCAACTAACTGTGCCATGATTCAGATTGCTTGTTAATACATCCTGGGGCTCTAATAAGCAAGTTTCACATTGTTTGGTACATTTATTTCACCTCCTCTGACTGACATTTTAATGAGTTTCGGAAAGAGAGGCTTGGTTGGGAACTACCAGAAAAGTGGGAAAACAAGGATACTTTCTCAGAGATCTTGGAAACAAAGAAGTAACCAAAAGGCATTTGAGCAAACTAATTTACAGCAGTAGGAGAACTAAAAGCTGCATGCCTATGAATCTTCTGTGTGCCAGAGGGCAGAAGTGATGGACTCCTAATTTATGCAGTCAGTGAGATACAAGAATGATTTGTTTCTTGTCACTCTGATGCATTTTCTGTGAGTTACAGAACAGAGGAGAAGAAAAAAATTACAAAAATTCTTCTGTTATGGTGTACAACTGTTAAAAAATTACCTCTTCATTTAGAACACAGAATAGGATAAACTATTTCAACTGGAGGGGACCTACCAGGATTATCTAGTCCAGCTGCCTGCCCAATTCAGAGCTGACCAGAAGTTAAAGCCTGTTGATAAAATGTTGTCCAAATGTCCCTTAAACACTGACAGGCTGAGGGCATCAACCACCTCTCTAAGGAAGCTTGTTCCAGGGACTGATCATCCCCTTGCTAAAGAAGTCTCCTGCTGTACAGCCAGAAGCTCCCCTGACACAGCTTTGAACTATTCCCACATGTCCTGACACTGGATTCCAGGGAGGGGAGCTCAGCATGCCCCTCTCTGTTTCCTTCTGAGGAATGTCTAGAGAGCAATTCCTATATTAAATTGCCAAATCTTTTTCTTGCCACACCTAAACACAAAGCAGTTATGAAATTGGAAAAAATTCAGAGATCAGAATGAAATATGATTCACTGATTCATTCAGGTTCCTAGTTAGTTATCTGGTTAAATCCAGGGGCTCAATTGTTGTTTTGGTTTGTTTTTTTTTTTAATCCTAGATCTGCATGTGCTCAGTTAAAAAAAGGTTCAGCTGATGCAAGGAAATGACCCAGTGTGATTCAGCCATCAAATGCATTTTAAGGCCAAAGCATCAGGATCCTAGAAGAGCACACCAGGCTCAAGTCAGCCAACTTACAGAAATACATTTTGTGCCATGCAAGCAAGGATTAGTTAGTTATATGATTGAGGCCTTCAGGTCTATCACACAACTTGTGGTTTCTCTACATGCACCCCTACAGCTGACAAAAACTGAAGGGGAATGGAGATTATATTAATTATCTTTATTTAATCCCTCAGAGAGAAAGAATTATGTTTCACTTCATACAAAGTAACTCTTACACAAAGACTTAAACATAAAAGACAGCAAATTAGGGAAAACAGAACAGGTTGGAAGTGTAACTCAATTTGACCATAAAAGATAAAACCCCTATGAGGCAGATACATTTCTCTTAGTGTAACAGCAATTTTATCTACAAACCTATTACCTTATCAATAAGCAAAGCCTATAAAGTACAAATGATGGAAAACATTCTTAAAATATCACAGAAATCATTAAGTTACCTTGCGATCTTCTTTAAAGACTTCAGCAGCAGTTGTGAAATGTGGAATGGCATTTTTACAGTGAGGACACCCTGTTTGACACAGGAAGAAAAAGAGATCATAAACTTTAGTTGTAGGAAAGATACTGGGGCAAACTCAAGACACAAGGTGAATCAGTGGAAAATTCGAATGAAAAATCTCTCTACACAGGAGCTCTCCAGTTCTGGAATGAGCAGGACAAAGCATGTGTCAGCTACATGAAGGCAAGCAGATGTTTAATAAAATCCCCGTGGCTTCAAGGAGTTGAGGTGAACATTTGCAGTTACACGACAGGGGCCGTGCTGCAGGGGGCTCTTCTCCATCACCAGTCCCCTGAGGCACTTCAAGAGCCCCAGCCACAGACAGAGCACTGCCCTGGTATTGCTGGGTAGGTAATTACTGCTGCTGCCACAGATACCAGCTCCACTTGGGCATGGGAATAAAGACACCACAGCTGGGAACAGAAGGAGGCTGGAAGTTGGAAAGGAAATTGCTGGGAACATTTGTAAGTATTTGGAAATGGCCTCCGTTAAAGGTTAGGATGACTGCTGCTGGCCTTCCTGGAGACCTTCCTGCTGCTCCCCACAACTGGCAACCCCTGAAGAGTTTTACAGACAGCACACAGGAACACCAGAGCTCTGTATGAGAGATGGGCTGACACTTTGTACCACTGCAGCACTGGACAAAAGGTGATACACACTGATTTTACTCAAACATTTCAGAAGAAGTCACAGAAGGGAAATTGGAATTGTTCTCTTGATTCAAGGTTCAGATATGAGTGCTCTTAATTCAGAAGCAATGTCTACAAACTGTCTATGAATAATCTAAACTACTCTCAAAACATCATTACTATACTAAGCAAGGCTTTGAAAAGGAAAATACCTGCATGTGTGTAATAAATTACTTTTTATTCAACCCCAGCATAGAGGCTGATCCCAAGAAAATGCTCAGGCTACTATTTTTTGCTTAGATGCACAATAAAAGAAGAATGGATGCACTTCAGTCAAGCCTGTGTAATGCTGGCAAAGGAGTTCATCTTGCTATTATTTCCAGTTAGGAACAGAAAAATCACAAATGAGTTGCTCACAAGCACCAATTAAAGCTTTTGCTACTATTGTTTACCAGTATTTTACATGATGAACAAGTGTCTGTGTTATTTTAAAATCAGGACAAATGCCCTCTTAGGACACTTGCAGCCACCCTGAGCTGACAAGAAAAATAGTATCTGTGCATAAACACTGCACACCCCTTTCCACAAGGAAAGGCTGAATACCCCTTGCAGCTTCACCAAAAGGTAATTTCATTGCTTACACGCACTGCTTGGAATTTTAGAGCATTTCCTTCCTCAAATTAGGATTCTGAAAGCACTGTGCAGTGACACACCTGTGTAAATACACCGAGAGTCTATGCAGTAGCTAAGAATACCAGAAAGGGGAAGGGATGTTTCCTGGGAAACTGAGGCACTTCTGTACATCCTTCTTAATGCTTCAAACCCTTTATGCAGCACGATGGCAGCTTTCTTGTGGCAGCTGTGTTTCAGTGGGTGATAGTGCAGTGTTCTACAGCTTGCAAACTATTAACCTTGCTGAATTGTTTGCCTGGGAGAAAATGGTCAAGAAAGAAAAAGAGGAGGAGGAAGAAGAGAAGAAAGAGAAGGAGGAAGAGGCTAAGGTTTCAGGCTGCTCCCATGTCCAGCAGCCCACTTTGGTGACCCAGTTTTTCTCTTACCACTTGTCTGGCCTGTCTGCCTGATACTAAAGAGCCTGCAAGTCAAGCCTGCCTCTTAAAAAATCTTGGATAATTTCCTGTACTGTGGAGGGACTGCCTCAGTTGACTTGTTAACACTGCTCTACACACATAAATCAGGACTGGTGACAACATCTAAAAAGAATTTCAGAAACAAAAAAATGCATAAAAATCGGGCACCTCTAAAACAGGAACACTTGTTCTTAACTACATGCTGCAGTTTTTCTGGAAAGCACTTCCAACTGTTACACTAAATCATAAAGGCTCCTAAAAAATTAAACCTTTCAGGTTCCCTTTTTTGCTTATGATCTTGAGTTTGAAATTTAGATTTCACCAAAGAGCATCTTTTAAACTCTCAATAAAAGCTATTTCAGGACAGTAAGGCCTCTCTCAAAGCCCCTAGAGAAGTCTTAGCAGGTAAGAGCTCTTCATGAACCACGCTCCACAAGATAATGAGAACACAAATAACAAGCATATTCTTCCACACAAAAATACCAAATCCAATACCAAATCACGAGAAGTTACCTTCATTTGCCCATCCAAAGCTCCATCCCTCCTCCCTTCACTTTTCTCTTGGCCCAACCTCTTTTCTTTACTGCACTGTGCTCACAAAACTAAAACACAACCATATGGCTTTTGGCAGAGCTGCCTCCAAGTCCAGTAGGCATTTTGTTAGCCTTGGACATCCATCCACGGAACAGATGTGAATGCTACACTGAATTCCCAAGGAGTTTCAAGGAGTCACTGGAAAAGGGGGAAGGAGCACATCATATGGAACAGCAGAACTTCATCTGTTACAACTTAGAAGGATTGCCAAATGCAGCAAACACTTGGAAGTCACCCAATCCAGTCATTCTATTTAAAGCACACATGCCAAAAAAAATAAAAGCAGAGGTTGATGTCTTCATTTTGACAGACGGAAAACTTGTTCTCCCCATTCCCTCTTCACACCCACTATCACAGGTTTATTTTAAGTGTTAACACTATCTTCTAGATTCGAAAGTGCAAGGAAAGGAAATGTACTGAGTACAGTACATGAGGATAGGAAGCGTGCAGCCTCCTTACAAAGGATTTTTCAGAAGGGCTGCAGTGGAAAGAGATTAAACTGGTGGCATATGAAGGTGTGGATACGGTGTCAAGAACCAGAAGGTTCCCCTTCTCAGTCACTGTGGACTAAACAAGTGGGAAAATTCATTTTAGTTGAATAATTTGGATCCTATGTTAAGCACACAGACTTCCTGCAGGGGCAAGAAGTGGAGTTTTAACTAAGCAGCATTGAAAGCAGCACTTCTGGGAGAAGAGCCTTCTAGCACAGATGCAGGGCTTTGCTTTAACAATTTTCTTTTTTCATTTTTACAACAGTGTCAAGTTTGATCTCAACAGGGTTAAGAGCAGATGTGAACTTAACAGTAATTTCCTGTGCCTGGCTTGAGAAATGTGAAAGAAACCTGCTCCTGAAACATCCAGCCTTTCCACAGGATCCCATTACTGGCACTCAAAACCTCTCATCATTCCTGCACATCTCAAGATAACTCCATTTCCTAATGCAGAAACACAATTGCATCACCTGGTAGGAAAACAAGAGAACTTGACATCTCAGGCACGTGCAGTAGCATGTGCTGAGGCCATTCCCTGTTCTCAATCAGCAAACAATTCAGCTTTAATAGAGCTCTGGCCAGGCACTCGGCTCTGTGCACAGAATTTGGCTCTCTGGAGGACCCCCCATACAGTCCCTGGTGGCATCTGCTCCCCCTGACCTGCTGGGGCATGAGGGCTGCCTGCTTCAATCACAGATCCCTGGATCCATGTGAAAACACCTGCAGCTGAGGAGCTCTGAAGTTCTCTTTGCCTTTGTACTATACATTTTAAAATTTACACAAACCCAGTATTTTCTACAAGGTTTTTCCCCGCCATTCAGTTGTGAAGTTGGTAGGAGATGTGGTACAGTCACAGCAGGCCCCATCTCATTCCTCACCTTGAAAACCAAGAAGTTCTCCACTGAGCCAGTATATGAGAAATATGGTTTCTGTGGGAAAAATTCAAGAGGAATGGCTGATGAACAGCAGACGAGGGAAATCAAGCAAGCAAGCAAACAGGCTTCACTCAGAGCCATTATCACTGAGGGGAGAAGGAGTCAGATTAAATCTCCTCTAATTAGAGAGGCATTTAAAGGAAAGCTAGTGGGTCTTTAGGGAGATGAAGTGATGGAAAATATATAACCCAGCTTATTTTCCATGGGCTGGATTTATTGATAGCAGCAACAACCTCAAGGTACAGCACCTTCTCAGGGTATCTTTGAGGAAACACCCAAGGAGCCAGCATTGGTTTGGGCACAGAAAGGGGCTGGAATCTCACTCTCGTGGAAACACTGCTTTGAGGACTGTGAAGAAGTAAAGAACTATGGGGTTGAGCTGGATACGGTTTCCAAAATGATGCCACAACACATTCTTTACATGATATAAAACAAAGATAGCACATGGTGAAATAGAAAAACTTGACTAAGTGGTCACATCACCTTGTGAACTGATTTTTTGTTTTTTAAACATAAAGCAGACTGAGAAAAAAAAAATCCATTTTTCAGATAAGGTAAGAATGACACACAATTGATATGATATGGTAATTATTTGATAAATTTTCAGACATAATAATACCCCGTGAAAACATTTTTCATAATTGTGGGATCCCATGGGATGCAGAAGGGATGCAAAGAGGATTTCAAAGCAGTTGAACGACCTAATGAATAACCTACATGTCTTTATTACATTTAAATGGAGGATTTTTTCCTTGAACAGGACTTCTTTTTTTTCAACCAATGAATTGTTTAGAGATGATAGTGAGTCAAAAGTAAAACTTAAGAGGTTCTTAAAACTTCAGTGTACAAAGGTATTAGTACCAGATGGCAATTCTAAAGATGTCTCGAGAGTAGTGCATGAAACAGATGCACTCTGTTGCACAACAGTCACCTCATTACCTTTAAAATAAAATTGTGGCAAATTTTCAGAACTGCCTAAAGGAATCAAGTCCTCTTTCCAAAAACACTGGTTTCTATTTGCTTAAATATGAAAAAACATCCTTTAAGTTAAGTGACTTCATGCTTTGTTTAATTTGAAACTACAAAGCCCAGTGATATAATATAACCTCTCTACAGCTGAACAGTACAAGGTTAATTCAGTTTCCTTAGAAGAGTGGAAACTGTATTAGCATAGCACATAGAAGAAAGGTGAAGCTGTTTTTTAATGAATATAAATCAAAAGCTAACAATTTGTACAAAATAGATAAAGGAAGAAAATGGACATCAAAGCAGTATCTACATTCAGCAGAGGTAATAATGATGTTTTAAGTATATAAGGGGCTTTAAATGTATTAGAAGCAAAAGAAATCCAAATAATGCTAGCAATATAGCTTTGAAAGAAAATTATGGAGTTGTCAAAAGGAACTTCACTGAATATATAAATTAAAATAGTAAGCAGATGTGGAGAGGGCCTCTCTGCCTGGCACCTCTGAAATGCTGTTTGCAGTTCTGGGCCCAAAAATCAACAGTGAGTTCAAACTGGAGGGGGTTCAGAAGACCCATAAGAAAACAACAGAACTGAAAGACATGTTTCATGGCAAAAGGAGTCAGTAAGCCCAGCGTGTCAACAGCTTGAATCCAAAGATTAAGTGATAGAAATCAAGAAAAGTGAGTCTCTAAATTTCCTTATGACGAGCTATTCAAGCTGGGTGCCAAAGGCTGAGTAAGCTCCAGAGCTGGCTGCGTGCTGAAGCCAGTCAAATTTAGATGGAAATTCACATTCCCCATCACTAGTGATTTTTAGCCTGAAAGGAAATGGTTTTCTAAAAGAGAAGCTTTCGCACAGTGGCTCTCTACCTGATCAGAAGACAGCTGTCCTTGACT
Source organism: Regulus satrapa (assembly GCA_013396955.1). Classification (NCBI taxonomy): domain Eukaryota; kingdom Metazoa; phylum Chordata; class Aves; order Passeriformes; family Regulidae; genus Regulus; species Regulus satrapa. The sequence continues at coordinate 1,119,390 of VWZN01007049.1, forward strand.
TGCATCGCTGAGCTGAGGCTGCTGGAGCAGTGACATGGTCTGGCTGTCCTCGTGTCACCATCTCCGAGCGGCCGGAGCGGCAGGAGGCCAGCACTGCCCGCGGGTCGGGCAAGGACAGCAGCCCCTGCCAACCCCAACCCGAGCTTCCCAACCAGAGCCCCACAGCAGCACACACCAGGCGTTCTGACTTGAGAAAGCACTACCTTACACCTTCTGCCCATCATAAAAACACAATGGTGTATAACCCTCCTCGTCTCGTTGCTGTGCGTGCTTTCAGCATCTCATACGTAATAAAATCTTGATAAATAAAGTAACTAAGTGGTGGGCATGTATTTTACATGACTTATTTTTTTTCAAGGAGGTACTTTAAACATGCACACATTTTAATGTCGACTGCTTTCATATTAAATACAGTAACTTTAACTGTCAGTGCTTCCACAGCGAAGTCCTGGCCAGATCCTTAGAGGAGATCTGAAAGCCCGGTGATTTGTGAGACCGTGGCATTTGTGCTGTCTGTGCTCTACCCTCAGCACGAGAAAGGGCTCTGCTCCCCCCTCAGCCCCCGGCTTCCTTTAGTACCTCTCCACGGGTGATCTCAAATGCTTTAACTAATATCAATTAATTACACTTCAAATTGCCCCTAAGAGAGACAGACGTGATTATCCCCCTCTGTCATTACATCCAAGGTTAAATAGAGTCAGGAAGAGGTTAAGTGACTCACAGGGTTCACAATCCTGCCTGACAGGAGTGGGGCTGCAAGGTGCTGACTCCATTTGTTCAGCTGTGAAACCATCAGGGCCTCAGAGGGCTCAGCACGTGGCAGGATGGAGCCCTCAGCGTGCAAAGTGCAGAGCAGAGAATGACTTTCCAATTCCCCATCTCTGCTTGAAATCATCACCGTTTAAATAACAGGGGTAGATAGTGCCCTCCATTATTGGTTTTTAAATGACTGCAATTCTAAGCAGCAACTCTGCACAGCTATCAAAGCCAGCCTGGGAGCTTGTACACTGCAGAGTCAAGCAAAGCCTGTTTCCACTTCAAGAGTTCCAAGCGATTAACCAGAATTAAAACAAGAATATTACTTGGTCAATCAAGGAAAGACAGGCCACAGACAGTAATTGCACAGACAAGAGCTGAAAAAGGGTATACTGCTTAAACCAATGCAATTCGTGTGGCTACAGGAATTATTGAATCCACAGGCAGATTCGAGAAAGGCATTTGGAGATGTAACTGAAAGGTTAATTCACTTTGTTTTACCAGTAGAGAACTAGAGGGCGTTTTTATTGCATATTTGGACCCAAGCTCATTTGATGACATGACCTGACACCACAGTATAATCATATCTCTAAGACACAAGATATTAGTAATTGAAAGAGGATGATGTGTCCTTTGGTTTGAAAAATGTTAGGTTTTCAGTTAAGCATCAGGTCAACCAAAGCTTGCCTGACTACTCTTAAGAACGAGCAAACTACTCCAAATTTTCCCAGCCTGCTGGTGGATTTTGTTGAATTTTTTCCCAAGCTATCTGAACTCTTATTTTGTAACACCTTGACATATACAAAAGAGACAAAATACACAAACCTCAAATTATTGGGAAATCATAGCCATGAGACACGAACAGCTGCAACAGCAGCAACAAAGTCATCAGAACAGGTCAAACTGCAAAACGAGGAGTGTAAAATACTCGGCACAAAATTCCTGGGCTGTTTCATCCACTACAAAAAACAAGGACTGACTGCAGCAAACTACAAATGACATGCCAGCACTCAGCATTCGGCAACAAGCAATCCTTTGAGATGGAAAGCTGTACAGCAAGTCACCTCTGGACAGAAAGGGTATAAAGATCAACAGTTACACCCAGAACAAGCCCGAGTGCCCGTTCCAGCAGACCTGCATTTCCCACTGTGTCACTGGCCTGTGTAACTCCAACAAAGCTGCAGTTAACCAAGCCAGCATCAGCCCTGTTATAGAGCAAATGGAATAATTTTTGCCAGTGGACAGCACTAATAGAAGACACGCTGCTGAGTTAGCAACAGCCAGCAGAGCACTGGAATTTCAGCTGTGCTGATGCTTAAAAGCAGCTCCTGTCAAGACAATGTTACACAGTATCAAAAAAAGCATTTGTCTTCTTGGAAATGGGTTTCGTAACAGTGCATAAGGATGGGTGGCATATTCATAATCTCCTAATGTACCCACAGTGACACTGCATCAACATAGCTGTGTGTCTGTGAGGAGAGAATTCCACGAGTCAAGAGCAGGCACTTCCCTTCTCACAAGCTGGAGCTGTTTATATACAGGCAATATTCTGCACGCCGAATCAAGCAGCTGTAACATTTTAGGGTTACAAAACAAGAGGAGCTGGATCACCCCAGCAACTTTTAGTTTAATGTCACCAGTCCACCAGGGTCCTGTGAGCACTTTGTGACACTTATGCATGGTCTGGGGAAGCGCCTCAGCTTCTGAGTTGAGAGCAGTTCAAGCTGTTCTCTCAGCACTAATTATTCTCCTCGGCACAAACACGGGGGGCTAAGAGCACTTCTGCCAGCCTGATTGCAGAGACCACTCTATAAATTCATCCTTTATCAAGCCCAGCCTGTTAAGGGGCTCTGTGGCCTCAGCACTATTTACACCGACAGGAACACACCTCGGTTACATGCCTGTAACAAGAGCACCACTGATGCAGGAGAGAAGCAATTGGTGGCAGAGCTAACATCAAAATTCTGCAGTGCCAGCCCACACAGGATGTAAAACCAACCTCATTATCAGAGGGTCCAGACCTCGCCTCTGCCTCAGTCAACCACCAGAAAATCCTTCCTACAAGGGTTTTTGCCTTGAAAGGGATTCTTTCTCTTCAGCATGTTTTTAATAATAATTTTTTGATAGCTTAAGCTTCATTTACAAACATGCACATTTTGTTCAGGCTCGATACAGCCTCCTAATCAAAACTTAACAAGATATGCTTGCAAGTGACAGGAAAACCTCTTGGTGGGAGACAATCTGAGGCCATCGTGGGACACTAAATTCATCTGTGCCGCTGCTTTGCTTGGCACATCTGAGCTCATAAACTCAATTGTCGAGTTTGTCCTCCCCCTCTGTGCATACTTCCCACAGAACTGTGTCACCCAAGTCTGCCGAATGACCCAGCAGAGACCCACACTGCTCATCTCAGGCAGGGCAGCCACAGGCTGAGGCCTCATGGCCAGTAGAATCTGCCATGTTTTCCTCCAGCAGTGCAGCTCAACAAAGCACAGCACTAACGCCCCAAAACTGCCTGTGCAGAGGCTGAGATACCAGCCTTGTCCAAGCTTGCTCCAAAAAATAAGAAGGGTGAAAAGGAAACACTACTGCTTCCTTCAGAACAGTTTTCTGATGACAGCTTGGGTCCCAGGGAGGAGCACACTGCCCTCCTGGCTGTCAGCATTAACAGCTAAAAGCCATGTGCACCTTCTGTGCCCACAGTGTGACCCACTCTGGCAAGCACTCTCAGCCAAGTGCTTTTTGTCACTGGATATTCCTTGATGCATAACTTGGACAGAAGACATCAAGCAGTTTTTGTTTTGATAACACAGAGAAGGAACATACCAGGATACAGAATAAATAATATTTTGAACAAACTTTGTGGCTAAAATGAATGCAGGTTAGCTTAGCTCTCAACATTTTATGCAGTCCTGATGAAACACACAGGGCATGACTCATTTAATCAGATTCCTGTTTGATTTCTTACTGCTGAGGAAAGTCCTACCTGATTTCCCACTTACTTCTTAATGGTGGCCAGGAGTTGACCCATCAGACAGCAATGATGCAAATATTCCTGCTTTACTCTCCTTGTTTTACATCAGAACAATAGCCAGGTACTATCTCCTACAAACACTTTCGATCAATACACAGCTTCTTAATGGCTCCAAAAACATCCCAAAGTCTTCTGGGACTTTATCAGATGTAACATAGATTAGGCACCTTCATTCACTTCTTTCAGCCCTGAAAGAAAAATCCTACAAAAAAGTTGAAGAACCAAGGAGGCTGATATCTCTAACTTCACATCCTCTTGTAGCAGTACAGCCACTTGCTCCATCCAAAAAAACCTCATTAAAACCATCCTCGGGACAGTTTACTTCTGGGTGTTCTCTGGGTAATCCCTGTGGGTCAGGCTGCACCAGAAAATAACTTTTTCCAGTGGATGAAATTAATTTCCAGTGAAGTGAAAGTTTCACTGCTGAACACAGAACTGGAAATCAGCTCCCAGCAAAGCATTTATTAAAAATACCCATTCTGCAAACCCTGTTGAGTCCCACAAATTGAGGCCATTTGTCAATAACATTGGCAACTGCCCCCCTTATGAACCGTTAAAAGGGAGCGCTTTACCCCAACTACTTCCCACTGGTGGTGAAAGTCTCTATTTTTTAAAAGTGCTTATTAACTTGTGTTTGACACTAAAAGTAGAAGCTGAATGAATTTGATAAGTACTGAGTCCTGCCATTAAAAGTGACTGATCTAAAAACAGAGTGCCCTCCCTGCCATCATCTGGACCTGTTAATGATTGGTCTATTATATGTAATTCCTTTCTGACACAGTTGAATCATTTGTAGTCTCTTTGGAAGCACAATCTCAACCAAAAAATGACATTCTTGTAACTCCAAAGTGGACATTTTCTGTTTCTGCTCAGGAATTAGCAGGAGGTGTTATTATAGAGAAAATCAGAACTGGATGAGAAGGGGGAAAAACAACCCAAACCTCAATCAACAAAACCAAGCCCCAAACCAAATAAAAACCCACTGTGTATCTCAAACTCCAGTATAACTATTCCTAGAAATTCAGCTTTGCTGTGTTGGAAAGAACTTCAGGAGGTCACCTAGGCTAACTCCCTTGCTCACAACAGGGTCAACTACAGCAGGCTGCCCAGCACTGTCTCCAGCTGGGTTTTCAATATCTCCAAGGATGGAGCCTCTTGAGTCAACTTGTTCAAGTATTCAACCACAACCACAACCACAATAAAAAAACCCCACCACTTCCTCTAAATGTTTAAGCAAACTTTCCTGTGTTTCAATTTGAGCCTCTTGTCCTAGCCCGGGGCACTGCAGAGAAGAGTCTCACCTAGCTTCAATCATTCTTTTATTCCCCCTTAATTCTGTTTGAGTAATGCAGCAAAAACATCTCCAATCACAAAGCCATTATTTACTGGAAATTTTGTTACCCTTTGTGATTCTGACAAGTAATCACAACCAACTGCTTCTATTTTGCACAGTTTTCAGTGCTACAGTAGTAGGAGGTTAAAATTTAATGCATTGTCAAAGTCAAATCTCAATTATCTGGAATAACAGAGTGGAGAGAGCACATAAAAGTAAAAATGCAGATAAAACACATCCAGATAAGCTATATGAACAGGGAGGACATAAGAGAAAGAAGAAAGAAAAGTCAGGGAGCTGATCCCAGAAGAGGCACCGATGCAAACGGGTCTGCCCAGGACAGCTCACATTAGTGCTGCAAGGCTTGAACCAAGCTCTGGGTACAGAGCACAGACCTGCAGCCACTTCCCTCCCGACCCCAGCTGGTCCAGCACTGCAGTCCACCTGCTCCTGTCCAGTTGGCTCACTTCCCAATACAGTCTGTAGCCCCCAAATCCTGATCATCCATGTACCAGGCTCTGTGTGCACACCAAACCATACTCAGACTAGTGTTGTCTCCTCCCCCCGTTTCTGGACAAAGCCAAACTGTTATAAAAGTGCAGCTGATGGAATCCAGTAGTCCAAGGACTGGATGATGGAAAAATTACAGACACAAATCCCACAAACTCTCCCCAAAAGCTTCTCAAATGCTGGTGCATTAATCCTACTGCTTTCAAATACTCCTCCAACCCCTCACAGCAGTCCCCACACACACCTGAGGCTTCATGCTTCCCTTTCCCCATTGTCTTTCTCTTATTTTAGGCATTTTGAACTTCAGGGTACATGAGTGGGACGACAATTACATCTTCACAAGAGCTGCTCAAGGGTCCAGAGAAGAGCTGGGCCAGGTGCTGTGCAGCACAGATGCCAGCAGCCTGCCTCAAGTCCTATCCCTGGGTAGCTCTAACACATGCCAGCCCACACTCCAGCCTGTGTGGCATGGTACAGACCTACCCAGAGGGCTGGATGAAGATCTGGGCCCAGGTCATTATTGGCACAAGCAGCACTAGGTTTTCTGCAGCAGGGAACCTGTCCCTATTCCTGCCTCCTGCCCCAAATCAACCATTACAGCACACACAGATGCCACCAGGCAGGAATGGGAATGTGAACTCAAGATCTCTGTGGTGTCAAGTCCACAGGAGCAGATATTTTCCCCCAGAGTCTTGATTCTGATTCTCAGTCCTTAAAATATTCCACAGGCATGAGGAATAACCTTTACGCTTCACCCATATTCTGGGAGATGGAGTAATGAGTTCCCTATCTTTTCCATGTGGATGTAGCAGTCTTCTCCTCCAGAGCTAAATCACTGTGAAGCACTGTTCAGTACCATTAAAGCCCTGCTCAGCTCAGTCCTGAGTTATCAGCACAGCAGCAGATTGGTGGCTCTCCTGTACATATTAAGTAATTTGGACTGGAAGCTGCCACAGGAAAGCCAGATCTCATTTTAATTTGCATCTAAGATATATATCTGCGGCCTTTGCGTAAAAGTTTGCCACTCTAGCTGAAAGCTTGACAAAGGTCAGAATACTCAACTTTCTGCTTTAAATTCTAATGACAGATGAGAGATACATTTCTTAGCATAAATATTTATATATAAACATACTTTATATATGCATGTATACACACCCCCCCAATCCTTAAAATATCTCAGCATATGTGTAAGTGTAACAAATACTGCCATGGAGTCACAAGTGAATGGAGTAGCATACTGTGAGTGTGCTCTGACCCAAGATGTGGATTTGAATAGAAAAAGAAAATTATCTGAGGTAATAGGACCTTGAAATTTTAGCAGTGTTCCTTCTGCACTAAAACAAGCAAGTTAAGATTAATTGGCAATGTAAGCTCCACGAGGTATCAAGATTGAGAAGATGGTAAACAAAAGCTAATCTATCAAATTTATCAGGAAGCACATTATCACTGCACAAAGGCTGAAGACAATATAGTGATTTGAATCATTGTAATTATTCTACCACAGTAATGTTCATTTCCTAGAAAATGGAGATTTAAAATACTCATCTGGAACTTTGCCCTGCACCCAACAAAATGCACTTTGTGGCACTCCCTGCGTGTGCCTGCTTTGTGCTTTGCTCACAAACACTTCCACATTTAGAGAGAACAAATCTGACAAATCAGAAACGGTGTGTGACCCACGAACTGACACCACAACAGCAAGGCTGTCTTAGGAGTCACGGGAAGGCCAGACGGGGCTCCAGTTAACACCTCTCTGTCCTATGTATAGGTGGTCTCATGCAGCACTGTGTCAAAAACAGTGCAGAAATGTGTCTGAAGTGCAGCCCCACAGGACCCAACAGTTTTACATCATGCAAGCCTTGCCTTCATAGCCTGCTCATACAGAAAGTGCCAGGCTGATCTTTACTCAACCCTTCTGAAGTAAAGGTGGAAGACAAACAGCAAAAAATTAGCCCATCAGGCAAGTTCCCTCATGCTTTCAACCCTGGGAGCTGCATACACATCACACATAGAGTCTTTGCTTTAAATGTGGCCTTAAAAAGGATCAAGAATCTAAATGTCTTAAAAAGATGCGGTTAAAAACCAAAAGTGAAATAAATCCCTCTTACGCAGAAAGTCACTAATCGGGTAAAGAGAACTCAAGAGACAGTGAACTCCTAAATCTTACCATTTCATGTGCATGATTTTAAAATTACAATTCGCTTTTAACCAGCTAGCTGAGGTCCATGAATCAGAAATTCCTGGCACATGGGCAATTTTTAGTCAATAGGTGGTGGGAATTGGACTGGAAAAGGGATTATGTTCCCTTCCGTTTTCTTTTACAACCTTCCAGAAATCTCCCTCCTGAACTGCACCCCTGCTTTCTCCCACATCCCTTCGTATGAGCCCCAAAGCATTCATGTTTCATTCTCTAACAGAAAAGCAAAATAAGGGGCTGCCTGATTAAACATTTTTCTCTCTTTATGGAAAATACCTTTGATTTAATGGGAACAAGTTGGTAACTGTTTATCTGAAGGTTATCCATTAATTACTGGCCATGGGATAAGGAAGACTTTCTTTTTGCATCTGGAGGGGCTGAGTCATGGTGCCATAAAGGCATATTAATAGCATCTAACATTAAATGCTTGGATTAGCATCTCCCTTTGATAAACCCCTCAAAAGTTAAGAACTTGTACCTAGTCTGCCTGTCTCTGGGACAGCACAGGTACTATGAGAGGTCCCTCTCATTCACCTTATTTATAAAAGGCCTGATACTAAACTTCTCTAGAGATATTCTCAGGAGCTTTAAAAACAAAGTGATTATGTGATACATGCAAAACAATCTGGGAAGAGGAAGCTATGCCCCCAGTCCCAGTGGAGATTTAAATGCAGATTTATTAAGACAAAATTTATTCCATCAAAATTTGTTCTCTACCTCGTGGACTGATTCCTCCTACACTACTGTATTGATTTCACTACTGAAGGGCTGCACTAATGAATCAGGCTCTCCATGTCCATTGTGCTGCTATAAAGGTTCACATTTTGTTATATGGACCATAAAATGCAGCCGAGGAAAATAAATCTGTTTTGTTTTTGTATTGCTGCCTGCTTTGGTGTCTACATTAAATAATATAACCATTATATACTGTTTTGTTTCCATTTATAAAGATACAAATGATGGTGCCAATGATGCTCCCATGCACTTATATCCAGAATCAGCTCTTTATCCTTAAAAGTCTGAGGACAGGCAAGGAATTAATTCAAGATTTCATAGTAAATGTAGGCTTATAAAACCCATCCTTGTAGAGAGGTTATTTACTCACATGGTGCATAGAACATGACAAGGGTGTGCTTCTTCTTCTTCAAGGACTCCCTGAAGTCTTCTCCAGCAAGGTGGATAACACTGGTCTGTTTTTCTTCCCATGCAGGCTCAGGTGGAGGTGGTGCTTCGGGACTGAAAAAAAAAAAAAAGATAATGAGATTGGTTTGAAAATGTTTCTGAAAGCAGATAAAGGGACAGCATTGTCCTGGTCATAACTAGCATGAGGGAACTGATATGAAAAATCCTTCAGGGTGCTTGTGCAGTAGAAAGACATACTCAACATTTCCAACACCAGGCAACAGCAAAAAAGATGCAAGCTAATTTCTGGAACTCAATAAAAATATAATTTAAGTGACTGTAGTCAGGCCTATGAGTAGAAATGTTGAATAAAGATTTCCTACATTGCATTCAACATCTGGGTGGAAAAAGCATTGATACACACCACTGTATCATCCACAGGCATGAACTGAGAAGAGCAAGCAGGTGGAATCAAAAGGCAACTCTTATAGAACAGCATCTTCCATTTAAGCACCTAAATCCTTTTTGTACTCTATTGCTATCATGCACACTTCTGTAAAGAACATCATGACCTTCTCTAGAATTCAGGTATTAAAGCCAGGATGCAAAAATCAGCATTGTTCCACTTGGAATACTGGGGGTGACTGAACCGGAATATTTTACTTTGGTAAAGAGAATGTCAGGTTTCAATTATGACTGCACATACTGGCTAGATCATAGCAATCCTGCACACCTAGAGTGCCTCTAACAAAAATTCTGCTATTCACTAGCTCACAGACCTCTCTCAGACTCATTAAATTCATTCCTGCTGTATCTTAAATAGTGATTACTTATATAAAATCATCAGAATGGTGCCACGGTATAAAGACCTTCATATGTCGCCTTGGTAATAAATTAGCTTTTCAGACTTTCCTGACACTCTGAATGACACCATTTTAAGTTGTATCAGGTACATAAAAACCGAATGGAGAAAAACTCAATTTTTAAAATCCTTCTCAAGGTCACTTGGTGGACATCCATTTTATTTCCACCATTACTGACTTTCCAGTTTTTAGAAGACTTAGATGTGTTTCAGAAAGTTAGAAGAGTTACACAGTGTGTCCTTTAGCTGAATTCCTCCATGAACACAGCTGTTGCGAGCTATCATTAATCACAGTTACAGAGGTGAGACTCACTCTCACCCAGGCTTTCCACACTGACCTGGGATAAGCTACCCAGCAACTGGGAACAACCTGGTGTGGCAGCACAATCAGCAGAGAGGAACCACAGGCGAAGCCCACCTGGCTGCAAGCCCCCACCAAGACAGCTCTCCCCAAGCTGCACTTCTACACCAGCCTGCAGCCCAGATGCATCCCTATTTCCACCAGCTTCAGTGCAGCTGTGTCAGTTCTACCCCTGGTCAGAAAACAAGGGTGTTATTCTACATCTACATTCTGCACCTCTAGCTGGGAGAACATTCAGGAGCCAGGAGGAGACAAGTTGTCTGGGCTTCACCTGTACTGCTGGCTAGCTGAGGCTGCAGAGAAAAGTCTTCAAGAGCCACGGCAGGATCCAGAAGAATGAACACCACTTCCCCGTTCCTCATTGCTTATTCACCTGCTGGTATGTACAGGCAGCACCAGCCTGACTGCTTAACTCACTACAAATTACACAGTGCTCAAAAGGAGCGGAGCAAAGCAGTGAAATGAGGACAATGACTTCATGTACAATACAGATACAGCAGCCTGGAGCCTGCGTGGGCAGGGAGGCCAAGGGAGTACCATGTCTAAAAGTAAAATACAGATAAAGCTCCTCAACATGCTACAGTAATACTGCCAGACCATATCCATTACCTGCTTTGAAGCAGTCAGAGATGTACTGAGAAAAGAATGTAATGAAAAAATGATGTAATGAGAAAAGAAAAGAAGAAAAAAAGGGAAGGGAAGGGAAGGGAAGGGA
>VWZN01007049.1:1137922-1202760 GCA_013396955.1 Regulus satrapa
AAAAAAAAAAAAAAAAAAAGAGAAAACACCTAAGGAAGGATTTGGAGCTCAAAGAATTTTGCAAAACCTTTTCCCTCTGGATACTTACTCCCACCAAACCATTCATCTTCTCACCAGCAGCACTGCACACCCAGCTAAAATTCCAGACACTTAAAGACAACGAGGTTAAAAGACATTATGTTTTCTTATAAGAAAAGACCTTGTAAGAGGCCCATCTTCAAAATCTTTAACATGATATTGAATTCAAATTTCCAACAGCTAGGAATGTGTGCACACATACAGAAATCCAGACACCCCACCCCCAATACCGTATTTTTAAAGGCAGGTTTGATTCTACCAGGCATTACATTGCTTAGAGATCAGTGACAAGCAAACAGCTTTACGGCTTTACAAAAGACAAAGCCTAGGAAAGGTCACTCTGGAAAAGACTCTGAGGAGCTAGAAAGACAGAATTGGAAGGGAAATACTTCAGCAGGTTGGATTACTGCGGCCGGGCTCCGCGTGGGCTGCACAGCTCGTCCCAGAGCACTGCAGCGACTCGGCCCCGCCGCTTTCGCCACCTCCCTGGCACCACCACCAACCCGGAGCGCAGGCAATCTGTGCGTGCAATGAGCTGTGCAAATCCAATCCCAGCATGGGCAGAGAAGAAAGGCTCTGCCTGCTTCCAGGAGCCCTTCAGTGAGAAGCTGGGGCACAAAATCATTACAAATTGGTCATTCTTTCTCCTGTCCTTATGACTTGCTGATGTGGTAGTGACCCAAACCCAGACACCATCTTGTCTTTTCTGTGATGGCGTAATTTTTTCCCTCCCAGCATCATTGATACAGCTCAGGAGAAGAGTCGTAACCGTTTTAGTAGTATGAGTTTAAACTATTTACTTATTTTTAAAGAAGACAGTCAGATGCGTTACATAAATCAGATCAAATGGGGAAGAGAGCTGAGCTAAATGTATCCTCCAGGAAAGCTGTCTGCATCTGTGCTGCACTCACAGCTCTGGCAGAAGGGCCACCTTTAGCCAGCAACAGCCCTTGGCAGGGGAAGGCTCAGCACAGGGGAGCAAACACAGAGCAGGTCCTGCAGGCTGCCTGCATGGGGTTTAAAAGACAGCAGCTCTGGTGAACTGCACAACACACACTTCTGCTTTTATTTCTGGTCACACTGGAGCATATTTTCTGGCTCAGGGGAAAGGGTGAATATTCTCCAAAGCTAATGTCAGCTAGAAGCTGCTGCCTTCCAGGGATTCCTGGGAGTCAGGCAGGGAGAGAGATTTCTGCTCCATCCTGCCCTTGGTGTGAGCTCTCTGCTTCTGAGCTCACAAGGCTGAGCTGGACTCCTGAAAGCAGCCTTTGAAAAAATATACCCCACCTGCACAGCAGAGACTCCAGCACACATCCAGGAACAACCTCAAAGTTAATCATCTTTAAGTAAAATAAACTAAAACCAAAAATCACATGGTTCCTTATTTTCACTCCAAAGGTGGTTTCAGCTTCTGGCCATTGGAGATTATAATGGATGTATACACCAAGACTGCATATACATCATACCCTCTCACTCCAGACTGTGGTGCAACTGGAAGAAATCAGTGTTGGGAAATGATGGTGCCTCCTACCATCCCTCTTGGGAGGGGAAAAGAAGTGAAGAAAGGTGGATCAGCTGGCATTGGGAGATATGAATGACACTTCCTACACCAGCTCTGAGGAACACGGCCCTGAGTAGGTGTTGAAAATTAATCTTCCCCTATTGAAATGTGAGACAACAGCATGGTTGCCTTAAGGTGAAATTGTTGAGAGTTTATAAAAAACACCACCAGAAGGTTTCCTCCTCAATTAAACCAGAATTATTTCACATCCAAAAAAGATTCCTCCCTTCTCCATTTCCAGGTGAACCACAGAATTTTACCTTGGGGAGGGAAGAGAAGTTGCATTGCTTTCCCTCTCACTCTTACTCCGTTATGGAAGACTTTATGCTTTGGATTTAGCAATGAAAATGCCAGAGAACACAGGTGAGATGAAAGCTGAATGTTCAGCTCACAAAAACAGCACAACCTGTGAATTATTTCCTAGGATGCCACTTGTGTAAGACATCAGCAAAATGGATGCCATGCATAGAGGTCTTCCTAAGAAAGGTACATCCCAACGAACTCAAGCTCACGGGGCAGGGGGGTTTAAAGGAATGGTGACATCGAATATTACTGTGAAGATATCTGGAAAAGTCAAGTGTCAAGAAGAGATACTATGCAGACTGCACAATTTTTGTCCAAAGTCACTGCAGAAGTGGTTACCAGCTGAGATCTATTCACCTATTTAGGAGAAGTGTGCTGGCACAGCTACCAACCACAAGCAGTCAGAACCCCAGGAGACACAGCTCCACCAGCAGCACAATGCCACAGTGTCCAAGCAATGGATTCATTTATTAGAAACTCAGAAAAATGGCATCACTTGCCAACTCACCATCTGAAAGGGCACAAGGAGCAGACAGGCAGGCAAGCAATCTGTCACTCTAGGTGTCTCTGTTCATTATTTGCCCTCTGCGTAAGTTCTTTACCTTTCCCAGAATAAAAGTTGAAGCCATAAAGTATTTAGGAAGATAAACTTGACAATGAAAACTCCACTGGTAATGACTCAAGTAGCATAGTCAGGCACTTTCCAAACGAGAGCCCTGCACAATATATTGAGCTTATCCAGGCAAGGAAATTAATTTATTTCATAAAAAATAAACCTGAAGTCTGATTCTTAAAACTAATTCCTGCTGTTACCCCATCATTAGAGACCTATAAAAATAAGTTATGCTTCACTCCTATCAGAACTCACCACAAGAACATTAAGGGCTTACATGTACACTGGGGTTAAGCTTGCCAGGAGGACAGTCATCCAATTCACACACTCAAATGTGGATTTTTAACAGCTAAAATTACCCAAGTCCTCTAAAACACCTCTCTGAACACCTAAATAACCTACAACAAATACCCAAAGAATGAGGCCAGTCTCTCTTCAGCTGTCACCTCTCAGCTGCTCCTTGGTGCTCCAGCAGCTACTGCTATGTACCAGGCTGAGTCAGTCGGTAAGGACTCGTTAGGAGAGACGGAAGGCAATAGTAATGTGAGAAATGAGGCAGCAAATCCCCAAAGAAACTAATGTTCCCTTCACACCACCTGCCACACATTCACATGAAGCTTTTTTTCTGATTGGTAGAGCCTTTGCAAATGTCTTCTTTAATAGAGAAAGTAATTGCTCCCAATTGGAGGTGAGCATACAGCAATGCATTTCGAACAAACCCCAAATTTCACAACCCTCAAATATCAACATTTTGTCTCCTTTCCTTCTTTGTCTCCTTTATGTCTACCCTCACAGTAGCTGGTAACCCACAATTGCTACCAAGTAAGTTATTCAATGCACACACTGTGTCCCCAGAACAGCATCAGGCCACAGAGCAAGCCAAGATCCAGGCCCAAGGCAGAGGAGCCCAAAGTACCCCATGTTTGCCACCCTCTCTGTTGTGACGCTGAACCAGAGCAAGTCAAGGCTCCTCCCTTTTAGTCCTGGCATGAGCTGTAACCAGGTTGGAGTCATCAGCTCCAGCCACGATAATCTTGTCTGAGCTCTGTGCTCACCCCATGGCAGATGGGGTTCCCTAAACCTGGGGGCCAGAAAAGTGATGTCTGCCACAAGCCAGGGAACAGCAAAGGCAAAACCCTTCACGCTAATCAAGACTTTGCAGTGCTCATACTCCTTCCATATCTCAATTCCTGTAATACTGGAGCAGCTTGCAGTCTGGCCGTGGCTTGCTAGATAAAACTCCCACGCAAGGTGAAATGTTATCTCCACTGCACAGGTTGGAAACTGAGACAAACACTTAGTGACTTGGGTTGTGACTGTACAAATCAAAGCAAGGCAAAGAACTAAACTTTTACATCTCCAGGCCAAGGCTATCGCTTTTATCACTGGATCATCTTTTTTATGACCATACCCTGCTCAAAGAGCACAAACTGCTTCAAAGAGACAATAATCCCATATGAACTGTCTGCTCCAGTATCAAAAGACTGAGAAAAAAGAGACAATGGTATCAATCATTACTGTCTTCGCCCCTTTCATTAGGTATCCTATCAAGTTTTACTGCAGAAGATCATTATCAGGATTCTTATACTCATCACATTTCTATTTATATTAAGTACCACTAAAAACCCATATTGATTTTTATTTTTAAATCCTTGAGAAACTTGAATAGTATTGTCATTAAAGGAAAAATCCATGTCAGGTTCTCAATTTTCTTGGTTTGCTGCCTTTTCAAGAACTTCTGTTTTAATGTGCAATTAAATCTCCCGGAAAATAATTTCTGTAATTAGCTTAATGAGACAGGTCACTGCACTGGCAGGTCACTTACTCTGAACTGTTTACACTCCCTGAGATTTTTGGTGATATTCAAATACATGTAGTATCAAACAAAAACTTGTTGTAGACTTCCATGTTTTTAAATAATGAAGAACCCAGCCTAGATGTCCCAGACCTCCTCCCTCTGAAATCAACAATCAGGACTTGCTTATCTCAGTGGAAGCAGATTCTGAAGCCAAGAATGTACCAGTTTCTAACTGGTTTACCTGAAGAATGTATCTGCTCCAGAAGACTGCCAGGAATGTTCAGCTGAGAAGTCCACACATACAACACACAGAAAGTTGGCACAATTTATGCTTCTACAGGGAAGCGTTTTATTATACATCCCATTAAAAATACACTAAGGCAACATTAAACATTAGGAGCCTATGGGACATAAGAGAGTCAGGAAACTCTCCTGAACTATGCTGGAATTGAAGCAGATCTTTTCCCTTCAACAATCTGTCCAGACTCTTAAACAGCAACATTCATCATCCGAGTGCCCTTACACAACAAGTCAGTTTTTGGTGATGTGGGCACTGCAATAGCCCACCCTGACATCTGCATTGCTCCACCAGAGACAGGCACTGCCTGTGACCCACATAACAATCCAGAAAGCTTGACTTGTTCAAAGCTTTCTCTAATTACTTTAGAGGAGTACATTTTGACAGGGTCTGCTATGAACAGGACTGAGCCCACAGCAAGCACCCTGACACATAAATGCCTCCTCGTGTAGCTTCCTGTGGGCCACTATATGCACCTGCATTATGGGGACATGGCATCTGACCAGACTCAGGATGCACAACCTGCCTTACACACGACAAACTTACAGAAACCCAGACCTGCACAGGTGCACCAAAATCAGCTTTCCAGCCACCCACAGTCTGCCTTTATCCCAGAGGCTCTACTCTGAAGGCAGATGCCAAAGGCTCTCTATGTAGCCACTGAACACAACCTACATTTTATTTTGAAAATCACAAATATCATTTATGACAGGGGCAAATGAAAATTAAAGGATGCTTCCATCCACATTCAGTGCTGCTGGACGTTTGGATAACCCAGAGGCCTTTAACCTCTACTGGAACAACTGCGTTGGTTGACATTTAAAAAAAAACTTTGATTGAATCATGAATTAGCATGGAAAAACTTTATTTATTTATAATTTTATTTCTTTATTTATCACAGGATGCCAGTGTTAGGCTGCTGCTGACCTGTGCTAGAAAGGCCATTTTTTTTCAGGCTGCAGAGTAGATTATTCTTCAGCCTTTTCAACCCATGGCCTTTCTGTTGATGCTGCCAACAGACATCCCAATTAGAGCTCACAGCAACATAGCTTGCTTTCAAAAGGAACCAGTGGGGGTCTGAAAGGGAGAGACTTATTTATTTATAGCTGTAAAATCTGGTTTGAAAAAATAGATTTGATATTGTGCACATTTGGGTTCACTTTGCTTCATATTTAAAGTGAGCAATAGATTCCTACATCCCAATCTCACCACACTGCAGCAGTAAGAAACAAAAACAAGGCCACTGAAACCAGGGATGGTGTGCTGGCAGGGAGAGAGCCAAGTTCACTACTTGGTTAGAAGCTGAGGCCTTCTTCTTGTACTGGGCTAATTGCTTGGGATTCTTAATAATGAGTTCACAAAGTCGCTTCAAACCTTGGGTTTAAATGCACTGGAGGGAGGAGGGAAGGAGTGAAGGGTGTGAAAAGCTGTTTTTCAAAGCCAAATTGATAAAACCACTCCCTGTGCAATTAAAAACCTGAACAGCTGAATAGCTGACTTTGGAAAGCAGCAACTGCATAATTTATCGGGTTGGTTTATAAAGGGAGAGAAAATATCCGAGGACAGGAAAGGAATTTCATGGACATTTCAAAAACACATGAAAACTGTGGTGCACTTTATCATTTCAAGGTTTATTTTTGCACTCCCTTCCACTGGGAGAAAGCAAGTAAAGGTCTATTAGGCTGCATTATCCCTTCTTTCCCTCTTTATCAATGAAGGAAAAACCACAACGGCTCCAATCTCCTACTAAGGATATTGACATTTCAGCCCTGCAATCAGCTTATATAGTCTCTGAAGGAGCCCTATGAAGGGGACTGGGAAGAACACAGGTCTAACATTTTAATAGTTTTATCCTTTAAAAAGTAAATGCACACTCACACTAACAGTTACAACCACAGTACTTTTTTTTCTCCTCTATTTGTTACTTCTGGCACCAGTACTGAAACACAAACTTTGCTCTGGCTGACGGGGTATGAGAGAGGGCAAAGCAGCCCCAAGGCTGCTTCAGGGGTGGCTGACTACAACCACCAGCCAGCATCAGAGACTCCTCTGGCGCTTTCTGAAGCTACAGCTCCTTCAGAAGGGGAGGCTAGAGCCCACAGTGGCACCAGGACATCATTGTGCATGAGGCTGCAAGAACAGGTATCCTTTAAAACATTAGCAGGGACACTTGGGTTAGCAAAACATAATGAAAAGTAACTCCTGTGTGTAAACAGCAGACACTTCTAGAAACCATTTCTGAATTGACTTGAATTTTAGTCCTGGACTTTAAACACCTTTCAGAGGTATTTGAATTGACTTATCAGTGACTTGGTTTGGTTTATTTTGTGACTGAGACTTGATTTGGAGAAAAATGCTGAGGAAAATGTAGAAAGGATAAATGTGTTGGGGGGTTTATTCCTTCAACAAAATAGAGTCAGAAAGACTGCAATTCTCACTAATTTGGCAAAATATATTGGACAGAATTCTTTTAAAATTGCATTGGACTCCGCAAACAATTTTAGGAGGAAATTGAAAACACAAACAGGACTTTTTTTGTGATCAAGAGACTCCGGAGCATTTTAAGTCCCAGCAAATCCCCCATGACACTAAAGCATTTAACAGCACTTGACTGGCAGCATAACCCATATTTAGAGACATTCAGAACCCAGCTGTCATCTTGGGCATCAAAATAAATTGATCAGTTGTAGGCACAGATATGGAGGAGCACATACAGACATGGAATTTTTATTCTCACTGGTAGCAGCAGCTTACCATAAGCAACAACGGTGCCTTTAGTTATGTTATAGCACAAAAATAGCTTTGGTTGGTGCAATAAATCCTTTGTTACAGACTCAGACATAGGCCTGCTAACATGTTACCAAATACGATCAAATATCAAATCCTTTGGGAGAAAGGGCCCTTTCTTTTTTCTTTTTTACAGCACAGGAGAATGCAGTTCTTGGGTACAACACCACATTGAAAAAATATTTCAGATGTCTGCAAGACTCTAGTCTTGTTATCTATCAAAGATAACATTAAGCTCACCACCAGAAATTATGAAATTTCAGCAAAATACTTAAGTAAGGAGCACAACACTGCACACCCTTCACAGATGGCTGGGGAGGAGAGCGCCTTCAGAGCCTGACTAGCTGGGTCACTGTTTACCTATGCTAAATATTCAGATTTATTGAACATCCTCTTAAGGGCTTTACAAAGGAGTTTCAGAAGGTTAGAAATCCTGCTGTGTGTCCCCAGTGACCTGTGAAATGAAAGCAGGATGAACTCATCCTGCCCACCCACGCTCACCCAGGTTGCTCAGGGCCAGCATTAACACCTGCAGCAGCACATCTTCTGTTTAATGGTTGTGATAAATTACTGCACAAAAGGTATGGTGTCTCTGATCCCAAGAGGTGCAAGTTGCATGCTGCAGACCTTCCTGATGTGTTTAAAACACACTAGGCTGCTCTCCTTGAACTTAGTTATGCTAGGCAGCACTTAAAATGCTGCCTCGTCTTTGACTGGGCTAGTAAGTGCAACTGATTGTAAATAATTACAGTGTGGTCCTCGGGGATGATCATTAGAAGCCACAGGCATGGAGACCCAACTGGCCACATCCATCACAGTGCCTAATGGTGCAGTTCACAGGTGTTTACCTGGGATGTGTTTGGTTCAGCTGTATCTTCAGCACTGGGGGCAGGGACAGATAAAAACCTGCCAATTCCCCACACAACTTTTGATACTACACTCTATTAATGCATTGGCCATCTGAATATGCAATTAAAGCATCACTGAAATGATTTTCTTCTAGTAAAACAGCTCCTCATGTATGTGTGATGGCTTGGGCTGGGATAGGGTTCATTTTCTTCACAGTAGCTGGTATTGAGCCATGAGTTGGATTTGTGCTGGGAAGTGTCAATAACTCAGGGGTGTTTTAGCTTTTGATGAGCAGTGCTTACAGAACCCAGACTGCATCTGCTCCTCACCCCATCCCACCACAAGGAGGCTGGGGGTTCACAAGAAGATGTCAGGGGACACGGCCAGGACAGCTGACCCCAAATGACCACAGGGATATCCCAGACCAGATGGTGCCGTGCTCAGCACACAGAGCTGGGGAAAGAGGGAGAAGGGGGACATTTGGAGCCATGGAGCCTGTCTTTCCAAGTCAGCATTATGTGTGATAAAGCTCTGCTTTCCTGGGAATGGTCAAGCACCTGTCAGTCAATGCAAAATGGTGAACAAATTCCTTGTTTTGGTTTGCCTGTACATTGCTTTTTTTGCTTTTCTAATAAACTACCTTTATCCCACAAACTCATGACTTTCCTTGGTTGTCAAACTCTCCCCCATCCCACCATGCTGGAGCAGCTGTGTGGGGCTGAGCTGTGGCTGAGGCTAAAGCACAACAGCGTGCCAGAAGAACTCCAAGTCACGTGTACGCTGCGTGGTGACACAGGAGTTTAAGTACTTGCTGATTCCAGGCCAGTGCTGAAATCCCCTTGATTATTCTTAGTTACACAGAAGTATATCCTGTGTTATGAGCCTATTTTCTAGATATTTCAATTTGATTTTTTTTTTATTGACACATAATTTTTAGAAAAAAATCTTCCTCAGCCTGAGCTACCAAGGTTAAAACAAGTAAGACGTTCACTGGTTTTACCACTTCTTTTACTGGAATAATTTATCTCCTAATATTCATAAGGTGACACCATTAGCACATTTAAGAAGTGCTAAGACAAGAGCTTTTAATCATGGAGATAACTGTTTATGATAGTTGTCTGTCATTAATTAGTTTGCAAGCCTCATTCTCTCTGCTGAGGATGCCCAGAGAGGATTCTCAACAGCACAGATCTTTTACACATGTACCAGCTGGATTCTGCACGTAGGCATACCATTACCACCTGAATGTAAATAAAATGCCCCAAATATTCGAGCTGCGTTTAACATGCTCCTTGTTCTGGCAAGGAGCACTCTTTATCCCAGTTCTGAGCAACTGGAAAATGTTATCAGAAGATTGTGACAGCCCAGTTAAGGAATTTGATTTATTTTAAAACAGCATCTGCTGTACCTTAGTGCAGAATGCCCCTAGTACAAAATGTACCTGTCTAGAAGTACCCCAAATCTCAAAATAGGTAATGCAACATTGTTACTCTTTAGAACTGGGTTACCTGTGCTCTTAAAAATACGAGAAAAAACCACTAAAAACTGAACAGAATCCTGCTGAGATTTAAAACTAACTTCAACTTACTATAAAATGTGATTGCAGTTGTATGTATTTATATGTTTTTACTCTGGCTTCCTAAAGGAATAAGTTTTGCAAGGCCAACTGTCGATTTCTTCCCCCTCTTCCTGAATACATGACCCAACTCCTTTGCCCATTTACAAACTCAAAACAAGGCAAAGCTTTGAAGTACTACTAAATCTGTGTGAACGTGTTGAGAGAGAGGAGACACTTCCCCGGTGCCATTGTGCAGAGAGAGGGAAAGGAGGGAAATTTAGGATTTAGATTTGTGCTTGGCAGCAGCTGCTCAGCAAGCGCACAGCTGCCGAGGAGCAGCAGCCCATGCTGTCACTTGCACACCAGGGTGCAGGGAAATCTGGGGAAGGAAGGATTTGGGTAACGAAGGATAACTCCTGAGCAAACCAGGCCTCATCAGTTCTGCTACTTGTGTTTTGGGTTTCAGACCAGGCGCTCATCTCCGGTCCCACTTTCATTAGTACGAATAATCCAGGGAACACAGCGACAAAGCAGCAGTCAGTCACTCCCCTGCTTCAGTGGACCAGATTCTTAGACATTTCATCAGGCAGAGGAAATTCATTATGGTATGTTTTTCAAATGAGTCTTATGAGCAGACCTTCAAAAAAGGCGTTTTGGAGCTAACTCCTGCTGGCTTAAAGGGAAGCAGGATTTCAGCTTCTGTGCCAAGACCCTCAGCTGTGAGCACACAGTCTGCCTCCAGAGTCCTAACCTTTAAATCTACGCCCTTGAAAATGAACATCTCACCCAAGTACTGCTGCCAGCACAGCAGCAAGAGGAGACAGAAGCTGTGTGTCACACAGTGTAGCAGATGCAAGCCTGAACTGTCCATCACACACATAAACAATTGGAAGAACCAGATATGTAGCTGAAACAAGTTATATCCACAGTGAACTAAGAGGTGAATGCACTCTTCTCTTCCACCCAACAGCATTCAGGAGAGCAGTGGGGCTGGAACTACTTCCTGAAGGCAACCCACTGCATTTCATTTGTCAAGCTAAAACCTCAAGTCATGGAAAAGATCAGTTCAATGCGTTCTCAGCAGAACAATAAGTAGCATCATCACCAATTCTGCCTTAGTTACCAAAAATCCTGGGGTTCTTTCTAAATTTAGGCCTAGTTTTGGCCTAGTTCAGCACAATATATAATGACAATCACCCCTTTCACTGCCAGAGAAACTGCAGCAGAGGAACGAGAATGCTCAAAGTAACACAGCAGCAGCCATGGACAAGAACCCAGGAGCTCAGGGTTCTCAAACTAAATTAGATAGTTTTTCAATCAACCAGAATTCTGCTTTGAAAGCAAACAATACTGAGAGGTTGAAAATGGGAAATCATGCTGTAAAGTGATGAGTACCAGACTATTTAAGCATCATTACACTCCTCAGTTATGTTTTGACTCAGCCTACAAAGTGTCCCTCTTCCAGAGGCACATCTCCATCCTAAATGTGAAGTCAGCAACATCACAAACATCACAAAAACAATTATGCCTTGTGTATTTAACAATCATCACAAACAAGAAAAGCCTGAGCTTTTGAGTTCATGGTTCTGTGAAGCTTCAATGGAAAATCATCACTGATTTTGTCAGCAAGCATTTGGTTCAGAGTACAGAAGAGAAAACAAACTCACATGGTGCATGGAACATCACTAGCACAGATGAATGATCTTTTATAAACTTGTCGAAGTCCTCATCGGTCAGGTGATAAACCACATTTTCTTCATCTGCCCAGGGAGTCTCTGGAGCCTGTGGCTGAGGTGCCTTTGGGCTACAAGACAAACAGACACAGCTTAAAGGCAGCTCTCCAGTGCTAAGCAGTCATCTTGGCAAGTCAAACTGCAAGGAGTCACTTTGTGCAGATTTCACACATGTCTGACACGCCAACCCTACTGAACAACTTCCATAATTGTACCCATCCAGAACTCAGAGGCACTGAAACACAGATAAAACTGTGGAGGAGGAACAAAAAAAAATCTTCAAGAAGCTTCTGAGGACAGACCAGCAACGCAAGGGGATGGAGTGAGGAGATAACCAGATTGCTTGGTTATTACATTATAGAAATCAGATGTATTTTCTATTACTCTTTTACCCTCCTCAGCAGGATGCTCCCTTTCTCACAGCATTCCCACTTTGTAGTTCACAGGAGTCAGTGCAAATGAAAGAAAAAGGCAGTGAGCAGAAAGAGCCAATTTAACCCATCACCTTGGATACTGACAGCATGATTAGGGCTGGCAGAGAAAGGAGCAGCAGCGTTGGGACCATGAG
This sequence comes from Regulus satrapa, assembly GCA_013396955.1. Lineage (NCBI taxonomy): Eukaryota > Metazoa > Chordata > Aves > Passeriformes > Regulidae > Regulus > Regulus satrapa. The sequence goes on from VWZN01007049.1 coordinate 1,150,069, forward strand.
GCAGCTACACACACCCCTTCCCCAGGAATGCATGGTTTTACCCTGAACAGCTCTTGTGAGCCAGGGAAGCATTGTTATGTCCTCACTCTGCAGTGGGCCTGTAGGCACAACTCAGCAAAGACACTCAGCTGCATGCTTCACCTAAAAGGCAAGTGATGTGTTCCACCAGCTTCAGTATGACTGCGCCCAAGTTCAGCTGCCTTTGATGGGTCAGAGCCACAGAGACTGCTCAAAGACACAGAGGCAAGACCAGGCTCCTCTGGAGCTCATCATCCCAACAAACAATTGGTTTTTAATGTACATTAAAAAGAGAATTTGGCAGCTGTGAACTAACTATGCTAATTGACATTTTATTTATTAAATCAGTGTTCACAGAAAAGACACCCAAACATACGAACATTGGGAGCCAGACTTTGAAGCTATTTTTGTCAGTTGCAGTAATGAGTTCCAAATACCCCCCAAAATTCCCCAAATTCTTTGGCAAAGTACAGGTCTGGATGCATCCCCATCTCTGCTGAAAGCAGATTTACTATTTTTGATTAAAACGTATTATTGTGTTAGCTGCCTGGAACAAGGAATGGCAAACAGATGATAACTCATTTATCCTGCCTTACTCATTTCTAGGCTGAAAGCCTAGTTTGATAGAAAAAAAGCAGCAGAGATACATGGATTCAGATAGCAAATTCTATTGATGTAAGCAATGAGTGTGATCCAAGAATATTAAGCAATCCATGCAGAACTGTGATGCACACCTCTGCTGCTGCTTCTGTGATAAACAAACCAAGAAGCAAACATCAAAGTAAAAGGTCAGAGCTGCACCTGGCCAAGCAGCTCAGAGAGCAATAATCTCCAGGTATCCTGGCAGAGGGAAGGCTTTCCAGCAAACACCATGACACAATGGATTTGGGAGCTGGGTTGAGAGCAGGCAGAGCGTGATGAACATGGACACAGTGCCTGCAAAGCACTGGGAGAACGTGGTGTTTAGCAGGGCCTGGCGTGACCTATTTCAGTCAGGAATTAGTAAAACAGGGCACGGGATGTTTATTCAAATGGCCTAATTTAAAATGCTGTGCATGTTAATGAGCCTACACAGGAGGTGGTAAGAAACACCTCAAGGCCTGGAGAAAGCAACAAGCAAAATTTAAAATGTCATTTAACACTTACACAAGGCACACCCAACACCTGATTAGGATGACAGAAGTCCAGAAGAGTTACCAAAAGCTAGTTCAACTGAGAGCACAGAACAAATTCTTGATTTAACCGAGTAGCTGATGCTAAGGAAGGGCCTGAGGGGAGTCTATAAAAACAGCAAGACAAACTAAGCAGCTATTGAAGGCGGCAAGAAGCTGTTGGGCTTGCCTATCACTCAGGCTGATACAGCTATGTATCAGTTTTAACAAAAAAAGTGGTATGTACAAGATAGCATCTCTGCTGTGTTGGATTAAGGCTGTATGATGCTTCATCTCTATCACTGCACAAAAACATCTGAATCTCTGTAACACGGTAGCCAGTGCCTATTAGGAAGATAAGAAAGGTGAAGTATCTGTAAGACTGATGCATTAGCACACTTCAGCATAAGAAAGAAGCACCTGTATAAAGTAGTCAAAAAAAAAAAGAGAGGTGTTGGAGCCCTCCAAACTATCAGTTCTTGTCCTGAGAGGAAAAAGCATGGACAATGATTTAACTAACTTAACTTTCATTAAGTTATATAATGTTGTCTCCCACAAACAATCATCCACTGTTAGCACTTTACCAGTAATATTTAGAGGGAAAAAAACAAGGAGAGGGAGAGGAAAACCAGCTGCTTTTCTGCAGAGTGTACTTACTGTCCACACAAAATGGGCCTCATATGGCTCAATGTCTGCTGGATTTGCTTTCAAGACTCTACAATGACAGCACATGCATGCACAGTATGAAACTGAGTTTCCTTGCCATGGCCCTGCCATCCCCTGATCCTCAGAGTAACATTTTGTACAAAAGCAGCCTTTCAATATTTTAATATTATGCTATTCTGAAATAGAGCCAGTACAGATCCTGGAGCTATCTCCTTGCACTCCTTGGCTTTCCTAAAGCCCTTGCCATACCATTTTGACTACCTGTACTGCAGATTCCGCAGAACAGTATAATATTATGCATGTAGCATGTTTACCCTGTATGTGTTTTTTATTAATGATTTAATTTATCATAATTTAAGCATCATTTACTGGCAAAACATAAGTACACATAACTACTCTACATAATGTTGTTTCCTTAGAAGTTGTACTTATTACACAAAACAGGGGCACAAGGCTACTGCTCAGATCCTCTTTTGGGCAACTAATAAGCATGCACTAAGTGAGGACAAACAGCTGTCTTTAGCTCTGGACTGCTGAAGTACCAGCCAAAGCCCACAGTGGCTTGTTAGCACAGATTATCATTGGAAAGAGCTTGCAGCTGTTCTGCTTTGCCTCCAGTAGCTGCGTTCACTTGCTGTCACAGCACTGATATAAAGGTACTGCATATTGCAGGGATTATCTGGATATTATGTGGGCAGACAGAGGAAAAAAAAAAACCCCAAGCAGCTAATGTTTCACATATGGTAGCCAAGAGATAACCACATCCTTGCAGAACTGAAAAGCATAACAAAGTGCAGGTGATGAAGCCATATCTTTGCTCCCTGGGCCGATCATCTCCTTCCAGTTGCTGGAGTTGCCATCTTGATCACTCACATTTGAAGGCTTAATTGACTATACCAGGCTTAATGACTCTGGCTGAATTCCTCCGGTGTGAGCCACTGGGCAGTTCTCGCTTGCAGCGTTTGTAGCTCCTGATGCTAACAGGATGCTGCTCTCACTTTATTTGTGGATTCCAAGTCCTGAAGCACTCTACTGCTGCTGGAGACCCTGGGCTACCTGCAACCATATGCACATCCCCAGCACAGCACTGTAGAGCAAAATGCATTTATTCCGAGCCAGTTTTGCTAAGCTGTAGTGTTACAATAGTTTGCAACAGTCTGTCCTTTCCCATGTGTTTGTTTCTTTTCATTAGCTTCATTTCAGTATTGTTTCCGAAACCACAGCAAACAAGGCAGGGGGTTACAAAGATGACACCATGCCCAAGAGACTGGGCTCACTGTAAATGGGATTTCTCCATCACCAGATTATATCAGCTCTCTCCAGGTGCTCCATCAGCTTCGCTGACCGTGTGGAGATTTACACCAATTGAAGAGCAGCTATCCCCACACACTTTTCCCGTGTGTCTCAGAACTGCTAGTCCCATAGGCTCGTTCAGCCTCCAAAATGTTTACGACTGCAAATAGCTCTCTTCAGGCAGAACAAGCTGCTTTCTACACTTTCACATCATGATAGCAAACACAGATGCTGTAAGTGACTACCTATTCAAGGTGCCTTGATCTTCAGTTTGTTGTTGCAAGACACTTTAAAGGCTTCAGCTAAAGGCTGATGAACCAACAAGAACAGCACACTTGGTATATACATTCTTAATAACACACCAAAAAGTAAAACCTTTTGCAAGGTATTAAGTTCAAGCACCCAAGATCACTGGAAATTTAAGATGTCATTTTTAACGAGGCTGAGATCTGTGTATCTGCGTTTATTTTAGTCCACAGTCAGTCTCCTATTACAGACAAAATGCAATTGTGAAATGCAAGGCATGCATGCTAAAAACCAAATGTTACTCAATCTCTCCATATGGGTTTAGCTGATCTCAGCAGGGTGCTTTTGTTTGCTCTTCTGAGCAGAGGGAAGGAGGGAGAGATGTCTGTTCCTAAACCATTACATTCTGTAAATAATGAAGAGTACATAAAAGGTGGAGTGCATGAAGTTCAGTGCCTTACTTTTTCAGCCACTCTGCGATATCTGCTGCGGTAGCACCAAAGTTCTCAAAGTTGAACAGGAACTTTCCTTTCCTGTTAAAGCAACAAAACAAGGTTCAGTCCTTGCCTTAAAAGATAAAACCACGCAATTATATAAGAGTGTATGATTTCTAAAATAGTAACAAAACATAACCGACTCAAAATAGCAGATTGTAGGATATCCCCGGACATTGAATTCTTCCTTTATCCTTTCAAATTCAGCAGAGTAAACATTCATCCCCGCAAGAACCTGGAAAAATAGAGCACAATCTTACTGATTCTTACAATACAGCAGGAACACCAAACAGTTTGTTTGAAAATTTAAGTAAAATCTACTTCATTCTTCTACTGGGCAGATTCTGATTTCATTCATATAGCTGGCAAGCAAGGGGCTCTCTGCAAAAGGCACTGAAGTTTGTCTGATTTTGTGCAAGGGGGAACATAACAATACTTGAGTCTAATTCAGAGAAAACACAGAACAGTCAACATGTCACCTCCTCATTGCTCTCGAAGTATCTCTCTTTTCTTTTCATTCACCCACTAATAGAAATACCTAAAGGGAATCCTCTCAATTTCTACACTTGTGCTCTTCTTTGCACATTTGGATTTTAAGCTACTAGATTTTTTTCTTCCTCTGCAAGTAGGAAAAAAAAAGTGCTCTTAGCTCATATCCAAACATTAAACAGGACACCAGAAATTCTGCCCTCATCTCTCCAGTTTCCACTTCAGCAATGAATTTGTCTATGTCTAATCAACTTGTCAATGTCTAACCAACCACAAGCACTGGCATTATCCCAGTTCAAAAATGCACTTACTGAATGGCAAGGGGAAATCAGCATGACTTTGATGTGAAAATAAAACGTGCCCTGTTTCCATGAGCTCAGGATATAGAACATGGCATTAATATGCTTTAAATATGTTAACTTAGGTAGGGCAGGGTTTAATTAGAGTTAAGAATTAACCTTGTCCTACAGTCTTCAAAAGAGAGGCACAGAACACAGTAGCTTTTCAGACTAGATTGTAAAACAAAAACTCTCTCCTGCCCATTCCTCACCTCTATCCCAGCCTATCCTCCATCTCAACAGCCCTTGAGCTTCAGGTTCAGGGCTCCTGTGACTTATACTGTGCCCTGTATAAAAGTCTTCCAAATATTTTTGACATGAAAACTGGAAGATGGGATTGATTCCAAGCTTTTGTGGATGTGCAATTCACACAGAGGTCATTCTGCTGTCAAACCTGGACCCAGCAAGTTGCTGAGATACCACTTCCTGATTAACTTAGTTTAATGGCATTGATGGCTTAAATCATTTTAGCAGCAGGGTCTTAATCCAACCCCCTCCTCCTTCCCTCTCCAAAAACAGGATTTTCTCCTTCCAGTTGAAATACCACATCAGAATTTAATACCACGTTCCTGACTGCAGCAAACTGCACAGACCAACCAAATGTGCTCAGAGCCAGCATGAAATAAATCTTAAAGCAGAAAATCCTCATTTGAAGGTCAACCGTTCCTAAGAATGTGCTGGAAAGTCACAAAAAGATACTTTGTTTTCTCTTCCCTATCCTAAGAAAGGCTAAATTGAACTGAGTACAGAAGGTTTATACTTCCTGGTCTAGTCTTCCACTTTGAATTTTCCTTGTAGTTTGAACAACTGGATTGACTTAATTCTCCCCTTTCCTTATCTTCCATGTCACCACCTAAAGGCAGGTAAATGCAATACCATCAAGACACAAAGATTGCTTTATAAAGCAAGAACCACTTTTGTTAACTAATTCCCTAATTAACACCAGCCTACCAGATTCCACGTTTGCTGTGAAGTTTCTGAGGATTTCCTATTATTTAAATCGTGGACATTCCTGGCCACATCAGACAATTTCACTGTGTCCATCTACTGGTGATTGATAAAAATCAGTAACTTGGATTAATTCTGGTGTTCATTACATTATATGAAGTGTATTTAGCAAAAAGCTTATTACAATGGGATTTGTTTTAATGACTAGACTAACAGCTTTGGCTGGCCAATAATCACAAAATTATGAAATATCAGGCTGCCAGAGACCATCAAAACACACCTACTACCCAAAGCCAGGGTTCTCCTGCCAGACATTGGGCGAATTTGCTTTTAGCAAATGCCTGAATGACCCCAACTTCAATTCAGGTTCATTACCTCTTGTAATAGCCATTGCAGAAACAAAGATGGGTTTATTCCTTTCACCTCTGCAGTGACACTAGATATATTTCAATACTTATTTGCTCTCCAACAAGCTACCTATAATGTAAACCAAATCTGAACCTTTCCTAGCTGCCAAGAATTTGGAACTTCTGACCATGCCTGTCTGGCAATACAACTCATTGCCTGAGTTGTGACTCCCTACTGTGATTCTCAGTTTTCTCGATAGGATTGCTCCAAAACTGGTACCTTACAGCACCAAAAAAAAAAAAAAAAAGCACCAAAGGAAGAAATCATTTAAGCACATTCTCAAGCTGGTCTTTACTGAGCAGAACATTCTGGCACACTCACAAAGTTCATGGGCATTAGGGAGATTATGAATGGTTTGCTAATATCCAGTTCCCCCCTGCTCTGGGGCCATAGTGACAGTCACTCACCAGAGCCCAGCCAACCCTCTAACCACAGGAATCTTTCCTGCCAAGGATAAAATAAGCCAATTTCTGATTTGGAGCACTTCTTCCTTCTGCACTGGGTGCAATGGAATTGTACAATATAACCATAATATGAATTAAAAGTGCCACTCTGCCTTCTTAGTAACTGGGACAAGAAACAACCAGTCCCAAGGGAACACATGGACCAGTGACAGGTACAGTCCACCCTTTCACTTTTATGACCTCTTCAATAGGCAATACTGTACTTAATTTTCCTGCTATATAACAGCAATAATCACTTCTGAGCCTGGCACATCATGACTGCTAATAATGACAGGTCAGATTAAAAGGCCAAACCTTCGACTCATCCAAATCACTCATAAACTTTGCAACAACATCTAATCTGGAGGTCAACATCACTCTAAAGCACTCTATGAATAATTTATGAGGGGTACAGCACAGTTAACTTTAGAAATGGCAAGCTGTGTACACATCCCACTCAGGAAGTTAATTGGGTCAAATCTTGACAAACAGACTGATTTTTTCGTGAAAAACATGTGTGGCAGTGGCATAACCAGACTTTACTCAGAACTGATTCTGCACTACAACACTCCACGGCAAAGAACCGTGTCCCAGCCCTGTCACTCAGCTGTGCAGGATTAGCCCGGATCTATAGAAACGATTTCCAAGTGAGGAAGGAAATACTCAAACCAGAATAGATCCAGAGTTTAAATTCTCTGCTCTGAATGTGATAAATGAGCTGCACAGAGACAAGGAGGGGATAACTGCAGCAGGACAGAGCGCTCTGCAGCATGCCATCTCTCTGGCAGTGTCTATAGGTGATGCTTTACATTCCTAATCCCTCTCACCCCACACCCCACAGTGTACTGCCATTAGGGCAGGAGGGCCTTCCCAAAGGCTGCAGCACATGCTCCTCTTTGGGGAGATGGCCTTAGAGTGCTGCCTGGCTGGACAAAAACACTTGAAAATATCTTCTAAGGGTTCTGCCATGTCCTAAATAAATCTGAATAACTCCCACTCATTTCAGCCCTAAGCAAACACAGATTTAGAGAAAACACTTCTGAAAACAACTAGTTTGGAGAATGTTGGGCAGTCTGACAGCACTAGGTGGTCATGAGAAGGAATGGCCAGAGCTGCCCTGGCAATGAGCTGCAGTGCTTCATCTCTTCCTCACAAAGACACCTGCAAACACAGCAGTGAATGACCCAGCAGTAGGATCAGACCAAATCCTGCTACAGCCATGAAACAGCAGTTCTATTTCTGTGTCCTTTATGTACTACTGGCATCATATAAATAATACATTAAGCACATTATAAAACCTCAATTAGACAAGTGCCTTTGACTTGCTTACAGAGATCAATACACCTTATGGGTACAGAGGGGTAACTAAATTATTGTGAATGCTGTACTTCATTAGAGTCAAAACTTACTTTCATATCAATGTGACATCAATGCTAATTTTGACAGAGCTACACTTAAACAGTAAGATTCTACTAATGCTGAGAGGCTGGAGGGTGACCAGTAGCTTATGGGAGGGAAATTTCTCTCCCTGAACACTGTGATTCTCCATTAAAAGTGTATTAATAACTGCAACAAGGGCATCAATCCCTGACCCTGGTAGGAAACATCAGGCCAAAAAGCTGATAAAACATATTAGGGCGAATGTTTCTTTATTTCCCAAAACGAGATCAAAAGGCCTACAAACTCACAAATTAGAGGCTAAACATGAATCTACATAGTGTCAGAGCCTGTATCTCTGGGTAAAAACCTGCAGTGGACCAGGGAGTTAACATCTCATTCTCTAAAGTTTTAGAAGAATAAAAACCAAGAAAGAATCCTGAAGAGATCTGGAACAAAGTAATTTATTTCTGTTTTGTTTCAGCTTGCTTAAAAATTTATAATTTTGATTTTGATAAATATTTGCCAGCTTACATATTTTTTAAAAAGTGTTAAAATGATTTTTGAAATGTTATATAAATCTCATTGTCTCACTTACATATTTACCCTTGAGTTCTGTGGCTGCCTGCTGATAAGATGGCATCATTCTCTTACAAACACCACACCCTGATAAAAAATAAATTGTGTAAGTAATATGCCAACAACTCTATTAATCCTCTTCTACAGTATCTATGTTCCAAAGCATATGAAGTAATATTTTACATCACAAAAAAATTAAACAAAAATTCTTTATCTGCTTCACTAAATCATTATTATATTATTAGTTTCTAAGGATGTTACTTGTTACAAGCCTCTATTTTTGCACATTGTTCATGCTCTTCATTTTCATATTCATTTCTCATCCTAGTATGAAGAGAGTAAAACCATCTTATATTCCTCAGGCTCTGAGCTGAGCCCAGAGGAGAATACAAGATGAAACACATATATCAAAAGTCAATAGAAGATGACATAATTGTGAACTCGAAACAAAAAGCTTTGTGCATTTCTGCTCTTTGAAGGGACAGAGGGAAGTACTTCAGATTCATCCCAGCTTAACAAGGCTTTGAAATTAATTTGAGACGCATTTCCTAAACACATTACACACACATCAAGTGTTAAACAGTGCTCTGTTAATTGAGCAGACATAGCTCAGAAGCAGTAGCCCTTGTAAGATACAACAATGTGCTGTGGAAAAGACAAAGGGAGAGTGAGGAAGACCACCAATGTGTAGTTGGAGTGTGCTGAGTGAGAGCTGTTTGATGATGCTCTGCAGTGCTAAGAAGATTAGCAGTAAATCACCTTGTAAGCAGCAGTTTTCACCCCTGCCAAGTAAAATCTGTGCATGCAGATGGGAAGGGGCAGGAGTGCAGACAGCATGGAAGAAAGGTAGCTGGAGCCAAGCACTCCAGACACTTATTGTGGAAACTCTCAGTCTACCACGGGACAGTAGTCAACACTTCTGTTCTGGTTAACAGACAGAGGGTTTTGAAAATATATTCCAAAAAGGAGGAACAGATTTTGCAGCCACTTGTTTAGGATCACATCACCATGCCTGGAAAAGAACATCCTTTAATCTGAAAAAGGAGTGTTGTTGTTTCTGTAGTCTTTCCATCTTTGATCTCTCCGCTCAAATTGACAACAAGGTTGTTAAATTAGTGCTGGTCATAATGACAATTTCTTGGTGGGCACAGACCACTCATTTAAGGCCCACTGAGGTCTTGCAGCTTCATCCAAACCACTGGACAGACACCAACGATGTGAGTTGACAGACATAATCTTCTGAATCTTCTCTTTCTTCTCTCCTCAGGAGCCTCAGGCCCTTAAATCCTGCTGCAGATTTCCCTGTCTTCCCCTCTTCACCCTCTTACTGCTCCCTGGAGTGCCTTGTAGAGCATGGGCACACACCAGCCTCTTCCCCCCAGCCATCACCCCTATCATCCTCCTCTTCTCAGCTCTGATGCTGCCTCAAACTTGCTGCTCCCAAACCCACTTCAGTTCACCCTCTCCTGTCCTCATATTTCTGGGTTATATTGTTCAGGATGCTGCCAACACCACGTATACCCTTCAACAGGCATTAAAGGGGAACCTCAAAAAACTCATTTTTCTCTGTTCTTTCTTGTATTTTTTTCCCAAAAGGGGGAGCGTAATTTAATACAGATTAGTCTTTCCACTAGTTAACACATTCATTTTTAAAGACTTGTTTTCAATCATGTTTATAAACACTTCCTTCTTGTTGCCAAATCCAGACAATCTCCTGCAGGAGCCTTCTTTGACAGAGTTACCTGCAAATAAATCTGAATGCCTTCAAATATACCTAATATTTCATCTTTAGTGCTGTCTGACTTTCTAACATAGGCCCAAAAGTACAGTGAAAGGTCTGCAAACGGCAGGTAATATCTTCTGAGGAAAGTAAGCCTTTCCTTTGAGTTGTTTTACCCAGACCAAGCATTCCTGAAATATTAAAGTAACTACATCTAAGTCTGTAGTTGCATTCATCTCCCTCTGCACCGGTATGAAATGAAAGAGCCTATTTCCTATGAATCTGCCACAATGAATCTAAAGCCCCTGCTTCCAACAAAGCAGAGAAATAAGGCAGCTGTCTTCCCCACAGCCTCCCACACAAAGCCTCTGATGTCCTCTCGTGCCAAAGACCCTCCTTACAAGTAATGAAAAGCTGAATTTCTTTTAGTGACCGGTCTTGATTTGCTGCTCCCAGTTATAAAAGGTAGCACCTGTATGCAACCAATAATTTCAGCTGCTCAAAGCCCATATTTTATTGCAACTGCTGGATGCATGCCTCCAGTAAAAAGAGCAAGGAAAGAAAATTTGGACAACAACCAATTCAGAAGGTCTTGTGTGTTAAATAAAAGATGAGGGAGTTACAAACTGAGAAATCAGAGAAAGAAAAAAACCTCATGAGTAGACTCCCTTCCCAGCAGTATGGAAAGCAGCACAAGTATTACAGCACTGAAAACTAGCAGGTGTTTTGCCACTTCAAAGAAGAGAAACTGGAAGGAGGAGGGTTTCTGGGGGAACAGTTCAGAGAGAACGCAGGGTTAGATAAGTTACATTCCAGCACGAGGCTCAGTTGTGGCAAACAATTATTCCTGATGCAGGTAAGCTGTGAAAGCACAGTGCAGCCACACTCTGCCCCAAGGGACAGTTTTGCAGCAGGGTGGCCACGGCAGCAGCCACGGGGAACAGCCGCACACCACGGCAGGCCACACAGCAGCACCACCACTGCAGAGTCTGAAGGCACAGAGCCACGAGTGATTCAATTAAAAGAAAAATCATCCTCCTCGTGGTGCTTCAAACTAAATCTTGGGCAATTCTGGCCATCTTGGAAGCGCTCAGATGAGAATAAAATGGTAGACTGGTGTTTCAGGTAGTAACTGCAAAAGAAAATACACTGACAAACACTAAACAGTGCTGCCATGGGACACAAGTTTTAAAGACAACCAGACAGCAAATTGCTTGTAGTACCTAATATCAACTTCCCTATCAGGGCACTGCTGGGAGGCTTTCCTAGTTTAGGTCACACATTTATTTCCTTCTCATGGCTTCCCTTCTTCCTGAACTGTGCAACAACTCAAGTGCAACACAATCTTGCATCCCCAAGAAACACAAAAAGGCAGCTGTAAATCTGCAACATTAAGGAACAAGTACCCAGATAGCAGCAACACAAGGGGAAGGTCACAAAAGAAATGGAGAGACTCCAACGTGCTCTCCTCTTCCCTAAATACCCACTGGCATTTGTGTTACCCCTGCCAATGTAGGCAGGAGCATGCAGGGTGCCTCTGGGATGGAGCAGGAACAATAGTCCTGCTCCTGACTGCACTGTTCCCTCTGCCTGCAGCACACAGTGTTTTCTGCTCTGCACAGCACAAATCTAGAAAGTACAACAAGTAACAAAATTATAGAAAGCAGCTGCTTAAAAGAATATTAAGAGTCATCATCACAAGAGAAAGAGACAAGACTGGGATACAAGTGATGGACAAGCAGGGAAAAACTGAGGACAAACAGGCAGAACAACCCACGGAGCTGAATGATAGAGGTGGCACAAGATGGTATTACTAGTGAAGCACAGGTGAAGCTTCCAGTCAGACTTGGACATCTCTCATCTCTCAGTTTCCTCCTTCTCAGAGAAGGGGGAAAGACGTGACAGGACATGCTGGGCTACTTACATGGGGCATAGAACATCATCAATAAGGGCTTGTCTTCTTTCTTCAGAAGCCTTCTCAACTCCTAGTGAATGAACCAAAGAAAATAAAAAACATACTTATACTCAATGACACCTCTTATTCTTTGTACTACAACTTTAAAAAACTACTATATATATTCATAGACCACAGGCTTATTTATTAGAGGGAAAAGAGCTCATTTTTCCTAACAGACAGAACTCTTTTTTCCTTGATCAATTTTAACTTGAAAGAAGATGACAAAATTTATTATACATTCAGCTATCTGCTGAATATCTTAGACCACTATCTTCTCTGTTACCATGTGAAAGTTCCATGCTTTAGTTCATTCTCACTGCAGAATCTCTACCTGGAAACTCTTTTTTCACTGACACATCCAAAATCCATATTGCAATTCAAAAAGTCAGACTCAATAATAACAAAACAAGTCCAGTTTTCACACTATGAAACCTTGCCAAATCTATGAGATGCCACGCAAAAAGGATTTTTCAGTTACCAGCATGACAGAAAAACTAGATGAAGTTTTCAAATTGAATGCAACCCTTGGAAGCCTTGTAATAGAGTACAGAGGGTGAACATTAAAAATTAATCTTCCTACAAAAACTGAATGTCAGAATAACCATTTCTAATATTAAAAATGAAAGCCAGAAAATTGAAAAAGCCCTTTACAAAATACCAGCTAGAGTCCAATCAATTAAAGTTTAAAAAATCTATAGACTAGAAAACTAATATAAAAGACCAAGCTGATTATATTAGAAAGAACATAATGAGTAACTGTGGTGGCACCGGCTTTTTAAGGTAGTTTCATCACATTCATTGCTTTCCCACTTAACACTGAGAGGACAGTTACTGTACCAAGTTAAATCCCTCAAGATATGGATCCCGTTTCTTCCTGCTTCACACTTCCTAACCTCAGGCACACGAGGGAAGCCAAGGTTTAATAGCAACCTGCAATTTGAAGAGCAGCATTTTACCCCCTACATGCATTGTGCAATGACTGCACCTTGCAAGCTGCTCCACTTCCCTGAGACAGAGAGGGCTGCGCCCCCACACCATCCACAGGCTCTGGCAGAGGGAGGGCAGGAAGCACAGGACTTAGTTATCACAACCTACAAAATTTGTCAAATCACTTCCAACAGGCTGGGTGCTTTAAAATTCCCTTCCAAAGAAACAAAATAATGTTGTGTGTGTGGTGTTTGACTAAGAGTTAATTAATACAAACACACACAATCCCTCCATCCCATATATTTATAAAACAACAGAACCTCTATCCAGCTAATATACCTTTTCACTGTCGACATGCACAATATCTTTGGCTTCAGGATCTTCCTCCCACAGTGGAGCACCTTCTGGATCCTTGAGAAAGGCCACCATAGACTGTAATAAACGGGGGGGGAAAGCTTATGAAGAAACACAAATGGAAATAATGAGACATCCAAGCTCAAATCCATGCTGTGATGTAAACCCCATCCAATTAGTGCTTTGCTTTCCTGCTCATATTCATCTGCTTTAATGCAGATTAGCACAGATCTCCTGTTGCAGAATCAAGTGATACGTGGGAGTGTACCTCCATCATAACTGGTATTTCAACTTATCAGTTCCCACTCCCATTATAAAACTAGGGAAAACAGACTGGAAGTGGACTGGCACACAGAGAATAGCTTCAAGGATCCTTCAGAGGGCTCTTTCAATGGTACTAGACCTTCCACAGCAAATCCCTGGTTTAGCAGGAAAGACTTCTCTTTATGTAAAGGTCAGGCTCCCATGCCCTTCACTGTATTTGAGTAACAGAACTAGCTGGAGGGCACACTGATACTTGCTGTGAGCAAAAGCAAATGAACACACTTACAGATCAAACTGCCCATTTGGTCAAAGGAAGAATAATCTACCAACAGTTCCCTATGTGATTCACTTATCTAAAAAATCCATTGAATGTAATTTCAAGTATGAGAATAAGAAGCAAATGTGACAGGAGAAGTGGGAAATACAAAACCCTCAGATTCTGCAGCTCCCACATTCAACAAGCCGAGTACACCTGCACAGAGACTTTGTAATTGTTTTACCTGACTGACATGCAACCAAAAATCCTTTTCAGCAGACCACAGATATACTCTCTTCACTGTAAGAAAATATACTCTGATAGCTCTGATTTCAACCTGAGCCTGAAGGAAACTCCAGCCCTCCTAAATCAATGAGATACTTTCCTTGGATCCTGGCAGTCACACTACTCCCTGTTTCCGGCTGTACCTGCAAACACAGGCTTGATCACTTCAGATGTCTGAGCTCTAGGAAACTCAATACCTGGTACTGAATGTTCATTCATCACTCACAATGACCCCACTGCTTTCTCTACAGCATTGCCTGTAGGTTTGTGTCCATTCCCACACAGGATTTCTGCCACACCAGAAACATGGTGAGGCACCTGAGGAGCTCCCTTCACTGTGAGAGAGAGTGGAGGAAGCTGCCACAGCACTGAGCTATACTAACACACACCAAGGCTACTTATATAAAGCCTGGGTGTGTACTCTGCTCTCTCAGGAGCAGGCTGGCAGCACACCCAGTGACATGTCCCATCACTGGAATGGTCTCAGAGACATTTTTGCTGCCTGCCTGCCTTTGGTGGGGCTGCTGCAGTACAACATCCCAACAGCTTATCAACGGAGAGGGGAGTTCTGCTCATTTTCCTGCCTCTCACTTGGTGCTGCAAGGCTCAGGAGGATTCAGAGCTTACAGCAGGATCCATTTATTGCATTTATGATTCTGTCTGCTTGCACAGCTAATATTGAAAAGATTTGTCTTATCACAAGAGGCAGCATGTATCAACCACCAGACAGCAACCAAAACACCTAATGTACACAGTAAAAGGGATCTAATGGGTGAGGATGACAAACTCTTCCAGAAGAAATCTGTTTTACAGTGGCATTATGAGGGAAAGGAGTTAGGAAAAAAATATAAAATCAAGTAATTCACAATGGAGTTACAATGTAAAAAGCTGTAGACTTAGAGGCATTAACATCCCAAATGACATCCTAAGAAGACTAATAATACATGGGGAAAGGAAAGATGAAGACTGAACAGCAGAGATGTTCTCCCTTTAGGACAGCTGCATCAGGTTCTGCTCACCCTCAGCATGCACAGACCTCCACTACACACTGGAGAAGAGGAGAGAGGGTCCACATTTTGAACGGCTAATGAGTGTAATTGACTCTGCTAGTTTCAAGAATTCCTGCATGCCAAATTCAGTCATGTAGAAACAGATGTGGTTAGAGGATGGGGGATTAAAGAGATTTAATTCATCCAGCCTCTCCCTCTCAGCCAAGACAGAAAAAAATTAGATGTGTAATGTCTTCTGGCAGGAGCAGGCAGTACCTTGCCCTCAATTCTTCATGTAGCAAAGAGAACTTCCTCTCTTACTTTAAACAGGGAAGAACAACACCCAAACAAACCACAGCATTCTCTAATCACAGAAAAACAGTGGTCCCCAGGCTGCTGTGTGAGAGGCCACAGCAAGGTCCAGGGCCCAGCAAGCCTGGTGCTGTAGAACCAGCTCTGCTCCAGTGCTGCCATGGTACGGTCAGGACCTGTTTTGACCCCATGGCATGGACAGAAGCACCACGGGCTGGAACCAGCTGTGCCAGCTTTGAACCTTAAACCTGGATTCAGCAGACTACAGGACATGCTGCATCCAGCACATGCTGCTAAAAATGACAAGTTTTAACAGGAGAGCTGATCCATAATCATATACATGGACCTAGCTTTTAACCTGAAAGAAAATACACCCAAACATGCTTGTGCTTTTCACTCCTTTGAAGTAGCATGCAGTAAGGATGCTAATAACAAGACCTGCCTCAATTTCACACATACACTCCTTACAACAGCTAACTTGAAAAGGATTCAGGGTTTAGAGCAGGACTAATTTATTGAATTAGTCTATTCCCTTTGCTGGTACTAAGCAGATTTGTACTTCAGTGAGTTTTCTTCATTTTAGAAGAAGGGTAAAACTCTCCCTTGTACTTTATACTCCAGAAAAGGCTTCACCATGTAATAAACACAGCCTGGATTCTGGCACTGTGAATTAGATATCAGGTGGCCAAAAGTACCATGTGAACAGACATTCCAGGTAAGATCAAAGACTGAGCTAAGCTAAGGTCTTCAACAGCAGATAATTACAGCTACTTGAAGAGAAGATAGACTAGTACTTAGAATTCTTGTATAGCTTACACTGGCACATGCTCTCAACTTCTGGCAAAAGCAAATTAAGTTCACGGACTCTGCACCAGCTGTTGTATATGGACCTCTGTGCTTTCTAACTATCAATGGATCTCTCTCTTATGACTATCTTAAATCATTTTTCAGAATCCTAAATTCTTGGTTTTCACAATATGTAGCTACTGGTTCCATTTTTTTTTAAACATTGCAGTTATTTGTTTCAAATCAGCCATCCCAAAATGCCACTGTTTGCCCTCAAATTTGGAGAAAAAAGAAGTCATCACTTCCTTTTTTAAGCTAATCATGGTTACAGAAATATCTATTGGCATTTTCTCTTGTTCTTTTTAATATTGTGAGAACCTAAGTCCTTCCGCAAAGAATTGGAAATATGTATTTTTAAACTATTCTTAATAATTTTGCGTAACTGAATGTTGTTCTCTTGCCTTCCATCTCCCTTTCCTAGATACCCCAAACTGACCAGATCTTAACACAGATCTCAGCAGCAGGAGGTTCTGACTGCCAAGTAACTTCCTCCTACTGTGAACACTGAGCTATCCTTTATTCCTCATTTTTCTAACAGTGAAACCACATGGGCATCTCTGCTAATTACATAAGGATTTAGTTACTTTAAGAAATGAAAAGCTTCTCTAAAAACCTGAGTACACTATCAGCTGGATCAGCCACATCTATGAAATTGCTGATTACTCCAGAAGAATCCTTTTACAGTTCTTCAGAGCCATGTCCATAATTCTCAAAAATGTCATACATATATTAATATGTCTACTGGATGTCTGGAAAGAAGATCCGAGTTTTATTGCCACAAGTTTGCTGAATGATGTGAAACAAATCCTTTAATCTCCCTGTTCTTCAGTGTGTCCACCTGTCCATAAAATGAGTATGATACCCTATGTAATTGTGTTGCTCTGCTGCTCTCTGTTTGTATGTACTGGGAGACTCCTGACAAACATAGCTGAGAGAGAGAAACAAGGGTCACTGGCCCAACAGAAGGAAACAGGGAGAAGTGGAACAGGGGGAGAAATACAGCAGCAGAACAACCAAACAGCTGAATTATTTGATCACTGCCCAGATCTGCCCCACTGCCCAACCTGTAAATCATTAGTGGCTGGTTTCACAGGGGCACTTTAATTGAGAAAGACTCCAGCTCCTAGAGTGAGGGAGTTTCAAAATTCCTTTTCCACCCCCAATGGAATCCCACATCCCTGTCCATGGGATGCTGCTCTCTTCTTCTCAGCAGGCAGGGCAAAAGGGAAGGTGAAATGCTCATCACAAAACAGCTGAGGGAATAAACGATCTGTTTCCTGTTGTGCTATGATTGCCTCTCAGCCCAATGCTCCCTGGAGCACTGCAGGTGCTTTCCACTTGATCTGATCTGTAAGGAAGAGTCACAGCACTAATTCCTGGTTGCAGCACTTTATGGAGGGCAGGAGAGACACATCACATATTGTTCAAATCACCCAAATTTAGGCAACTAGAAAGTCTCCCTTAACCCATCAGGCACCATGATGGAAAGAAACAATCACCAGCTGCAATTCCTCCACTTAGCACAGAAGCTGGTTTAGGCAGCCCAGCTGCTGACTGGGCTGGGTATTAAACACTGCCAGGCAAGATTTCTGCTGCAGGAGATGGGAAGATACACAGCCCTACCCTCCCCATCTCAGACAAATCCCGCATCACAGCCTCAAGTGAAGACTGAACAAATTCAAGTCAGGGCAAACGTCCAAGACAGTGGCCCATTAAATACTCTCCAACTCTGGGTGTAAGAGCAAGGTCCAAAGCAAGTGCACTTAGGAAGAGCCACTCTGGCAGACTCAGGTTTACACAGCCTTTCCTCCTTCCCAGGGTGATTCCCTGAACAAACCAGGAAGGAAAAATACATGGAATTACATCAACCTGGGGTGATGCCATCAAGCCTTGGAAAGACCAATGATTAAGCAGAGCCTGGGTTTGCTGGAAGAGGAAGAGACACAGAAACTGGGCAATTTTGGCTGCTGTTGTTGCCACGGTGAAAACTGTCACCATCTCCCATGTTTCACTCTGTGAAATGAGGCTGACGATTATTATAGAATAAAAGCTTTAAGACCGACGATTATTATAGAATAAAAGCTTTAAGACTGCCGTGCCAGCAGTCCCATCCAGTGATTAGCATATATAAATATGTAAATATATAATAATTGATCCAACAGAAATGGTGCCCTGCTTCATTTTATAAGCAGAATAATTGACTAGCTGTCAACCTGTTGGAATCTCCAAATAGTTCTAAAAAATCTGTCAAAGGAAACAGATTAAAACTCTCGTCACTTCCTGCAACTCTTGGACATGGCGAGGACTGAGTCCAGGAAAGACACCTTGCTGGGCAGAATAGAGGTGAGCTCTGGGGGAGTCAAGTGGGACAAGATTTGTCTGTGGAGAAATGGGACATATATCATATAATGGGACATATATTTTTGCAGCTAAAGACAATTATCAAAACTAAGCCTATCCCCTCACCCAGTGTCCCTTCCTCCCTGTCTTTTTCTACCAATTTAAAGGGGACAGGAGCCAAAATTTGTACTCCACAAAAACTCTGGGCAGCCTTGGGAAAGGAGGAGGGAAGATCTGCAGGTGGAGAGGAGTGGAGGGGCTCTTCTACTGACACTGCAGGGGAGACAGGCTCTGGCTGTCTCGATAGAGAGACAAATGTGAGTAAAAAGCCATGATGTGCAAACTTACTGATGTGGAAACAGACAGAACCCAGATGATGAGCGAGATCTGTTTCCCCCTGACCCTCACTATAACTGGGATCCATCCTTTAAAAGGGCAAGCCTTACTTGGAGGAGACCTGGAGATGGCTGATGAGACAGCGGCCTCTGTTCATGGCTCCCTTGCTTGGGAGCCGCTGCCTTTTCAGAGCTGGAAGATTTACCTTGGACAGTGACCAAGCATAGCACTGAGCTCCTGTATGGTGCAGCCCCTGAGTGAGCCCAACAGAGGCTGTGGCTGTGACCCCTGCTGCTGCAGGGGGTGCAGGCCCCCAGCATGGCACTGAACAAACACTATGAACTGCCCAAAACGCTGCTAAAGCTTATCTTCTAATTTCACTAACCCATAATTTGTGGGGTTTCTAACAGGATTGTTGCTAGGAATAACAACAGGAAGTAATAATAGGAATTACTAGGAATAATAGGAAAGATTTAAAGGTGTCGTTCTATATATTGGTAACACTGCAAGACTGCATGATGTACTAAGAACAGTTATCTCTGTCATAAACCAGGCATTCCTTTGCTTGCTTGAAGGCCAACCTTGAGCTTTACCTGAAAACAGCTATTAGAGAATTACAACTTTCCACTGTAAAAGCAGGCAGAATTGTGTTAGCTTTGCCTGTTTGCTCGCTTTTTATCCTTTAATAAGGATATAATAATAGCTTTAATAAGGTAATTCTATTGTGAATCTTTTGATACAGCTATTTAGTAATTCAAGTGTTACTTTTTCTTACCACATTTAACTGAAATTGGACTGGATATTAAAATAGTTTAAATATATTGATGGACCAAAAATACAGTAAACAGTATCTTTGTTTATATACAAGTGTCAGTCTTACACACGCACTGACCTGAGTTACTTGGGGAAAGTCATGGCATTATTTTATAACTGAACTCCTATGGTTTAGCCTTCCATATTTATATCCCATTACCTTTAACAATTCAAGCCCAAATCTATTGTACAGGCATTCTCAGAAAGCTGTCTTACCATCTGCAAACTAAGGAAGTTTGGAGTGCAATTTGCCAAGATATACACCGTTGTCATTTTTCTGAGTAAAGCCTAAAACACAATCTAGATCAACAGAAGGGGGGACAACAGATTGGGACATTTGGACCGAAGAAATTCCCAAAGCATTACCCAAACCCCAAGAATTAGAGATCCTTGGTTCTTTAACAGTGGATTTCTGCATACTTTTGTAGCTAGTGATTGGCAAGAAAGTGATCCTCCAAAGTATAACCTTACTCCCTGTTACTTTGCATACAGAAATTCAAGTTTTTGGTGTAATTATTCCAATAGTTGGGATGGACTTTCCAGCAATTATGGGAAAGGTAATTGACTCCACAACAATTACCAAGAGGATATTGGTTTATTTGTGGAGATATGGCTTGGCAGGGCATTCCATCACACCTTGAAGGTGGTCTATGTAGCACTGGGATGCTGACTATGATAGCACTTAGTGCTAAAGCAGTTCTTAAAAAGAAACACAAGGGGAAAAGATTTGCCTATCAATATGAAAAAAAATTAAGAGTAATTTTAGGCCCTGCAATGCTGCAAAAAGGTTTTCAGCAGGTTTGTTTTTACCCTCAAGTGTTACTTTTTCTTACCACATTTAACTGAAATTGGACTGGATATTAAAATAGTTTAAATATATTGATGGACCAAAAATACAGTAAACAGTATCTTTGTTTATATACAAGTGTCAGTCTTACACACGCACTGACCTGAGTTACTTGGGGAAAGTCATGGCATTATTTTATAACTGAACTCCTATGGTTTAGCCTTCCATATTTATATCCCATTACCTTTAACAATTCAAGCCCAAATCTATTGTACAGGCATTCTCAGAAAGCTGTCTTACCATCTGCAAACTAAGGAAGTTTGGAGTGCAATTTGCCAAGATATACACCGTTGTCATTTTTCTGAGTAAAGCCTAAAACACAATCTAGATCAACAGAAGGGGGGACAACAGATTGGGACATTTGGACCGAAGAAATTCCCAAAGCATTACCCAAACCCCAAGAATTAGAGATCCTTGGTTCTTTAACAGTGGATTTCTGCATACTTTTGTAGCTAGTGATTGGCAAGAAAGTGATCCTCCAAAGTATAACCTTACTCCCTGTTACTTTGCATACAGAAATTCAAGTTTTTGGTGTAATTATTCCAATAGTTGGGATGGACTTTCCAGCAATTATGGGAAAGGTAATTGACTCCACAACAATTACCAAGAGGATATTGGTTTATTTGTGGAGATATGGCTTGGCAGGGCATTCCATCACACCTTGAAGGTGGTCTATGTAGCACTGGGATGCTGACTATGATAGCACTTAGTGCTAAAGCAGTTCTTCAAAAGAAACACAAGGGGAAAAGATTTGCCTATCAATATGAAAAAAAATTAAGAGTAATTGTAGGCCCTGCAATGCTGCAAAAAGGTTTTCAGGAGGTTTGTTTTTACCCCAGCTTGCTTCTGCAATGACATTGAAACAATTAGATCGGGTCGGATGTTGGCTGAGTAAACAAACCGATGCCACATCCATGGCAATCAGTGATATGCTGACAGACAACAGCAGTGTTAGCCATGCCACCCTACAAAATAGAGCAGCAATTGATTTTCTCTTACTGGCACAGGGACACGGTTGTGAGGAATTTGAAGGATTGTGTTGCATGAATCTGTCTGACCATTCCAAATCTATCCCTCCACAAAAGTACACAAAAGCTGAAGGATTTAACAGCTCAAATCAAAAGACATAATAGATCATGGTTAGGTGATTTGTTTGAAGGATGGAGGTTTGCAGCTTGGTTAAGGAAGCTTTGCAAGACAGGTTTATATGTATTGATTGTTGTGGTGGTGATGTTAGTAGTAGTGTCTTGTATACTTCGGTGTGTGCGACAGATGATGGAGAAAACCATCAAGGAAGTTTTTGTCACCCAAGAAAGAGATGTGGGAAATTAAAATACAAAGAGACCACGGGGTGTTAGGCAGTTGTCTGCAGATCCCAAGGTAGTGTACACAAATGTAAATGCTGACAAAGGGTTTGATTCAAGGCCTTAGAACAGACAAGACTTAAAAAAAAAATCAAGAAATAGCACCCACTACCGGATCTGACTCAAGTCCTTGGAACCGACCTGATGCTTTGCAGCAGTAGAACTGCTGTAGTTCAAAGTAAAAATGTTTAAAACAAGCAAGTGTCTTAAACAAGCAAAATGAAACATATAAAGTAATGAAAGAGTTTAGAGGTAATTGACATAGCCTTGTGTAGAAAGCTGGTAACACTGATTTGCTAGATAAGGGAAAACGTGCTGTAGTGGAGCTATAAAATGCAAGGTAGTTAATATTTGACAAAGTTATTAAGAGGATTTCNCGTTGTCATTTTTCTGAGTAAAGCCTAAAACACAATCTAGATCAACAGAAGGGGGGACAACAGATTGGGACATTTGGACCGAAGAAATTCCCAAAGCATTACCCAAACCCCAAGAATTAGAGATCCTTGGTTCTTTAACAGTGGATTTCTGCATACTTTTGNACAGAAGGGAAAAATGCAAGAAAGTTAAAGATGCAAGGACAAGAAATAATAGAGCTATGTGCTCTAGTGTAGAGATAGGCCTTAGGAAAACATTAAGCAAGACAGTAGAAATATATAAGTTCAATAATGAACTCTTACCCATTATTTTAAGCTATTACAAATAAGCATTGTTCAAAGCAGAGTGTATGTGCAACTTTACTGATTCNGGTTTATATGTATTGATTGTTGTGGTGGTGATGTTAGTAGTAGTGTCTTGTATACTTCGGTGTGTGCGACAGATGATGGAGAAAACCATCAAGGAAGTTTTTGTCACCCAAGAAAGAGATGTGGGAAATTAAAATACAAAGAGACCACGGGGTGTTAGGCAGTTGTCTGCAGATCCCAAGGTAGTGTACACAAATGTAAATGCTGACAAAGGGTTTGATTCAAGGCCTTAGAACAGACAAGACTTAAAAAAAAANATACCTTGTAACAAAGAATTTTGGCAGGAGCTACCACCATCCCTCCTGCCTCTCCCTGTAATGAGACTGATGCCAAATTAAATTAAAAGTTCATGGAATGCCTACCCGAAGTCCCATCCCATGATTACTGCATATATATATGTAAATATAATATAAATGATCCAACAGAAATGGGTTTTTGTACAGCCTTGGGAGTGACTTGTGACTGAGTGACTGCGAGCTATAATAATGCAACACAAACACTTTTGAATGAGAGAGTTCATACAACTTTAAACAAAATTTAGAGGTGTTCATAGCTTTACTCTGCCTCCTCCTCAACTCGCCCTCGTCCTCAGCTGTGGCATCCTGGAACTGCAGGTACTCAGAGCCCAGGTGCTCTCAGGCTCTGTGAACTCCATCTCATCCATGTCCTCGCCCGTGTAGCAGTGCAGGAAGGCCTTTCTGCTGACCGTGGCAGTTTCTGCTCAGAAATGCGTTCAAACAGCTCCTGCACGGCCGTGCTGCTGCCAAGGAAGGTGGCAGACATTTTGAGGCCACGAGGTGGAATGTCACAGACTGCTGTGACCAGTGATTACGCAGAGCCTGGGTTTGCTGGAAGAGGAAGAGACACAGGAACTGGGCAATCAGAGCTGGACAGAGTGATTTCTGTCACTGCCAAGTCACTGCAGGGCTCCTCACACCAGGATGCTCCCAGTGCTTCACCAGGGCTTTGCAAAGGAAAGCTGCACACTTTTTGCCTGCTTCCTCTGCTTTTAGTCCACCATTTCCACAACCATCTGGATCTCCACATTTGTATCATGTCTCATGCCTTCTCTCTTCCCTTGCCCACAGAACGTTGCCTTCCATTGTTTCATTTCAATATTTGCCAGAAAAGAAGAACGGTCATTTTATACCTGATGAGCTGAAAGCACTTTCATAGGAGTTTTGGTTCCACAATCTGATAAAAGATAAGGCCACTCAGCTCTCTTTAAAGTTTATAAACACACAATCTGAGAATCTCAGAGAACTCCTTATCAAAATGCAGTATCAGCTAATACTTTTAGTTATACTACCACAAAGAGTACCTTGTAATCAAAGCAAGAAAATCCTTATTTGTTACTATTGTGTACAAGTTAATTTACAATTTACCTTCCAGTTCAACATGGGGTCAATCTTTTAAATAATAAACAATTTTCCTGGCTCTGTGGTTGACAGACATGTATGCACACAAAGGCCTTTAGGCCATTCTGACAGCTGTTTATGAAGATTAATCCACTTCCTTTCATGCCTCCAGCATGAAAAACTATCAAAATCAGTTTTTTAATCCACAAATGTCTCACACACATCTAGTAAAACCAAGAGAATAATAATGGAATATTTGAAATTACCTTCAATGTGACCGCTCTGTTATATGCAGTATGAAATGCACCGTCCCTGTTAAAGGAGGAGTGGGGAACAGTGTTAACTTACATTACTGGAATTCATACAGCTGCTCTTCCTGACTTCTCACTAAACAGAATTATCCGGCTGAAGCCACAGAACTAAGTAGAATTTACAGTACAGTAATTTAAGGGGAGGTGGGGTGGGGAGGAAGAAGAGGAAGGAAAAAGGGTGCAAACCAGGGCAAAACCAGTTTCCCAGTAAACAATTTCCTTCCTGACACTTTAACAAGATTATTTACTAAGGCATGATCTTTGGAGATGGAGCTGCTTGGTGTACCTAACAGTACTCCCACTCCTATTATTTTCATGAAGAGAAATCTCTTGCTGTCTCACAACTCTTGCCTTTCTGCACTCACATAATGAAGGACTATCTCAAGTCAAAAAGGCAGAGAGAGGTGAAGCAACTTGTCCAAGGCACATGCCAGCAGGCAAGTGACAGAAAGCAAGAGAACTCAAATCTCAGGCAGAAGCCTCATGCACCGGGCAGTTTTAGTCCATTGGACATCTCTCCCTGGCCCTGCTTGTGCTTTCAATGTTCTCTGTCCAACAGAAGAATAAATTTAACTCAACTTCCATCATAACACATGCTTGCAAACTGAAGAAACAACTATTAATTTCAGAGATTGAAAAAAAAAATCATCTTAATGCTGCAGCAGCCTGGGGCTGAAAGAAGAATAAACACTCTTAATGGGGGCATCAACAATTATGAACTACAAATCCCAGCCCAGCACTCACTTATAATGGAGTAAATCCACTCCCTTCTCCTTTGAATTAGGATCTACCTTCATCTTCTTGCATAATTTTCGGCTTTCAGTATCACTGCAAAAAACACATAGTGGAAGAAAGGTTACCAAAAAAGAAAATTAAATGCATTCAGTTCCGAGAACTCATTGCTGTGCTTCCCTGTGCTTCCTCATCAGCAATTAATTCAAACTAACAGTAATTTGGTAGCTGTTTAGCTAAGTTTGTGGGACAAGCATTGTGAAAAGCTCCATTAGTCAACTTAATTTCTCTGTTTGCTTGGTCAGGACACAGTGAACTGTGTTAAATTTACATTCCAAAGCCAAGCCCTAGGCAGTAGAGAAGCAGCTCATTCCAGCATGTCCAAGGACCTCAGCAGATCTTCTATCCATGAGATTATCACAAAATTTAGGAAGTCCAATTTCAGTAAGACCATGCTACTGTTAGGGTGGTGGTGAAGAGCACTGTTTGTGAAAAGATTCAAAAGGAAAGAGTAGGTCAGCTTTTACATTTAGCAGAAGATAATAAACCAAAACAACCCATGGTATTGGTATGTCCAAGTCCAAATCACAAGCATTTAGCCTTGAAAAGGTCCTGCAGAAAAAAGAAACAAAAACCAATTGAAATTCTGAAGCCCCAAGCCCAACAACCCCATTTATTCTAGGTATGGAAGATGTGTCCTGCAGCCACACCTGGAAAGCAGAGGCAAAAACAGCCCTTAAAGAAGGAGAGAGGTATCAGCAGACAGAGGTGCTGGAGATGGTCTTCAAATTGAACAAGACTGAACTGCTTCCAGCACCAGACTAGGCTGACTTGAAGAAGAGAAAAGGGTCATGGGACAGAACTGCAAATACATTTGTTTCAGTGGGAAGGGAAAGAGACTTCATGGCCTAACTGCTCTCCCAAACTGTGCAGGAGTGAAGCCATAGACAGACTTCAAGCTGAAGTGAAGAAGAAGTTGGTCAAAGATCTGGGGAGATGAGCAAAACAGAAAAAAGGATGATTCACATTGACAAGGCTGTTCTCTGTACTGACAAACAGCAAGATTAAACAGCTCAGAAACTTGCTCCCAGCAGAGGACAACTCGTACCTTTTACGAAGATAAATCAATTTAGAAAATGAAAACACTGAGAGCTCATCAAGTTTAAACTGATTAGAGACAACAAGATGCAAAGCTTGCAAGAGCCCCACTGAATTAAGTGCTGCTGCCATCACTGGTGCTAATTCTCCCAGTGTTCTCCAGCTGCCTTTCTACAAATGTGAAGAACAACAAACATCAAGTTCACAGTGAGCTGCAAGTGAGAAAGCACCTTAGTGGAAACTTCCCAAATGCTTATGGTACGTGGAAATAAGGAGGAATGCGCCATGGGTACATGCAGCAAAATCAGAATATTATGCTGAAGATAGAAATGAGCATTTTAAGGAACTAACAAAGCACACAACTACCACACCAAGAAGGAGCACTTGTAATATCAATTGAACAGAAGTGCATTTATCTGAAGAGTCTTACTCGATTCATGTCAATTTTGCATTTTCACATCACTGTAACCCATAAACACTCTCTTTGCTTCTTTAGGAGGCTGGAGATCTGAGCCTGAGAACTGAATAATGTGGACATGTCTCCTTGTAACAAAACTAGACTAGGGAACAAATGTCCTGGATTTGGAGTTATGCCAAAAACCCGTGTGTGCCACATGGAGTTTACAGGAACAGCCTGCAGCAACATCAAACCCAGGGGTCAGAAACATTCTGTCTTCTCTGCAGTTCTCCAATGGTTGCATGGGCTAAACCTAAATGACTCAAAGGCTGAGGAATCTCCAGAGTTTCAGATCATTCTCTTGTCTTACCCTGGACAGATTCAGAGGCACAGAGAAGGTCTTGTGGCTCTGCTGCAGCTGAGTGCCAGGCAATTAACCACAGTCAGCCCATCCAACAGTCCACATTCATAAATTCTTCTAGACACCCCCAAACATTCCCAGAGTACAGGTGTTTCTGTGGCTATCTCAGCTTTGCCAACATGTATGTTAGGTGCTTGATGTGAGCAAGTGTAACACTGAAACCTCAGCAATAGGGTCTGTGAAACCCCAAGATTTGCAGACAATTGTTCTGGAGTAAGCAGAGGACTAAACTGGGTATCAAGATAATCCTGAGCCTGTTTACCACCTACTTGGTACAACTTCTAACCAAGCAGGGAAGAAAGTATAATTTTCTCCTATGTGTCATTTAAAGATCTGAATGGATACTAATATTCTGCAAGGTTAATAGTAGAGTATAAAGCATTATGACTGAGTGATACCTGTGAGTAAGTAGCTAGCAACTCCTAGCAAATAATTTTCTGATTGCATGAGTTTCTATTAAAAAAAAATAAATTAAAAAAATAAAGAAAGATAGGAATAGCTATTTCACTGGATCTAAGTGTGCCCTGCTTTCAGGATTTCTCCATCTGCAGAGATTCACACAGCTGCCTGAATGCACAGCCATTATCACAGGAAAGAAAGCAGCAGTTTGCTCCAGTATGTCTCCTACATTTAGTGGGCAGATTCTCTGCACCACTGCATTGAGAGTTAAGAGTGTTTATGCAAGATATCTGCACTGATGCATGGGATAGAAGAGGGGGAAATTCCAAGAATAGGAAATGCCTAAATATGTATCATTAATTTTTTCATGCATCAGTGCAGATTTTTGCACATGCCAAACCCACCAGCTCAGATGCTATGCTAACAATTATTTGGAAAAAGCAGAAAAGGAGATGTACAGAAATGGCAGAGATGGACCCGTCTGCTTTTCCTTCTGCCTCCACTTACAGACAGACAAAAATAACCTGCAAAGAGCAACCTGCTCTGATATCACTTGGTAATGACCATTATTCTTAATAAGAGTAAATATCAACACAGATGCAGCCTGCTCTGAGATTTGTGTCTTTTGAATCTCAGCCAACAGCCTCTCTCTGAAGATGGGCTCCTCAACTCTCACATGGGAGAGGGTAATTAGGACTCTGGTTCTTGCAATTTAATTATATCACTTGAAGAGGCAGTGTAAGAGTTTGTTATAATGATTAAAAGTAAAAAACCAAAAAAACACCCAAAACAGGAAATAAAAGGAAAAGGGGGAAAAAAAACCTAAGAAGCCAGAAACTACCCCCAAAATCAGCACTCTACCAACCCAGGCAAAGCCACTCCAGACAAGGCAGCAGGCTTGGGAAATACTGGCTTGAGGACCAGGTCAGTAATGTGTCCACAGCAGCATCCGTGGCCGCCTCTTGCCATCTCTCTCCAGAGCAATTTGAACCCTGGCAAGGTCCCCACTGTGTTGGGACCCTTGCAGGCAGTTCTACAATAATCCAGCATTGTCTCCCAGGAAAATCATCCAAAATATCAATCTATTTTCAATACCACAAGGACTTAACCAGCAGGAATAAGGTAAAACCTTAAGTAGCACAATGGTACAGCTTCCTTCCACTCTACAGGCACATTCTGTACTCTTCCCCTTCCACAAAACCAAACCATCCTCCAAAACGTGCCTTTGCTGGAGAAGTGAAGACATATGACAGCTTGATAAAAAGAAGAATGAAATGAACGATGCGAGATGATGTAAGGAAGAAGCCCAAAGAACAAAGGCAGCGTGCATTGCAAAGATGGCATGCACACTTCACCCCTTTCCATTCACATCCCCATCTCTACTGGGACATATTCCTGTCATCGGGGGTTACCATGGAGCTGGCAGGAAGCCCAACTGGAGCACTCCTGTAAACCTCTGGGGTCCCCTGTCAGCGTTAGCATGCATGAATCATCCCTTAGCACAGCTGTTACCCGGGCAGGAGGGTGGCAAGGGACTCATGAAGGGGATCTGGCCCCCTTTGGCTCACCACCAGCACAGCCAGCTCCTGAAGGGGACATGTCCCAGCTGTTCCTTAGGAGGGCACAAGATGCTGCCTGTCCAGGACTGCCACAGGTCTGGACACTCGTGGCCAGAAGGATGGAGAAGCAGGGAGAGATGCTGATGGCAGGCCCCAGTGGCAGGAGGAACAACACAGGAAAAGGCTTTTGCAGCAATGTGTCAAGGTAATTTGGAGAGAGAAAGAACAGAAGATAAAGCTAGACAGAAGGAACACTAAATAATACCCAGGAGTTTTGCTGCAGTTGAATCCACATAGTTTCTAAATTTAAAACAAGTCCAAGCTGGATAGATCCCAAGTAAAAAATGGTACACGAAGGTGGACGTGCAAAACCCCGTCCCTGGAGCAAATCCAAATATTGTCCAGTCAGGTCCCAAAGGAATATGGTAAGACTGAACATCCTTAGCACCATTATCTTTCATGAGCACAAATAACATCTTTTGCAGCTTCCTAAGTATTTCCCTTATTATGTAATGCTGCCCATTGGCCTCCCATGAAGACAGGAAAACAGCCACATCTCTGGAGAGGGAAAGATCTGGGATGATTGTCAAATCCCCTCTTCAGCAATGACAAAAATGCCATCCCAAAACGTTCATTTCTTCAGCTGCCAATGTAACAGCAGTGTGTGCATGTGCTGTGTGGCCACATCACTTCCATGCCACTGCCCTGGCATCCCCTAACATTTTGCAATGCAGAGTGCACCCAGCTTTTTCACCCATACCTACGGCGTTTCTAGGCACAAGAAAAGTAATTAATAAAAGTGCTGAGAAAATCAATTTAAGTAACCAGGTCAGTAAAGGTGCCTGCACAAAAACAATCTCATTCCTCTATCAGCATATGATGTAACCACATGCAAACCACTGACCTCACCATTTCTAAACAGCTTTTCTCTTTTATCTGTACATCTCGCCATGTGAAACAGGCCTCAACAATCCATGTGAATTATGCTTCAGCATTATGCCTTATATCACAGTTGTGCCTGTAGACTCTAATGCAACGGAGGCTCTGTTGTATCAGTGACTGTACAAATACTGTCACTGTCCAAACAGCTGGAAAAGACAAAACTGAGCAGGTAAGGAGGAAGAGCAGGCTCCAAGAGCAAGGGAATACAGCAAAGCAGAAGCAAGCCTCCCAACCCTGGAAAAGCTTTGGAAGGTACCAGTCAAAGCTGTCATCTTGCTACCAGCATGATCTCTCATTCTTGTGTCTGCTCTTCAGGTGCTTTCATTCTTTCATGTTCTAGTGAAAACCATCACAGAGAACTCTAGTCACAACTTCAGGGAAGTTCAACTCCAATTTCAGTCCAGCTATAAGAAGTGAATTATCAAACAGGGTTTCCCAGCCCAATGCACAGCCTCTGTAATACCCTCCTGGCTACCTTCCACAGAATACACTCTCCAGACAACAGACTGATGAACATCCAGGGAAAGCATGGAGTTGAGATCCTGCCAAACAACTAATTGAGCTTGTGACCCCAAAAAAGCAGCAAAAAAAGTCATAGCAGCAAAAATTTCTTCAAGCCTCCTGAAAGTATAAACACATTTGCACTTGCAAACCTAATCTGAAAGAGGAAGTCATTAACAGTCAGTTGTAGTTAGATGTCCTCCTACAAGGTTTTGAAATTTAAAAAAGCAATTCATTAGCCATTGTTGGGGACAATATGGGATTTTGACTTAACGCTCCTTGCAGTCATCAATTCCACCCTCCAACAAAGACTGTGTGATCCATTTACAATACAGCAATTTATTGTACTTTGCTGATCAAACAAAACCAGATTGATTCTAGCAAAACTCTCCTCTCCTTAGACTGCAGGCATTGCCTGCCTCCCCATCATCCTCACTTCTCCTTCCCATCCTGGGCCAGCAGCTGCCACGACTGCTGCTGCTAACAGTATATCACATTCAAAGGCTCCTCATTTTCTATAATGACTCCACACCTTCCTCATCTTGAGACCAATCTGAAATCAGAAAAAAAATAAATTAAAAAATCCTAAGGAAAAAAAATCCTATTTCAAACCATCAGGCTGGCTTGCACTTCTCCAAAGAGCTGAATGGTAACGGCTCACACCTACTTGAACAGAAAACCCATATTCAGCCATCAGTGCAAAAAGGCACTTAGATACTCTGCTCCTGAGTGGGGTTCAAGGACCTGCAGGCACCAAAATAGGAACAGGACCCAGGAGCAATGGATGCAGAAGGAATGAGCACAGGAAGCTTAAATACAAGATTTGTCTTGAAAAACAAAGCAACGTTTTGCACCCATTCTGGGCTCCTGATGGAAATTATCTTCTAGAACAAGTAACAATAGCAACAGGTTTCCACAGCACAGAACAAATGAACCAGTCAAACGGTGCGGCACATGAAAAGCTTGAATCTTTTAAGGGATGGGGGAGTGTGAAAGCCAAAACCAGAAAATGTACTGCTGGAAAGAATGAAAGATAAGGCTTAGCAGATGAATGGGACACAGTCCCGTGTGAATTTAGGGCCTGATTTTACCCCCTAGATGCAGCAAAAATCCCCACTTCAAGGCAGGATTGCAACCACCTTGCAGATGATTGCAGCCTTCTGCTCCAAACGCTCCCCTGGAACATGCCAGGAATGCAAACAGAATAATCCACGTGCTGTGGAGACCCAGCACCGCTTGTCACCCAATACAAACGACTCCCTGTGCCCATTAGTCAATTAGAGAGGCCAGGGATCTAGAAGCATAAGATTAAAAGGAACTATTTTTTGAAAATTAAAACCCATGAGATTAATTCTTACTGCAAGCAAAAGCAAGCCAAAAAGCAGAAAGAAAACCAAGACAAAGAGGTAACACGTATCATCATATTGTCAAGCTAAAACAATTAAGGGAAAAAATTATAAGCTCCAGCCCCTGCAGAAAGTCAAGAAGTTATAATGAACAGCACTTTCCCTGGAAATATAAATTAGCAAGAGGCTCTTGGCAGCCCACATACCTGCACGGAAATAAGGTAAACACATTCACAAGAGCTACCAAAGGCTTTGCAGGAACTTCTAAAACCACCAAACACTCAAATTCTTTGCAAAGCAGCAGCTTGCTTCCATCATCCCGTGACATGGCACAGGGGAACACTGTCCTAACTAGGACACAACATGACTACTACTCCATCTTTGAGTTAACACAAATCTAAGAACCCCAAAATGCAGGTTTGAACGTGTCACCCATGAGCACACAGATGCTGCAGCCCTTTCTATACTCATTTATGACCTTTAGGTGCACCATGGACCTGGAGAGGATGGATGCTAGAGGATGCTTTAAATTAATTACAGGGTGCAGAAAAATGGAAGTGAGTTCTTTTACATTAAATCTGAGCTTGTTTACTCTTCATTTTGGTCTGAAAAGCAACTTTGAAGATTTGGCTAATGAGCAACTCTAGGTGAAACTCACGGAATACTCAAGTTTAGGATGAAACAGACATGAGCCCAGGCTCATACACCCAACCATTACTGTGCATTTAGTTAATTCCTCTGTTTCTGAATTAATGCAGTGCACCAAACTGAATGGGTTTAAGTTAGGAACTGAAGACTTCCTTAAAAAAGAATTCTTTGTAGATTGGCATAACACTTCCTGCATAGTCAGTCTTACAGTAAAATAAAAAGGCTTTAATGTGAATGAGCATTAACCACACAGACAGGGTATGACAGAGACAGGAGGAAGGCATCGAAAATCTATGCTGTAAATGCAGTTTGCCCTTATAAATGTCACTCACACAAGGACCACACTGGCAGCATAACTCATTTGCTAAGCGTTCCTTACCTCCCCTGCACCAGCTGCAGACAGAGCCCCTGCCACCTCCCCCAGGCTGGCACCATGAGCCATCCTCTCCTGAGCCACCCTTCACCTTCAAGGCTACTGTAGAAAAATGCAGAAATCCCAGACACCACTAATCTGCTTGGATGGAAAGGACTGTACCAGGGCAAGAGCAGCACTCCTTTCTTTTTTCTCTATTAGGTCTGGTCAGTTTTATTTGCAATTTCAAAGCTTTTCATCAGCTTTAAAATTCAGCTACAAGTACGGAAGATGAGTAGACTTATTCTCTTAAATAAACCCTACTTCTGAGTGGCTTTAGAGGATGAAGGTAAAAACTAGAGAGCAAAATTACTCTAACACCATCTGTACTGCCAGCCTTATTTCTGAAATTTCTCCCTGCTATGACAAGGCATTAAACATATTCATTTATGACTCTGTGGATAAGTAAAGTCTTTCTGTACCTAAGCATTAAGAATTTAAAAATTTGGGAAGACCTCATCTAAAAGACAGAAAACCAGGGATATTAGGGAAAAGCCCAGAAAAGACAAATACTCCTTAGATTTGGCTCTTTTGTGAACCAGCATGTTTAGTTTAGCTGCGTAGGTTTGAACGTACTGCTCTGCCAGCCAAATTATGGTCTCACCTTTATGCTAAGTGTCATAGGACTGCTGCAATTACAAGCAATTATTGGGGTTGGGAACTACAAGAATGATGCACATGACACACAAAAGGGACTAAAAGAATGACACACAAAAGCAGAAAAAGTGGGATTAAAATAAAACAAAAATTAGTCAGACATTTTAACCAGATGGCATTTCCTCTTTCTAGCAGTCTGATGTGCTAAAGCCAAGCACACGCGCTATGACAGCAGATGGAAATCACACAGCTTTGTTTATGTTTGGGACCCACAGTAAAGGGAACCATGCAAGTTTGAGCAGAGAATAATTACCCAGAGCCAAAGAAATGGGTGGGTTTTTTTTTTAAAAATACCAATCCACAATGGGGTAGGACTTATAGTCAATAAAAACTCAATACAATTCAATAACTGGAAAACGCAGGAGTGTTCCCTAAATCATAGCCATGATGGAGAGAGCTGCTTTCAACCTCTTCAGAGCTGCCCCTGACCACAATGTGCTTTATAATCTGCCAAACACGTTTTCTTCTTGTCAACAAAGCCATTTTACTTTCTCTCCACTTCACCCAAACTAGTTACACTCTTCCAAGGAACATCAGTCCTTGGCCACACTGTAGTCTATAACGAAATCCATTTAAGAAGGTTAGAGAATAACTCTGTAATGACTTCAAAACCACACCTTGGGACATCATAAACTTGAGACTAGAGCTTTGTCTGCTTTAAATACAAGCAGCAACAATTTTGTCTTTCACTCAAAAGGTAACTCTATCTTACTGTGTTCCCAGGTACATCACTCTGTACCTTTTACTTGCCACCACAAGGATTCCACAGGAGTGTCTATTTTTAACAAAACTCTTTTACTTGACCACATCAGTGCTTACCTCCAGTTGTACCAGACCTTTAAAAATTGAGGTTTTGGGAGACTGGTGGGACACAGAGGCTCTGCAGCCTCTACCTACTCTCAGAGTTAGCAGCAGCCAGTCTCTATAATAGAAAATATCACGCAATTTTGTGCTTTTTTTGCAGATATCCTAAGCTTTCAACTCTCTATGGTTCCCTTCAATTTTCCAAATTTCTATCAGCCTACAGGTAAAAAAATAGCTGAATAAATAGCCCAACCTCCTGCTTTGTTACCTGCCCATTCCAATTTCACCTGAATGCCCTAAAGAGAATCCATTCGTGCTGCTGCAGCATTTTTCCTTTCAAACTTCTCCAAACTCTTTATAAACACTGACTAATGAATCAGGCAGTATTTACCCAGTTGCTTGGAAAACAGATAAACCTTTTGGAACTGCACAAAGTACCAAGAAGGGACTCATTAGCAGAGTCAGGAACAGAAGCTGTGACTCCCAGCTGCTATTAAGGTGGCATCTCCCTGGGCACAAGTTCCAGAACGCTTGCTCCCAAGATGCCTGATCCATCTCTCTGGAACACTGAAGATTTAGCAACCTGCAATGCTGTGCTCCATCCTCAGTGCCACGCATCTCACCAGGCATCATTAGCTCTTGTCTCTCACACCAACATTCATTCAATGTCAACTGCCTCAGCAAGGACTTCTTAATTAAAACATGTAAAGGCTAAAATAAAACATTTTTTTGTCACATCACTGCTGGGTCTTTCATTCACAACTGAGACCACTTCATGTTTAACCATGTGCAGAGCCACGAACGCTATCTCAGCACACAAGAGCAAACAGTGGCCACTTCAATGTTGTGAGCAATTCTCGAGCTGCCCCTTCATCTCTGGAAGGAGGGGTCGATCTGCAGGAGCTGACTGAGCTCTCGCAAACCAGGACCTTATCTACAGTGCCACACACAGGGGGGTGACACTCCAGCACAGCCCTTGGCACAAGCGTGCAGGAAAGGCAGGCACACGGCATTCCCAGCCCCACACTTCCCAAGCCCCAGCACGCTGGGGACCTCTGCTACTCTGCTCCAAACGGACAAACTAAGTGGCAACCTCCTATACTTGACACTGTATCAGCAAGAAACCAAGTATTCCCTTCCTTATGCTGAAAAACTAACTTCCCTATCTCCCTGAGACCACTCAACCTGGAACTGAAAGCTCAAAGCTGACCTTTCTTATACCACAGATGCCACAGAAGCCAAGGCCAAGGAGCACGGTTTCCATGCAAACCTGCAAAAAGCATTCCATGCAAAAATTCCATGCAAAAAGCATTCAGGAAGTCCTGAATGCCACACTTCCAGCTACAGACCTGCACAATCCCCTCCACCGCATGAAATACAGAACGTGCTGCTGAGACTCAGCAATCCACACTGATCTCACTCTGTGCAGCAGAACGCTCTTGCCTTCTCCTGAAAATGAGGGGAAGGAGAATGACAAGTAACAAAAAAAAGCAGTAAAGGAAAAGAAATAAAAGGCTGCCGTCATCACCACAGGGAAGCAGAAGCATAAACCACAACTCTGCATGTATGCCAGCCTTGCCAACGCTTGGATCTGAAGGCAAAGAAGCCCAGTACAGCAGGATGTGAAGAGCACAGCCAAAATTTCCCACTAAATATTGCTGCCAAACAAGACATTTCTTGTCAGTATTTGTAAAACAAATTGAGCCTGTGCTGTAAATATCCCTGCATCTGTGTGCTGTTTGGTTCGCCATGAAGACATGCACATAAGCCTCCCAGCACACTTGCTGCAGGAGAGTGGCTTGAGCCACCCTGATACTCTGGGCTCAGCTGCCAATTTCCAACTGGCCCTCTGTGACCTGGGGCAGACAGCAGCCTCTGCTATTGTCACTGCAGCAATACTGGGCCGTGCAATGCAGCCACCCGTATACAAGTTTCTTAAAAAACAGTAAGCAAAGGAAAAAACCTTTCACAGAAAAAAAAATTGTTTAAAAGTTACCTCAACACTATTAGATTGATTTCAGAATGCTTCAAAAGTTTAACAAGCAAATCAAACACAAAAACTGGTTTACACTCACACTATTTTGTTTGTTAACCTATTTAAGCTATTTTGCACTATTTTTTTTTTTAATTTCAGGTTTCTTTTTGCATCTACCAAGACCTCCTTTACCACAACCCAGTCTTCCAGCTCACTTTGCCCCATGAAGCCAGTTCACTAACTCTGTTATGGTATCCCTTAGCAGGAGTGACAGAAGGGATAGAAGTCCGTCTCTGAAAAATGCCCAGCTATGTTTTCCAGGTTCTTCCCAAACAAGACATGAAAGAAAGCTCTGCTTTAGCCTCAAGGAGAGAATTGCACCTATTGCTATGTTACAATGTCCCGGTCACTGCCTGCCTCTTGGCAGGTGGTAATCAGATTGCAGCATTACTGGTGTCAAAGAAAATTTTGGGAACCTCCCAATCTATTCCCAGGTCTCCCAACCCCCTGTAGCATGACTTTCACCATGCTGCTTCACTGTCTGAGATTAACTCTCCTTTCAATATTTCCCCATCATGGTGAAAGGAAAGGCACTGCAAGTACCAAGCTTTCTATGAAAAGTATTAAAGCACTGCGTGGGAGAGACTTGAAAATACATTTCTTGCAAGTAGCTTCCATAACAAGGTCTAGATATTAACATTTGGAGTATGAGAGTCTATTAGGGTTTGATTAATTGAAATTCATTTTACAGCAAAACTAAACAGTACACTTCTCTCCCCGTCACCATTACTTACACACTCAGGAGTGATGACTGACCTGTTGAACTAAGTGCCAAAACTTCCCTGGATTTCAAACTGAAGTTCTAAACACCAAATCTTTCTTTCTCCAACCCAGATCTAAACTAAATCCTGGAGGGAGTTATTGTATAGTTGTATGAAAGCAGCATTTTGAAGGGCCAGCTGAACAGCCTCATCATCCAGCATTCGTACATAGCACATACACACACAAGGTAAGCAGTAAGTCCCCCAAAACAGAGGGAGCCTAAAACAAAAGACATAAAAAGGTAGCAACCAGCCCATAACCAGACACTGAAGCTGATTATAAACTGAAACCAAGAGGCTGGCTCAGTATCTTATGTGCTAGCCCTCACTGTTTACAACAAAAAATTACTTATCAGTGCTTTTGTTAGAAATGGAGACTGGTTTCCATGGATTTCAGAGGTATGCCAGATCTTCTCACAACCTCCACCTTGTCAGAGTCAATACAATTTATCCACTGGCTTTTCAGCAGGTGGCAAGTAGTGCAGGCTTCACTGACCTCTGAGGAACAGCCCTGCTTTCTGACAGCAGATGACTTGGAACTCTGTCCTGACCAGCTGGGCAGAGATGAAAGCGTGTGTGTACCCAGCAGAACAACGCAGAGAAGGCAGAGCCAGAGGGCTCCCCACGAGAGATACCTGCCTGGTGGCAGGGAGGGAGCAGGGCAGGTTAGCAGTAACCAACCCACGTTAACTTGCATTTACCAGTGGTTTACTCTGGGTCACTGTTTGATGGAGGAGGGTCAGTTTCAAAAGTGTAATTTTAAGGGAGCCACATGATGTGCAGAGCTGACTTCCATTTGTGCACAGTGAACAATCTGCTCATACTATGGCAATCCACCCAACACACAGGCAGCAAGCTGCTCCTCTGCAGTGCAGGAAGGGGAATTTGCCACCTGCAGGCAAAGCTCTCAAAGCTGCAGAGGCACTACGATACACAAGCTAAAACCACAAGCAAACTGAGTTGAACCACAGCAGAGATTTTCACAACTGCAGAGCAGAAAGGACACACCTGTTCATTCCTTCCTCCCCACACACACACAACCACTTACAAAAACAAGTTTCTCTGCCTTCACTTTAAAAACTGCCAGGAACTTCTGCCAACATATAGGAAGGTCATTAAAAGAAAGCACATTTTATTGAGAAACACAGGTGGGTGCTTCTAAACCAAACACACAGCCTTACTGCTCACACATTTGCTGTCAGAGCAGAATTGCATTGCTCTCCAGTTGAGGCACAACATGTGAGATTCCTCCTCTGGCCTGTGGAAAAAAAGCTTGCATCCTGTGTGTCCCCTATGAAAGGCAATGTTAGCTGGAGTCTCACCTTCAGGCTAAAAACCATGCTGGCAGAGAAGTAACAAGAGCCATAATGAAAAAAATTATTCCCCTCCACTCATTCAAAGGAAGAGAAAATGGTAAGATACATAAGCTCTCTACAGAAGAAATTGCAGAGAATTATGTGGGTCCAGTTAAAGGCAAATATTTTTAGAGCCATCAAAAAGCTAAGATAGAAATAAAAGCCAAAAGGGGAAAAGGAAAATAGGGAAAAGAGAATGACACATACCCACAGTCTATCCAGCTTATAGTACCTCGTCCTTTCACCTCCTGGGCCACGCTGGACAGTAATCTGAGTGAGCTTTCAGCAGCAGCAGCTGGAAGACAAAATTAAATAACAAAACTAAATGAACAACGGCATTACTACTCCACACAAAAGAACACAATGTTGCACTTCTGTGTTCTGAAGCACTCTCTGCCTCATTTGAAGAAACCTGTGTAACAGGGATCAGTAAAATCTTCTGTAAACTAGAAGGCAAACTGGCAGCAGCTGAAGCAGGGTGTCTCCTTCCCTCTACCCTTCTTAAACAAGACTGAAATTGGTATTTCCAGACATGTGCCCTGAGTTACATTTATGGAGCTATACTGCATCCTCTCCTACAACTTCCACCCAAACCTCTTTCCTTATAGCTGAGCATGAACCAGTTTGTACCACAGCCTGCTAATTAGAGCAATTTCATTTTGGACTTTCATCAGCTGTAAGGGCAAGTCATTCAGCATCTCCATCTCCCTAATTCTACCCCAGCCATACACAGAAAATAACAGACTTGATTCTCATAATAACCCTGGGAGATACCCAAACCAACAGTCATGAGCAGTACCCAGAAAAGGTCCTTCCAAGTACTGGCTGTATTATAAATACCCAACAGAGATTTTTATAATGCCATGCCACATTTGTAGATTTTGCAAAACAACACCATTCCAAAAGAGTTTTATAAATGGTATTAAAAATAAACAGAAGAGAGAAAAATATAGCAGTACAAATAAGTATCCATTCCCCCAAAAAAATCTAAGGATTTTTTATTGAGGAAGGAACTGTTTCCTTCCTCAATAAACAGAAAATAGAAACCCAGAGCCTCTTCCAGATCTCCATAACTACTTCAAGTAATTGACTGTAAGAATGGCAATATTGGGACAAACAGAATGCTTCTGTAGACCAATATTTGTCTCCAGCATTTGAGGGCCTCTAGATGTCAGAGTAGACAAGTAGAGCCAGCGTGTAGGGATAACCCATCAAATAATCTCTAAACCCTCACAATTTCTACCTCAACGATCTCCTGAGCCAGAAACAGCCTCTCTGTATTTGAATGAACTTTGCTTGGGCCCGATGCCATCAGAGGCACCAATCCACAAGTATCAGTTCTCAAGAAACTCTCACACCCCCAATACCCAGACCATGCAATTGTCACCTCTCACCAACACAGGGACTTAGACAGGTGGGGGAATTCCTTGCCTGTACTTAAAGAGCGGAACAGTTTGACAAATACACTTTTAAAAAATAAGCATTCAGGGATCCACTTGCCCCAGAAGACTCAGCAGCTGAGTATCCCTGGTAGGATACCCAGCTGGTAGAGGGAACTAAACATCTACAAATTGTGTCACCTTCCAAAACCAATGAATTTTCTGATTGCAATAGAAAGTGACATCTAGTTCTGCTCAGCTGGGAAGTAAAGCCTTTGTTCCAGCAGTATGACCAGATGCCAGTCAATGTTTCATCACAGCTGGGGGATGTATATCTGGGATTGAAATTGCACCTCCAAATTCCCATCTGTTTTTTCCTCTCCCCTCTTTCTGGGTGACTGTTGTACAAGAGATTTCTAATTGTGCAAGGATCAGTGTTACGGGAAGAAACATTAATTTCACAGTCAGCTCTGCATGCAATGCTTCAGACTGCTAAAACCAACCAATTAAATAACAAAAACAGAAAAAAAGAAATCTCCATAACATGGCTTTTGAACAATGCCCATAGGGCAACATTTATTAGATGAGTGTCACAGCTGAAGTGTTCTGGTTGCGCTGCTAAAAATGAAAGCAACCACCACTTAAAATATTAAGCGTAAAAAGAAAATTTTTCCTTTAAGAAGCTGAATAATACAGATGTCTTTTTATCTAAAGTGTTTCTTTCAAAAATCAAAAAGCGTTAGAAACTCTTTTATGATTTTCACTTTGAACCTGTTACTACAAAACCATTTGGCCAAGTTCAAGCGCTCAAAGTTCCCCACTATAGCAAAACACAAGTATTTTAACAAAAAAATAAGCCCCTATATAATTTTAACTGTTTCAGAATAAGCATATCTTTAGGAAGGAAAGTTAATTACTTCAGCACCTGCATGTCTTTGTCTGCAAAATTCCCTGATTGGGGGAGCAAGGGAGGAGGATATTGGTCACCATATACTGCTCCAATTTGATATCCTGTGAGCACAAAGCAACTTTACCATCACTGTGTTTAATTGACACAAGACCTTTGCAACAGAAAAAGGTCAGAAAAGCAGGACTCAACACCCAAACAAGGCATTATCTTGTCTTGTCTGCCTACAGGAAGAAGAAGGAAGCAAGAACAAAAACAATACAGCACTAAGGAAAATCATCTTAATGACACATTTTACTTCTTGCTGTCCAGTGACTTCCACATTCACAAAAGCATTCTGCACTTGTGTATGGATTTTAAAGAGAATTACTTGATTTTACATGGTGTTACACAAAACACCCCCCCAAAAAACAAGGCAAGAAAGGAGGAAAAGTACAGCAGGAGCAGAACAGAGCAAAGGAAGAGCAAACAGGTAAATAGACAGAAAGGTCTGAATGACAGAGGAAACAACAAAAAGACTCAACAGGACAGGTGGCATAATGTGAAATGAGTCATTTTCTATCTTACACAACAGTTCTTTTTTTATTTTTGTATTTTGTTAATTAAAGCTGAAAGACAACCATGGGACACTCAAAACTGTCAGAAGCAAAGATAGATTGATTTCAGTACTGTAACTATTCATTACGCCTTTCAGTGTCACCAGGAAATCGAAACTTGCAAACTACTGTGATAAACACACCAGAAAGCTCTTATTACAGGGAGCCAGTTCTGGAGACAAAGCCAGAATAAAGTACATTTTTGCCAGTGTGACAGAGCAATTAGAAGGCTGAATTAAGATGACTCCAATCCTTGAAATATCAGGAGCCTCTGAATTAAAACGAGGGATACCAGTCCTGAAGAAGCCCTTGCAGTCACATAAAAGCCCCTTGGTAAACACCCTTCTGGGCACAAAGAGCTGTAACCTCAGGGGAAAAAAAAAAAGGAAAAAAAAATACTTACCAGATTTGGAATAGAGTACTAGTACGTTATTCCGTGTCCTGAGAAGCTTCTTAAAATCCTTGTGATCACTTATTTTCTCTATGAGTGGAGACACCTTCAATGAGTACACAAATGCTGGCAAGAATGCCTAGGGAAACAGAGAGCCAGAAACATCAGCCACAAATACAAAGACAACCTGCTTTTGAAAATTGCTGTGATTTTTTTATAATCTATGCTGCCTTAAATAGGCTATCACATTGATTTGATCAGCAAAACCAAAAGAAAAAAATGTTAGGCACGTGATTTATTGAAACTGGGCCAATACATTCCTGAGAAGTACCTTTAAATGGAAAGATGAACACAACATCAAGGAATACAGTTTTATTTAAGATTACACCCCCTTTAAAAGTTTGCTCCCAAGTCAGATAATCAGGTAACAATTCTTACGGAAATTTAATATACTTCACCAAGAGAAGCAGCAAATTGCCCCTTTGAGAGCACTTTTGTCCTACATCTCTGAATATACTGCAAACTCCATCCAGTACTTTGATACCCTAGAGAAGACAGCAAAAGCCATGAAGCACCCACACTGACAGGGAGCAGATGCAGGAAATGAGAACAGAAAATGTAAGGAATCCAGCATCCACATTACAGCACTAAGCACAGCCCTCTCGCACCCACCCTTCCAATGTGGAGCAGGGCTCATATTTCCCAATGCCATGATGTGTCAAACACACGGCAGTGTCTTGCTTGGCTTCCACTGGCCACATGGAAGACACAGCATTTAAGAGAACTAGAACTGCATCTCATTTCTGGATCTATGCAAACAAGTTATTTTCCACTGCATCTTTCTATTTAAGTCACAACACTTCCAGAGCAGAGTTTGACTGTCATAAAGTAAAACTCCTAACAAATTATGACCATAACCTCCGCAGGAGCCTTTACTGCTTATTCTTACTGAAATAATCTTCAACAATAATAATAATATAA
Source organism: Regulus satrapa (assembly GCA_013396955.1). Lineage (NCBI taxonomy): Eukaryota > Metazoa > Chordata > Aves > Passeriformes > Regulidae > Regulus > Regulus satrapa. The sequence goes on from VWZN01007049.1 coordinate 1,192,862, forward strand.
TTATCTTATCCATCAGGCTATTCTGCTTCTCTTCTGCACTGTACTGAATTCATGCTAATGGAATGATTAAGGGAAGCTTAGCTGGAGAAATTATCTAGTTTCTATTCACCTTACAGTAAAATCTTAACACTTAATTGCTTGGCTGAAAGCTTTAGCTCATTTGCCTAACACACACAAGAGGTTCAACATTTCCTTAATTACAGAAGTGATTTTTGATCATGCCTTACTCCAACCAGGCTGGAAAATGTTTCCACCATTTGTGGATGAGAAGAAAAAAAGGCTGTTCTTACATCCCATGTATTACACCATGCAGCATTTAAAGGAAGGACTAAGCCAATGAAGTCAGAACACACAGCTCCATGCACACACTTCATTTAAATTCAGCTATTTCTAAGCACCACAGCCACTGAGGCTCAGAAACAAAACCTGCACCTAGGAAGCAGACTGCATAAATGCCAGAAGTCTTTCCATGTGGAGAAGAGAGGGACATGAAGGGAATCCTGGGACACGCGAGGTAACAGAAGGAAGCTGAGAAGAAGAGATGGGAGATCATCCTCAAAACATCCAGCATGTGTGAGAACTCAGAAGCTACTAGAAAATACACCTGTAACATGAAATCTAAGAGTGAACACGTTACCCCACTCCTCAGGCAGGAATCCCACCCTGGGCCCTGCTGACCATTGAGCCAGACTGTGAGAAGTGAGCACATTTGCAAGTCAGCCTCCGCCTTCAGCATAAATATCCTTGGTGCTTGAATTTGACCAAAAGACTCACATTCTTCTAAACCCAGATGTCCAGAGCTCAACCTTCCTACTCCAGGCTGATGCATGTGAAACAGATGAAATGAATACACAGTGTTGCCAATCAAAGTTGGCAAATATAGTTAGGCTAAGTGAGGTGACACTGACGTGAAAATCTCTGCCCAACACCATCACAATCAGGGGCTGCACAGGAGAAAGTAATCCAACACTATGGGCAGATCTCTTTAATGCTGACTGTTTTTTTTTTAAAATCTCTTCCCTTCACCTTAATTTTCATAACTATTCAAGTGTCTTATAGTTTATTTATGCCTTCAGTTACAGAAGACAAAAAATAAGCTTAAATGAAACAAGGCTGAACAAAGGGAAAAGGTGAAACTACAGGTTTCTTGTTTGATTTAAAAAAACAGACTCCATTAAGGAAACTCTAGTCTGTGAATTCTCTATTAAAAAGAAGCAATTGGACTAAAATATCCCACAAAAGCCACTTTCAACATGACACCAAATGATACTGTAAACTTTGTTTAAAGTGCTTACCAACAGCCCAGAGGAAGGGTACTAGAACGAGATGATCTTTGAGCTCTCTTCCCACCCACACTATTTTACGGTTTTAAGTACAGGCATTCCAAGTTTTTTACAGCTAAAAAGACTGTTTTGCCAACTTCAGGATTTTTCTTCTTTTTTTTTTTCCATTCCTTATAATGGCAGAGCTGTAAACCTCTTGAAAAATTGGATTCTGAAAACAATGACAGCTTTAACTCCTGCCTTGTCGGTGTTGTCAGTAACAGAAAACTCACTGCATTGGTGAGCAGGAACAGCATTGGAACAAATTGGTGCATTGGAACAGCAGGAATTTAGAGGGAGATGCATGTCAAGTTGCATACAGCCACAGTTTCTTTGCCCAATTCCTCTCCAGGTATCAAATCAATACATGTTACTCATTTTCCTGCAGTTTTACTACAGCAGCTCTCTCTGTTCCTATGGTTTAGCCCAAAACCCACTGGGAAAGGCATTGTGCATACAAGCACACCAGCCAGTGCAGCTGAATAAATCATCATCTCCCTTTAATTAAGACTAATGTTGCAGCCTCTCCTGGTTATAAAAGCCAAAAGGTCCAAGCCAAAGACGTCGAGTTGGACAGAAATGCCCTGCCTGCACATCTAAGGCAGCCGCAGCAACACTGGCCGAGCAGAGAAATTCACCAGCCCCAATCCATGTTTGCACTACATGATATTTGCAAACCGATAAGAATTAAGTATTTCCGCACTCTCCAGCTTTCTCCTGCCGAAATTAATCAAGCCCCTAGCCAGGAATAAACAAGAGGCTGGTTTATGGTGAAACCTCCAGAAGAACCTCTGCCTTCCCTACCAGCTCTGTTGAAGGCAAGGGATATCGAGGAGTCAGCTCTACCAGATGCCAGCCCCAAACACGGGCCTGCTTTGCCCTGCTCCGGAGTCACAGCAGCGAGGACTGGACCAGCACACACAGCCACTAATTCTGGCAACAATGTACAATTAAGAGGATGGGGGGGAAAAAAAGAATGCTGTGGAAGCAGTTACACTCTTCCACAGAAAACCAAAGTCACGTTCTTGCACAGCCCATAGGTAAAGCAGCAGCAAAGATGAAGCTAATTTGCATGTACTGTGCTATAGAAATTTATTTCTAAGACATGACTCAGGTAGATTTACTCCAGACATTTTTTGCAGGAGAGCTCATCAGCCAGGCACTGCCCAATCAAGCACACTGCTGCTTGCTTAAATCCAGAGCACAAGAGGAGATGAGTGCATATTAAAAGAAGAAGAGGTCAAGAAAGGTGACAGTCCCTCCCGGGCAGGAAGCCTCTTTTCATATGCGTCAGGAAGTGCTACATTCACACATATGGAAATCTATAAATAAGAAACAAGCTAAACTCTCTTGTCACTTGAGCATCCTAAAGCTTTAAAATATATTCACGACCACCGCAGAAAAGTTAAGAAACGCTCCAGGTATTTTTCTCAAGAAGCTGCCCACCTTGATACCTGCTAAAGTAAAAGGTATAATAGGACCAACATGTGCAACATCTCTGCCACCCTTGCTAGTTACGGCAATGAGAAACTGCAACAAAACCGAGGGAAGGTCTATTTTATTTCATGCTGTGTGTACACAGTTGCCTATCATAAGGGGTCCTCGTCCATGGCTGGCTTGGTGACACGACTGTCACCTGGTGTACTCAGATGCAGGAAACTTCGGTGGAGACCTTCAAAAAAAAAAGACAGACTACACGCGGCAGATGATGAAATGCAAATCTCACAGCAATTCCAGTCTGCAGATTTTCCCCGGCTGAAGATCTCAATCTGAATTTATTTTCACAGAATTTTTATGGCGTAGGTCACACATCAGTCATGTGACTGTAGTGTCTGAGATGCATGAAAGGCTCTCAAGGAAAACATAAGTGAACCCAAATCCTCAAGACCGTCAATTCCAAACTGCTGAGACACGGCTATTCAAGTACAAGGCACAACCCCCCCACGTGTTCCAGCTGTCTCTCTTCTTCAAAGCATGTATTTAAATATATGATCTTGCAAGCTTGGTGGCAGAAGTCTGATCAGTCAAAAAGGTTTAATTTTCTTTTTTCCCCCACTCTCTAGTAATTCCTTGCAGAGCTGCTAAACATATGCATGTGTTAAAGAGCAGTAAACACTCCACAACCCCACTCCCTTAGAATTGGTACCCAAGGAAGATCTGAGCCTTCAGAAACCCAGAGGCAAAGAGTTACAGGCAAATAACTATTTGCTAATTATACTTCCGGGACTGACACTATTGAAAAATGTGGTCATCCCTCAGGCCGTGTTTTCTCAAAACCATCGAGGATCTGAGAAAGCAGAGTTTATTTCTCAAGTTTTTACTCTTCTCTGAATCTCATTTTAAAATGAAAAAAGGGAATATCTTTCAAACAGCCACAAGAATGTATTTTCATATTTTACATTTATTATTCAAATTAAATGTGATAAATGCTTAACTACTGTTCCCACAGAACCCAGTTCAATTTATGAGTTGCTCCCCACAAAAGCTTTGTGACAGCATGGTCTTTTGCCAAGGATAAGCAGCATATCTAGAGAACTACTTATGTATTTATTTTACATCAAGGGCAATGAAAACACACAGTTTTAAAAACAAGAAAATAGATCTTCCTTATTTAATTTTGATTTCTATCAGAAGAACAGCATTGTACACTGGACAGAAAAATTATTCCCTGTTTCTCCTATTTCCAGCTCAAGAGCCCAAAATAGATACTTCCCTAGACACAAATAATACATAAAAAGTATAAATGGATATGCAGCTGAAACAGTGCTTAGGTGCCTGAATCCATATGTCAACATGCAATTTTTATGCACACACTAACACAAGTATAATTAGGCAGCCAATTTGCACACTATTTATCAAGAATAGCTGGGGCTGTGACAACAGACTAGCACGACTGCTGCTTGGCAGGGACACAGCCTTACACTCGTGCCATTCACAAGCACTCCACTTTCTCAGGAAGACATTGAGTCAGATTTCTGCCTTAGCTTAGCCACCCACTGGTGTCATTCTCATTTTGGGACAACAGCACTCAACCCACTGTAAATAAGATCAATCAGCAACCCTGTGCATATGAAACAGATTGTGTCTGACAAGGCATTTTATAGGAGTCTAGTTGAAGAGGAAACCTGCCTCAAAATTCCAAGCAGTAGTGGAGATGATTGAATTTAACTCCATTATTAACTTCTTTAGGAGGGGAGTAGTTCACATTCAGAACAAGGGTCCCGTCTGCCACATTAAAACGGGGGCGGGGGAAGGTGGAACAGGCAAGAAATCCCATCAAGAAAACAGAATCTCACCTTTCCTTTCCCACTCAGCTCCCAAAATGAGTCCTATGCACTTAACTTCAGAAGGCTGACTTCTGACTTGAAGGGACACCTCTGTACTGTGGTGACAGAGGTTTGTAAATCTGCAGGTCGGCTGGTGACACAGCCAGCTGTGGTGCAGACGCTGTGAACCTACTGACAATACCCGGTCTAAGCCATCTCCAGGCAAGCACAAGGGGGAAACTGAACCACCGCTTCCTTCCCACTGAAAAATACAAGATGTTCAAATCCAAAGCCCCCTTGTTTATAAGAATCACAGTGTGACTGCTGATGTTTTATCTTCCTTGTTCGTGATACAAACTGCTCTTGACCTTGTGCAATAATTGCTTGCTTTTCACTCAGGAGCCCTCCCTCTGCTGCTATTTACATTCAGGGTTGTGCTGCTTTGATCACTGAGCCATTTGTAACAAATGCTTTCCAAGATGGATAGTGATAAGTAGGACAGTCCCCTTTTTTCGTTCATGATTAATATCTAAAATAGCTGTAGAAACATTTTAATCAAATCAGATGGGAGGAGACAGGTTAGGTCTGTTACCCAAAAGTACATCAAGGAAGCCTGGTAAAAAATTACTTTGTGGAGTGGGAAAGAGAAAGGGTAGTAGCTCTTGGGCCTCAGACTTCAGGGGTCACAGCTGAAGTGGCACCTGCAAAAGTCTCCGCAATCCCAGTGGAATCACAAAATCATCTTCCGCCAAGTGCCCCTGCAGGGGTTCACAAAACGCAACCCACTGAGGACTGCCAGCACAAAGGCTGCTCAGTGATGTCTGAGACCAATCTAAAAAGCCACTTATGATCTGAGTGAGGAGCAGCGACACACCTGGAGCCCTCCTCAACAAAATCAACAACTTCTGCACTGCAAAACCAACAGCATTTGAAAACCATGGGTTTGCCCCACGGATTTACATTTGCAGACACGACCGCTGGACACTTCCTGGGTTTTGCTCATTCCCATAAACTCTGTGAAGGAGCACATTCTTACTGCATACATAATCCAGCTCAGTTAACTCTCACCTCAAGCCGTTCCAGAAATTAAAAAACTGAAGCACTACTAACATTTTCTTGTGAGTGGGTCATATCTGCAAAGAGGCAAGTGTCATATTTGCTTTTGTTTTCAAAGGAAGGCAAATTAAAATCCTGACACAGAATGTCTCAGTACTGTTTAACTTAGGCCGAAGAACGCTACAAATAAGACATTCCACTTAACGTGGTGCTTGCTATGTTCACTTTCCAAATATAGAAGGTAGCAAAAAATACCATGGAGACGTCAAGATTTGACTAGACTCTACCGTTCATATTGTTCTTAAACAGCAGGGTTTAAGCTACAGGCATAATAGTCTATGCTAAAGGATGTTCTTAAGGGCCGTGAGTAGCAAATTAATTGTATGGTTTACCACTGGATTTTGAACGCTCTGTGAAGGAAAACCTGCGCAACTATTTACTAATTAACAACTGACTTTAACAGGGTCAATTACTAATGTTGACAAAGAACTTTCTCCTTATGAATGTGAAGCTCTCTCTCTTCAAGCCAGGCACTGGCACCATACATATATTAAACAAGCTGTTGATGAAATAATATTTCAGTTATCACTTCTGAACGAGCACATTTGACTACAGAAGTTAAGGGCATGAGCAAAGCATATGCCACATAATCCCCCACTAAAAACTGGGTTTTCGAGAAGTTTAAAGAAATACCACCTACTCAAGAAGCACGTAGGAGGTACTATAAAAAGAAGACAAAAACACTATTAACGGGATTTATAAGGAAGAGAGGGCAAAAAATGACACCAGAAAAACTCTAGCACTTGCTATCTTCAAAGCATTACGCAAATGTTAACTAATTAATCCTCACACTTTTCTGCCAGGTGATAGGAGACAAAGTTTAATTTTAATAGCTGGAGCAAGATTCACACAGAAAGGAAGTGATCTGCAAGAGGCAAAAGGAAGGCAGCACCAGAGCAAACCAGAACACAGCTGATCCTAGAGCACCACATCCACACAGGCATGGTGTGCCACATCCAGGTAAAGCGAGGAGGGGGAGAGAAAGAGTCTATTTGCAGTCACCCAGCAAACCGGCCATATGACTCCAACCCCAAAGACAACAGATAGGAAATCATCAAGACAGTCACAAATTAAATTACCTTTGTTATCTGTGTTCTGCAAGCGTGCAATTCACAGCACCACCAATGCTACCAGCCACTCACAGCTAGCACAGTGCCAAAACTGAAGACTTGCTTTGCTGTCACAGTTTTTTTGCCATTCACAAGCTTGAAAAGGTGGCAGGAGCAAGGTAAACAACTTACTTCCAAAGTGACCCTGCCAGCATCAAGAAATTGAAGGCAATGCTAGTTAGTCCAATGCAAGCTGCAACCAGAATCAGAGCTTTTTCATTCACAGACCTCCAGCTCTGAAGAAATACCTCTCTATGTCCATTTTAGTGAAAGAGAGGAATTCAAGAAACTCCATCACCAAAAAGCAAAAGAAATGGTCAACAACAGAACAAACCCCTCTTCCATCACCAATTGCTCAGGACACCACGAACTCAACCCTGGGCAGAAACACCAGATCTGATGACCACACAATGCTTGTATCAATATCCCAGGGCCTCTGAGGCAAACAGGTGCTATGGCACCAAAACCACTGGACTGAAAACATCCCTCCATAAGGCATGGAGTGGAGTAACGAAGCCAAGGTTTGATTTAGGAAGGGCATCTGGGGACACACAGCATAGCCCATATCAGAGTTTTACAAATCCGTATTTTGAAGAAGGAATGGACAAAGCATGAATACAGTGGGGGGACAGCAGGTAAGGAATTTTTCTCTGCAATACCCTCCCTCTGACTGCCAGGAAACTCTGTCCAAAGAGGCTCCAGCAGTACGAACAATAACTGGATGGGAAGAGGCACTCCTGAATTCAAGCCTAAATGCCACAACAGGAAACAGCACCTGAGTACTGCAGTGGTGAAGCAGTGCTCACACCCTGCCTGCAAACTTACCAAAGGCAAGCCACTGCTGCCACGCTGCAGGGCAACCTGCAGCACAGAGGGAATCACACCCGAGCCCTCCCTGCAGGCCTGGATTCATGAGTCAGTGTCAGCGCTCACTAGTGCATTGCCGTGACCCTACTGCCAAGGACTAAGCAAGTACTTGAGGAGCTGGAAGCCTGAAATGTTCCTTTCAAGCCCTTCTTTGAAGGCCCTGGGTTTGAGTGGCACCAGGTCACAAAGTCTGCTTCCCAACGGTGCTCGCTCAGCCGGACTCTTGACTCAGTTTCTCTGTCATTAAGCCAACACTCGGAAGACAAACTGATCTTTGCCACACTGGTATGAGATAATATTAATCAGTGTTTGCAAAGCAAACAGACTCAGATGCGTAATCTTGTTGGAAGCAGTGGCTGCCTTCTGCTAGGGAAAGCACAGCACCTGATGCACTAGAGGAAATGCTAATCCACCTTGGTGTGAGACTCCTTCCCAGTGCCTTGAACAGTAAATTCAGTCTTTTGAGCATGAAATACAGTCAACCACTTGTTAAACCAAACAGGGAACCCACAACTTCCTTATGGCTCTCCAATTCATTCAAGAAATAAAACTTTACAGCCGACAGAGATCACTCCACCATTTTCCTCACTTGGGTGTTACACACCCACAGTGATGCTGAAGGTAACGAATTAACAGCTTACATTAGAAGATACTGAAATGTTTTCTTCAGCCAGCTTTGTAGTTTCCCTTTTACATATGTAGGAAGTCTTACAGAGATAAGGATTTCAATTCTCAAAAGCCACCTCCAATTTTGGGTCAAAAAATGAGCCCTATTTTTCAGAAATGCTTTGCATGCACAACTCTTGCTGCTGTTCCAGGTGCACTGCAAGTAGTCAGCACTTCCAGAAAAACCAACAAACAAATGAAACAAAACAAAAACTAAAAAAGCAAAACACATTTGGGTACATGCAAACGGACTGGCTGGAAGGAAAAAACGTTTCTCATTGACCTACCAAGCAGTTAGTATTACCTTTAGTTTAACTTTACACAGTGAGAACCACCTGATTTAACAGCCTCACATTAACTCAAAAAAATTAAAAGCAGGTTTCGCTATGTCACAGCTGTAGGCTAGTTTTTCAATCCTGAAGTACAGCAAGTTACATATTTCAAGATGAAAAATCACCTTCAAGTGCAAGATAATGCAAATTGGAAGAAATAATTTAAACTACTTGTACACAGCAAAGGGGAAAGAATTAGCTGAATCGACAGCTCAATGAAGACATCTGCTCAGCATGAAGCATCACAAAGCAAATGAACTGCTGTGGCAAATTAAGAAAGGTAAGAAAGAATAATGTGGATAAATTAAAATGGCTTTGTATAATTTCACTGACAACAGCAGGCCCCCTCTGCTCATCTCAAAGACACCAGCTCTGCAGCACAAAAGGTCAAAGAGGGCAACCAGAACAATTATGAACAACAGATTCATATGAAGAGAGATGGGGACAATATCTTTTAATCTAACAAAGAAAAATCACAGGAAAATATTTACAGTAACATAAAATGAATGTTACTGTAAGATAAGGTCTGACAGTGACAGTGGATATAGTAGGAAATACCAGAAATAACTCCATGTGCTTAGCTATTTTGAAGGGAAGGAGAAATCTGTCCACTTGGTCCACAGTGTATGCTCAATCTGAGGAATGCACTGCCACAAGTATCACTGAGAAAACTACTGTGTAAATTAAAGAGGAGCCACAGAGGGGAAAAAAAATCCACACTAAGACCTTTCCAGCATTTAGGGAGAGTTCAGCCCGACTTCGGTTTCACTTGAAATCAATAAAGTGCAGATAACAGAGGTCTGTGATTCTAGACCAAGCTTAAAATAAAGCAGAAGTTGTTCAGAATGCACTGCATTTCTTCTCGCTCCTGAATGAGCCAAGAGCAATGGCCCTGCCAGGGGCAAAAGGCTACATCAGACAGGGCTGAATCTTTCTGTCTCACAAAGGCAATTCTATTATTAGTACAGAATAAGCATAGGGCAATTAGCAATTCCACACTTGATATGTATGAATTAGACGAGCACACCACGGTCATGCATTTCCAAATACATTTCAGCTCACACGTGCATTAAAAAATTTACGTAATTTTTCATTAATTATTAGCTTCATTTGTCTGGGCACAAGGATGAACTACAGTAGTAGTTCAGTGTACTTCATTTAAAAAGTAGTGTTTTAAAGCATGCCTTTGTCAATCCTTTGAGCTATTTATGCTAGTGAGTG
>VWZN01007049.1:1203210-1229677 GCA_013396955.1 Regulus satrapa
CGTCTGGCGGCGCAGGCGCGCTGGCCGCCAGCGCCCGCCCGCGCCGCGGCATGACGGGGGCTGTAGGCCGGGGCGCGCCGGGGATGCTCGTCCCCTCAGGGACGGCGCGGCTCCCGCCGCCAGCCCGGGCGGGGAAACCAGCGTCCCAGCCCCGCCGAAATGCTGCCGGCGATCGCACGGCAGTCCCCGTCTCGTTTGCTTCGGCAGAGGTTAAAAAGTTCCAGCTCTTCTCTTACGTGCCACTGGCTTCCCGTTCGGGGTTCTTTGTGCCCGCACCTTTCCCCCGGCGTGTCTTACCCCTTCTGGCACACACACAGCCTCTTTCATGATGCTTGCTTGTCAGGGGTTTTAAAAGTTTTAGCTGATCTTAGACCTGGAATAAGAGGTGAATAAGGGAACAAGAAATAATGAAAGAGAGAGTTAACTGTAGAGAGGATTAGAGACTAGGACCTGTTGTCCTTGTAAGTTGTTCCCACTCATTAAATCCTAAAGGTGAACCCTATTTATCCTCATACATCGGCAAGGATGCCAAAGTGCAAGCAGATAAATAAATACACTGAGTTCAACCAGGATCAATTCGTGCAGCCTCCATTATAATCACGGTATTGGAATGGTTGCTGCACCCAGACGAACAAATCGGTCCGGCACATCCAGTGAGCTAGCTCTGCCTCGCAAGGACATCCCAGATGTCCTGCCAGTAATCTTAAGGTCAAGGCGGGTCAGCCGCGTTATAATTGGCTTCCCACAAACAGAAGGGATCTTCACCTACCGCCCAGTGGCTGTGTGAAATTCTTCCTTGGCTCAGAAACATCAAAGGAAAATCAAAGGCATCTTCGAGCCTGATCCTTACAGCTGACTGTCACCCGAGCATTAGACTAAGAGGCTGGCTGCAAGAGAGCAATTTGTAGATCCACACAGCTGACTGATCACTTCAAGTGGTGATCATGAAAACTGAATGACGTTGACATTAACAAGTCCCCTGGTGGAGATATAATTTTGCAAAGCAGAAACACACATAGAGAAAGTTATTACTATTAACATTTACACTTTTGTGGCATCTTTTGCAGCAGAATCAGAGCACACTTTCTCAGTCACAGCTGGATAACCTTTAGCAAATCATTTCACAGTGCTATGCCTCGCTTCCCATCTGCAAAAGGCCTCGGTTAGCCTGCCTTAAAACAAGGTTAGCAATCCTCAGCTCTCGCTAAAATGCCAGTGAAAGCACACATGAGGCACAGCCCAGGAGCCATCAGAAGGAGTTTGGGATTAGAAGGGATGGATGGCTGAAGGGAGACTTAGAGAAGGAAAAAGCATTAATCTTTTCACTTCACAGTTGAAGGACCCAAACCAAAACATTCATTACATCAAATACCTGTAGCCCTTACATATACGCTATCTACACTGCCACTTCTCACCTGCACTCCTTACTGACTGCACTGGGATGGACAGATGGACAGATGGGTGTGCTGCAGTAGTTACCACCACTGCTGGTGCAAACTTCCCCGTCTGTGATAATCAGCCTGCTAGTAAAAGGGTCTGGATCTCCAGCTGAATCCCAGTTCAAATAAGCTACCAAAACTTCCAGGATTAGGTAACCTCTTCCAGACGCTGTTCATCTTCAAATCCCCAGCCTACAGCTGAAAAGCTTCTGCATGCAACTACCCTGACACATCCAGACCTCTAATCTCAGCTGGATATTCAGATCCTCAAAGACTGTTTGAGTCCTCCTGTGACTCTTTTGTGTAGAAGAAATGTTATATCTTCTGATGCTTCACATCACAGTTACCATTATCAGGCAATGTAAAAGTAACCTCAGTGTGGTAGAATTTTCTGTACCGTGTCCTAACCATACAGTATGTGCTGCCATTGTGATAGGAAAGGATAAAATCATGGGAACATGGTTGTTTTGTCACAGCAGTACATTTTTATCATGATGGCAAGAGGAAACATTCTCAGGAAGAAAGAAAAAAAGAAGACAAGCTATTTCAAACTGAGCTTCTGAAAGGTTATATAAAAAATCCAGTTTGGGAAGCTGCAGTTTTTATATACAGGAGAATATAAAAAAGGTATCCATGTGGCAACTACAGCTTCTTTCATTCAGTTCAGCTCAATAATTTGTATTGACATGACAGGCACTGCCAAAACTTAAGAGACAAGATCATCGAGCATCTGTCGCAGGTCAAAATAATATATCAAGTATCAGCTCTAGACAAGGCTTTACACAGTGGCAACTACTTAATCAATCCAGTCGTGCATTACTAATGAACTCATTACAGTTGTGTCTCAGTGCACTGCTATCCAGCATCCCAAGTTTATCAGTATCTGCCTGACATTAATATCATATGTTGCTTGCTTCTCTGTAATTGTAATATTTGTATATGGCACTGCAAAACAATGTGAAAGCATTCATTTATTCACTGCTGAGAAGAAAGCATTACTACCCTTGGATTATAGATCAGAAAACAGTGGCAGAGAGATTATATGATTTGCTCAAGGCTATAGAACCAGACAGTTTCAGATCATGTTCATTTCCAAAGCCTGCACTGGGTCTGCTAATCCTTACTTGACTATCTACATTCAAACACCTCTTTCACCAAGAATAAAATACAAAACTGGACTGACAGTAAGTATGTCTGTAAGGAATTACACCTTCCACATTTCCTCTACGTTTCTGCTTTTTTTGACAAGCTTTTCTCTTTGTTCTCTTTTTAACCTGAACAAGTCTCTGTCGGCTTCTCACAAAAGGTAAAATGAGTCACCTTTACCACAAAAAGTGATAGCAGAGCAGACAGAAAAAGATTCAAGTCAAATTTCAAGCCATATGGAATCCAGGGGCAACACGGGCTCTGCTGGGACCCAAAACTACATGTCATTTGCCCAGAATGGAAGCATGATTTGCTCACTGCCTTAACTACTCAAAGTTCTCTTCCTTCCTTCCAGCACCATCTCTTCCTTCTTTAGTTCAGCTTCAGCCAACTGATTTTGATCTGCAGGCTTATCTCCTGTAAGTTTCGTGACATCTGTGCCGTGGCATTGATTGCATCAGCTGAAAAGAGACATAGGAGCTGGTTGCCATCAACAGATTGATGGTATCATAGCCCTGGGCTCCTCGTGACCTTTCCTACAGCTCTTCAGCACATGATGAAAAGGAAAAGAGACAGGACCAGCCCCTGTAGGACTTTACGTGGGAGTGGTCTCAGAGAAGAGGCACAGCTGTACATTGCTTTTCTCCAGCTGATGTCTGTCAGAGGGGAGAGCCTGAAGGCAGCTTTCCACTCCTGCAGCCTCCTCAGCACCTGGCAGCAGGGCTGCAGATGCAGCATATCCATACACATCAACTAGCAAGTTCCACGGAACACCATTAGCACACCATAATCAGGGATACAGAGGTGCAGCTGTTACACACGGGATTATTTATTAGGCTGCACAGTCTAGTTTCATACTGTTGCATGAACTCTTTTTAACACTATTTTAAAATCTATCATGAGTCTCAAGAGACGGATGTTATTCAAGCTGTGGAGTATTTGTGCTTTTCACCTGGTTTGCTCCCCGAGGGCAATGGGATGGAGTTGGGATGGAGTTTAGTTGGAATGCTTCAATAATAGCGCTCTGCAGTGGTGTTCTATGCAACATACAGCTCGGGCCTCCATTTGCTACATCACATCCTTTTACATTTTGGAGACCAAGAAGGCCTCTGGACTTTTTGTACAAACCTTGAACAGCACAAAGGAGAAATACACACACGCAGTGTGTTTTCATGGGAATTTTACTTTGGTACTTTATGGTTGTTCTTTCCTTCATTCTAGAATAAAAGCAAGGTTTGGACCACAGGTAGACAGATGCTCTTTATATATGAGAGGAGAAAAACAGTTGGTACTGCAGGAGTCAGTTAAAAGTTGAGTACAGATATTTTCCAAGTATTTCCTTCTAGATATTTTCCATTACAGTTTTTATTGCTTTCTCTGAGGTCTACATGCCCCCTTACATTTAAGAGGCCCTACTGTTAAGAACACTGTCGTTTCTTTGATTGAGTCTCCAAAGCTGGATATAATGTGTTCCTGAGTAAAATAAAAACCTTCTACAATACAGGCACCTTGCTGGCAGGTAGTAGATAATTTATGTCTCACAGTTACCTGCTGAGACAATAGTTAAACAAGATTAAAACAACCATTGGAGTCTTGCTGTTGTGCACTGACTGCCGCACTGCTGCATGATCCCCGGGTACTGTGGTCAACAGTTTTCCAGTGATTTGCAGAAGCTTTATAAAATATTTAGGCTGCTTTACCTTTACTGTATCATCAGGAAGGTGTTAAACAAGGAGCTTGCGAAGAGGGCAGAGATCTGAATTCAATGCAGAGTCCAACCACAGGTTTCCTGCATGAGGATTTACACGTCATGTGATCTGTGGGGGGCTGACGTCTCCACCTATAAATCAAAAATAGGTGCATAAGTGGAGGTTAGCTAATACCCCCTGGATGGTGATGACCTACATACTCTAGTAACAGGGGCCTGTCTGGTTATTTTTGAACAATATAGGTCACTATTGTGCTGGCAAAATGTTTGAGTTCAGTATGCAAGTTCATATAACAGACTGATTCTGCCATGTTCATCGGGGTAGCCTTACACCAAGAGCTGGCAGCAGAGAATTAGGTGGGACTTCTCCTGCAAGTAGAGTTATTATGCCCCTGGTCTGGGTGCACAAAATAATAATCCAGATGAAGGACCAAATATAAAGACAGGACTATAAATATACAATCAAAATACTGTTTGGTGTAAAACAATGTTTGCACTACTGGCCTCAAAAGTTAGTGGAGCTCTATGTATCCACACTAGCTGTGCACCTGTCTTCATATTATGTCCAAACATGTATTGACATGCAACCATCAGTGCATATTTACTGCAGACTATGTTCTATTAAAATATCTTTCATACATCTATCCTATGAGAATATAACCACTGCATCCAATAGATAGATATTCAGTACTTTTCCCTCTCCATATGAAGATAGATAACTTTGTATCTACTGTTTTACACACATGTACAGACATACACATGGTATGTATTAGAGATGCCTTGTGTGGATTGACATGATTTTATATTAGCAAATATCCAGTCGATACTGGGTTTTCCCCTTCGTTTTCAAGTTTCCTGGAATTAGTTTGTGTGATCAAATAGTGCCTGTTTGAGCTTAAGATCAGCAGACTAAATTAAGCATATGACTATGCAGTCAGCAGCTACAACATGTAATATGGCCAAGTTTAATGAGGGATTTTCTTCCTGGAAGACCTTGTCTTTGCAAAGACCACTACTCAGAGCCATATGAAAGAATCTGTGCTGTGATGAAGCAAGCATGAAAAATTCCCCTAATCTTATGATCAAATCCCTTGGCTTTCTGCAGCTGTGCTCTCGGAGCAGCAATTTAGCAATCCTAAGGAATTTACTAGGTCCTTCGGATTTTCTCTATAAACCTTCTTCCTTCCCTGCATATTGCAGTAACCCATCTTTTAGAAGGAAAACACCACAGAGAATGCTGCTGCATAGGAAAAGAGATTGGAGAAGAAGCAGAGAAGCAAGCGGGAATAAGACCTTGATCCTAAACTCTTTGAATGTAATGGATTGACTTCAGCAGGCTTTGGCTCAATCCCTAGCTGTCAGGGAGGAAAGTCAGTTAAAAAAGGAGGAAAAATGGCTGAGAATCAACATGGAAATAAAAGAAGAAGAAAGAAAAAGTACTGAAGAGAAAAGCAAAAAGACAAAAAGGGGGAAAGGTAGAGTGCCAAGGGAAAAGAGGCAGAGAAGAGTAATAGTGGACACCACTAAAACAGAAGCAGAGAGGGGTGAGGAAAAGAAAGTTAACGATCTGTGAAACGGACAGGGCAGGAAGGGGATTTGCTCCTGGTTTTTAAGCTGGTTGCACATAGCACAACCTCATCACCATGACTGAGACTGGCACAGTATTTGCCTGTTGATATGCTTCCTGTCAGGTCCTGTGTCCCAGCCCCTCTGGGCACTGGGCCAGCACTTTGTGGAGAGCACCATGGCTCCCAAGTGCTCTCTGCCTCGAGGTTTCCTGTACATGGAGCAGCCCAGGGTGCACCCGGGCCTCCCCTTGGGTATGGGGGTAAGCTCCTGCAGAAGCCAGTGGGAATGGAAGGAGCTCAGCGTCAGAGTAATACACAGTCTTGCCTCTTGCTTCCGCTGCAGCAATGAATAAATCATTTAATAGAGATCTTATAAGCACAAGATTGTTCTGCAGGCCAAGAAGAGAAGTTAGGAGATCTGAATTCTGTTTCAAAGAATGTTGACTGTTGTCTGTTACAAAGCTCTGGCAATCGTCACTAACCCTGTAATTTTTTTCTCATTTTCTTCTCTTGAAATATGCACGCACCTTATTTGACTTTGGTTTTGGCCGCTTGGGAGCTCAGCAGCTGAAAAGTATCCCCAGAGTGAGATCAGAACTCACTCATCAGTCTCTTGGAGATCAGGCTGACCAAGGAAACGTGACCGGGAACCGGTGTGAAGGGCAGCTCTAAGAGAGACTGTAGAGATGCAGGTAGGGCTGGTGGGCAAAACTCCTGGGTGGATGAGGAGTCTGTGATTGCGGGAGGACATTGGGAACAGAGTCTAGGACTGAATGACGCATTGAATGAGGAAAAATTTCAAAATTGGTGGATGAAACTTAAGGTAAGAAGATAGGAGCTATCAGGACAGCAGAAGCTGTAGGCACACCTCCCCCCAGAGCCATTGGATTCCCGGATTTCTGCTCTCAGTCAATATGTGCCTCAACACATTCTTATCTACAGATGGCAATTTGCTATTTCTATGAGTTAATTCTGGTGTCTCAACAACCGGGATGGTGATGTGGAATTTTACTGATGTCAAAGACAGAACATCACCTTAAAAATGGAAATCTTTTTTGTCTGGATTTTTTTTTTTTTTTTAAGGAGATCACATGCACACAGAACTCTGTTTAGAGGGAACAAAGTTATTCACTCAAAAAGTCAGGAGAGCCAGATTAAGAATGCTTGAAAAATTGTAGTAGCCTCCCTCAAAGCAGTTTGTGGAATGGGGTTTTTAATGACACAATTATTTTTCCTAACAGATTGCCTAAGCTGTTTGTTGCAATAGTTGGGAGATGTATAATTAAAGGCAGGAGATAACAGAAAGGAAAAAGATGGTCTTATCGTTAATGCAATGTGACCTCTGTAACTTTGGGCAAATTGCTTAAATGAAAATTTCCCCACATTATCTCTAGATGTTCATATCTCTGTTTCTGAGTATCCAGCTTGGTATCTGAACAGATTTGTAGAAATGCTTAACACTCGTAAGAGAAACTGGATTGAATTGGAGCAGTGCAATGAGTACTTAACGCTCTGTACAGCTGACTATTCTGAAATAGGAGATCTTTGACTGCTAAACTGTACACTCAAAATAGGAAACTCATCCATATATTCCCTATCTGTGAAGTGGAAAGACATCCTGTTTTGTTCTACTATGGAATGGAAAACAAGCTTATCACAGGCATGAAGCGCTCGAGCTCTTAAATGGTAAACAACACCCAGAGGTATAACTCAAATCAAAGGGAAGGCTGAGAAGCATGAGGGGGGAGGCAAGGGACACACAAGGATCATGGAAGTTAAAATATGAAAAGCTGTGCACCTCCTGAGCACCCTCTACCCTGTACTCTGAAAAAGGAAAGGGATTGTGGGGGAAAAAAGTATGGTCAAATATTAACAGATGCTTGTTCATCTAAGAAAACAGTTTTAGAGGAAACGAGCAGTGACAAGACAGGAATGTGTTCAAAAAACATTCTGTCAAGGCTATGCAAAAATGTGTTAAGGACCTATAAAACTGAGATAATGATACTTTTCTTTGCAAGCAAAGTGCTTGGAGAACTGCTGGTGAAATCTGCTACAAGACTGAATGCATCTTTCTTTTCACGGGAACTATAAGATCTTACCAAGTGACTCCAGGATAACTCAAAGGATGAATCTGAAGACAATTTTAGTCAGTGGGAAGTTAGTTAATTTCAGGGGTTTTGGAGCAAAATCCATGAGCCATCAAACCCAGTTCAGTGTTATGAAGTGGCTTGATGTCATGAACTGTGCACCCTAGAGACAAAACCACGGAGTTGAGGTTATTAGGGTGACATAAGCCAGGATCTGGGTTCGGTTTATTTTTTAAACAAGTCGTGTCTTGGCAGCAACTCAGAAAAAAAGCAATATACATAAAAACAATAAGAGAAAGGATAGCACTGTCATAAAACAGCCACTGAAGTCTGTGAAATATAAGAGGGGGACAGCAGTGAGTCTCCACAAAGGCTGAACTAGTATAAGACAATAGAACAAGGCTTAGCTGAGGCTACTGGGGTCATCTCAAACTCATATCCCCACACATGCTGCAGAAGGAACTTAGCTGAAAGGGACAGGCTTGTTTTGGTTTTTCTTTATTTTTTGCCAGCTATCCAGCAGGAAAAGTGAGCACCTGCTGAAGGGTCTTGTCAATGACAAGCAGCGAATGGCATCACTAAAAGTGCAAGGCAATGCAGTGAGTGTGCTCTGAGAAATGCAGGCTGACAGTGAAAAATGCTGCCGATTTGAAGTGAGCCGTAGTTCTCCCAGTTTATGAAAGCAGTACATCTGGGCAGCTCCCAGGGGAGACAGTGACAGGGCATGTGTCTGTGATGGAAAGTGCAATGCATCATTTAGAAATGGAGTCTCACCACGATAGTGAAGAAAAGAGAATCCCATCACCCATTTCTGTTAAATTCCTGGGCCAATCTTGTTGCCAGATTTGCAGGCCCTGCCCTCAGTCAGCTGGACACACCGTTCCCAACGCTGTCAGAATATTCCTTAAGAGGCCAAGTACCCAAAAGCTTCTGCCTGTCACAATTCCTCAGTGAATTCCCGTGTTTAAGCTTTTATCTCGCTTTGCATCTGGCTTCTCGGAGCCCCATGGAAAAGGGCTACATGTACATTAGTGCTGTAAGTACCAGGGAGTTCCTGTCACTGCAGCTGGGCCGCAGCTCCTCCGGGCAATGAGGCTTTGATGGACTGGCTGTGCGGTCTCCAAAAGTGAAGGGACACCGAGGATTCTCTTGAGTAGTTTATGTTTAAAGCCTGCTCTGAGGAGAACGTGCTCAATGTGGGATTCAGTGAATTTGCCGAAATGAAGAATTATCAAACACTTATATTCTTCTAGCAAACCTCAAGACAAGAGCTCTAAGGTATAAGTACTTTTATTCTGCTGTCATCTCTTTGGAGGAGGAATCCCCTTTTCTCTAGATAACATCTTGCACCCCAGTGTTCTGCTGTGATTAGAAGACCTTCACAGCGTGTTGCAAGTAATTACAGTAATATTTATTTTCCTTTTCCTCTTGATTCAGTCCTGAAGTGGTCAGGAAAAGACAGAAATGGAAATGTTCAACTATGTGTCATTATGAATTCTTCCTTACCACCTTCTCTTCCACCTTCTTGCCTTGAGTTTGTGCTTTTCCCTATCACGTATCTGATTGCTTATATATGCATAAATGCCAAACTTTTAATGGGGGAATTAGCTTATTTTTAATAATGGGTACTTACAGGAGGATTTTAAGGGCAAGGACCTTTTCTTTAATTGGCATATAGATATAATGTAATTCTGTGATAAGGAACATGGATGTATTTGGATGACATAAATCAAAACACTCAGTGTTTGTACCACAAGAGGGGTGATACGCATTATGCAATGGAAAATCATGACTCTCAAATCTTCTGGAATTACAAACCCACAGCTTTAATCAGAATCTTTTGGCTTTTTCCTGTTAATACTTAAATATTACAATATGTGCAAGAAAGATTAACTATTGAGACTCAGCAAAATGAGTTAATTTTTCTGCAATATCAATTCATGTTCCTTTCTTAAGGCATGTTGTGGGGGAAAAGCACAGCTTATTTCTGATTCAGTTTTGCTTTTGTAATTGGATTTACATATTGTAGTTAGATGCCCTTTTAAATTTCCTTCTTTTCAAATCTGTTAATTGTTTTTTGCTTCTCATGTTGACAATACTACCACAAGGCCTATTTGATTTATAATTGCATTTTGGCAGACAAATTTGTTAACATAAACACCATATTTATTTTCCCACATTGCTAGTAAAAAATTATTTCAAATAATTTAAAAAATCCATTTGACCTTTCACTTTTGATGCGTTTTTGAGTTCTGAGGAATTTCACCAAGTGTAAAGAGTAAGACAGCTTCCTTCCTTTGGAGTAATTTTATGTTTTATGTAATAAGAAATTAAGGGAAAATAAATGTTCTTTGTTTACAAACAACAGACTCATATTCAAGTCTTGAACAACTGTTACTATTAATTATTTACATTATGATAGCTCTGCAGAGACACCAGCACAGAGCATGGCTCTATTTCTTAGCTGCTATATAAACATAGATGAAAAAGATGATGGTGACTATTTCATATGCCCAAAATGCTAAGTTGCTTAAGGTAACAATGATTTGTCTATAAAAAGCAGGAAAAGGCTTGGATTAATCCAAACAAAACAGCCTAATTGTACTGCTAAAATCATTTATGGTAAGGAAAGGGGAAACACAACTAAAAAAGAACGTGCTGCATTAATCTCACATCTGTTTACTTTTAATAGAGGGATCAGCTATTCAAATCTTCAGAAGGACCATTAAAAAACAAGACGGCAGAAGAATTAAGAGGGTCATGAAAGGAAAGTGAGACATTTTTAATGGCTGCTTCCTGCGTCACCTGAGTGCTGACTCACACAGAGCACTGCTGGAGCAGATCAGGCTCTCGAGGAACCCTTGGTGGGACTCATTACCTTGGCCAGATTTGGCCTAAACCCAAACAAGCGCTGAGTTCCTGTTCACCAAATCACCAAATCATCGAATGTCCTGAGTTGGAAGGGACCCACAAGGATCATCAAAGTCCAACTTCTGGCCCTACACGGGACACCCCAAGAGTCACACGAAGCTCCTGAGAACGTCGGCCAAACACTTCTTGAACCCTGCCAGAATTGGTGCTGTCATTGCTGCCCTGGGGAGCCTCTTTCAGTGGCCAGCCACCCTCTGGGTGAAGAGCTTTTCTCTAATATCCAACCTAACCCTTCCCAGACACGGTTTCATGCCGTTCCCTCAGTTCCTGTCACCAATCACCAGAGAGGAGAGATCAGTGCCTGTCCTGTTGCTCTTTCTACTGGATCGTTTTTCTCTCCCATCTTTTTCTCTTGTATCTTTCTCTTTTTAGCTTTTTTTTTTAAGTAAAGGTTTTGATTAGTTGGCCAGGATCTCAGGCCTTGTTGCTGGGAAATTAAGTAGGCTGAGATCCCTGCATTCAAAATCCCGAATGGAATTTAAATTTTTAAACCTGGACATGAACACACTTTAGATTCGCTCATCCTATCAAATTTAAAATAACAGTGATGCAGGAATCTAAAATCTAGGAGCACTGCATTATACTAAACTTATAAGGATACTGTTTTACCTTCTAATTTTGGGCCCAGAACTATTTGAAAGTGTTCCTGTTATTGATAAAACCAGCATCAGAAGATGTTTTTATCCCTTAGAAGTTAGAGGTTTAAAAGATGGATGGAGGAAATCTGTGGCATATCAGTACACAAAAGTCTGTAAAACTACAGGCTGGCATTATCATTACTGGATTGCATTTCTTTCTCCTAGCACATTGCCATTTCCAGTAGATCTGATTCATTATTGTTGCTTCATTTTCAGTATTATGCCAGTTTCTGGGACAGCCAGCACAATATATACTGGGTTCCACTGAATTCTCCAGAAACAGCAGCCCCCCACAGAGCCCCACTCCCTTCAGAATGCTTATTTAAGATGGGATTTGTGTGACAGAAAACAGTCAGGCGTGCCTTTTTCTGTATGACTGCTAAATGATACTTGAACCTACTGTGCCAGAATCTAGAGAAGGCTGTTTTCTCCTACAGATTTTTTTTTTTTCCTGAGGAAAAAATTGCTTCCTTTCTCTCTAAGAGGGTTGTTTCCATCAAGCTTTTGGAGGAGCAGTCTCTGTTAGAAGGCATGATCATGATCATAAAGGCATCTCAGCACTGCAATTCATGTATGAGAATTGGAGGGAGCAGCCCCTGTCATTTAATCTGATTCACAGGGGGTTGAGAAAGAAGCAGGCAGAAGCAATGTCTGCTCAAATTGTCAACAGGAAATCGGACCAAAAAAGTACAGTTCTAGTCTGGTTTAGGTGAAGAGCTGAGCTTTTATAGAACTATTTTAATTTTAAATGCTTCTGGTCAATGGTGCTTGTTATCTGCAGATAAATGCAGTTAAAGCAGGGATAATAATCCTTCTATTACAATTTTGTAACATTACTGAATTGTCCATATATTTATTTTGATTGCCTTATACTGTTTTTTTCAGGCTGCATTATCCCTTTTGTGTGCTGTGGACTGCTGTAATGCACCATTTCCCTGTACAAATAAAGTGGAAGAGGAGGGCATGTTGATCTACTTATTTATTACAAGGAACCCAACCTACAATGAAGAATATAATTTTGCAATACCTGGACTACAGTTCCCAGGAGGCAGAGCAGCTATGTTTAGGAATCAAAATATTTTTCTTTTTTCCCTGCCATTTCAGGCTATTCTGTATAAAAAAAGGTCTCCTTAACTGCCCATTTTCCAGCCAGCACTAACCAAGGATCCACAACGACAAAATAGCGGAGACCTACTTAAGGGAAAAAAAAGAATCCTAGACTTTTTTTCATATTTCATCATTTTCTAATGAGTTTATTTTCTTTTATGGGAGGTACTTAGGCTGATTCTTCAGAAAAATTGGAAGTTAATAATGATCAATCTACATTTACCCTGCACATAACCGTAGAGGTTATGATGCATGGCATAATTGCAGTGTACTGAATGTTTCCCTTTTACAGCTGGCTGCAGAGGCTGTAATAGCCTGTTACTCATTTCTAGATGAAGGAGTTTCTCCTTCAGTTTAGGAATTTGTGCTTCTGCTGCTGAAATTTCTGAACTTGATCCTGACTGGTAGTTGTAGGCAGCTGCATTTAATTATCATACAAACAACATTTGTTTATCATTCTCCATTCAAAACAACCCGAATATACCTGACAACAGTACTGTATCAAATAAGCCAAAGAGGCTCTTGGAAAGGAAGTTTTCCTTAATGGTCTTCTTTACAGTTAGTAATTTATCACGTGCTTTAAGTGTTCTTGTTTCTTTGTTTCATTTCTCTTTCCCTCAAAGACAACAAAGAAACGGAGAAGACCCAAGGTTAGATCTGGCATAACTCCCAACACCAGTTTGCCTCTTATTCACCAATTAATTATTTATCTATTTGCCTGAGAAAGACAAACAACATGCAAACAAAATCAGGATGTATTATGTGTATTTACAAGCAAGTGAAACACAACACAAGATAAAGGAAAGAATTGAAAATTTAAATTATTCTTAAGGAAAAGACACCAGGGATGAAGTGAAATTTCATGAATGCATTCAAGTACTTTGGCCCAAATCCATGCCAGCTATTAATCCACAGCTCGCAGATGAATTTGTTTCACTGTTATTTAAAAAGAGAACAAAACCTGAACTGGAGATGTTACAATGAGCTGACAACCTCGGCGCAGAGCACAATGTAGTGGATTAGACCAGAGAAAACACATTTAGCTGGAGAGCTGTCACCAAAGAGTAAGAATGAGCTTGTAGCTATGGCTTTAGTGCATGACCAGGACGGGCTGGATTCACGTCGTGTGACGTGAAAATCTCCCCCACTCTGTGGCTGTTCCCTGAGAAAAATAAATCAGTTTTTACCATTCTGCACCATGAAAACCTTCAGTGAAGACATGATGTGATACCATTTGAGAACATATTTGGCTTTTGGAGAGCAAAAGCCGTGCACCTCTTCTGTGTGACGGACAATCCCAGCATTATCCCAGGTCCTCAGGCATCTCAGCCAAAACGCGGCGAGATTTTGGAGGGAGGGACGTAGAGATGCTGCTATCTGTGCTTGCCCACAGACGGGATGAGCAGATCTGGCCGGAGCCGGCCCTCAGGAGGAGCCGCCCCTCAGGAGGAGCCGCCCCTCAGGAGGAGCCGCCCCTCCGGAGGAGCCGCCCCTCAGGAGGAGCCGCCCCTCAGGAGGAGCCGCCTGAGGGGCGGCGCTGTCCGGCCGGAGGCACTCGTGGGCTCCCTGGGCAATGGCTGTTCACCTGAGAGCCATCCCCCTTCCCTGGGCAATGGCTGTTCCCCTGAGAGCCGTGCCAGGCATCCCCCTTCCCTGGGCAATGGCTGTTCCCCTGAGATCCATCCCCCTTCCCTGGGCAATGGCGGTTCACCTGGGAGCCATGCCGGCGTTCCCCTTCCCTCGGGGCTGGTGTGGTGCCCTGACGATGTCGGGCGTGCCAGGAAGAGGAGCCAGGTCCCGCTGCCATCTCAGGAGCTCCCCGGTGGCTGTCACCCAGGAGGAGGTAAGGCTGGAGGCACGGCGTCTGTCCTCTTTGGGGTGATGGCAGATCATGGTGTTCAGTGCTCCACATTCTCATTTATAACTGATTTAAAGAACCTATGGCAGGATTTCTTGGGTTTTTCGGGGGAAACTTTAGACTGTCCTTCCTGAGTGTGGCAGGAGGTCTGTGGGTGGCTATCGGGTCCCTGTCACTGCTTGCCTGACCCAGAGGGGATTTCATCAGTTGTGAAGGGACCGAATGGTTTTGGGAAGGTGCTGCTGGAAGGTCTGAAGGGAGCCCCTGGGGTCCAGAGGTCCTGAGGGCACTGGCCCCGCTTGGCAGAGCGGCCACTGGGAATGTCCCACTCAGGGCAGCAGCCAGCACTGAGGGAGCTGCCAGCTGGTGAAGTCTGGAGTGTCTTACTCATGGTAGGTTTCTCTGTGAATTCATAACAAATATCTGGGGAGGGGAAGGAAAAGACAAACTTCACTCTGCTGCTCCACAGGGATCATGTGTCAGAGAGTCATAAGAACTGGCTTCTCCCATTCTGGAGGTGCCAGGGTTCTGGAGGTGGCAGAACACCCCTTTCTAGGGATCAGAGCAGTGGGGGATGCAGGACAGCTCCAGCTCCAGGCATCGAGTGGGCACTGGGATCAGCTCGATGGGACCCATGGACACGGAGATGTGAGGAGCTGGAGACTGGTGCTGCTGCATCATCACGGGCAGGAACTCCTGCTCCAGGGCTGATCAGGGCATTCAGGTCTAAAAGTGCACTCAGGGCCCTGGCAATGGGCTGGAAGCTGCTGCACAACTGGGCGAGAAATTACATTCAACAGCAGAGAACTCCGCAAAAGGAAGCATCTGATAAAAATAAGCACTTTTGCTGAGCATGGAACATACTGTCACAGGAAGCCACTGAGGCCAAGACCTTAAAAAGATTGAAGAGGGTTTGGTCAGTTATGTTATAGCAAGATTGCCCAGCTTTGGCATTATTTATGTCAGATTTCAGAGAGATTTTAAAGCATGTGCTCCAGACACAGTATTGAGTCTCTCAAGAGGTTAATTTGAGATTTAAAGCAGGGAAAAAAGTACCAGATTATGGCACTGCTCCTCTTAGACTACAATTAGAGAGGATACTGATCTGAACAGATTGCCAAGTTGATAACATATGACAATTCCTATACTCTAGGCTGAGTGCAGCCCTGGAAAACAACAGGGGATGTTAGAGGGACGTGATTTTGGACTTTGCAAGGGCTACGGCCAACTTAACTGCTGACAATTGAAAGCATATCTGACCTGAGCATCTTTCAATCAGTGAGGTTCCATCCTTCAGGAAAGAGAAATAACTGACAAAAATGTTATTGCTTCCACAAATTAATTCAGGTTTCCTGGTCTTTTATCTGTTGTTCTCTCTCCCCTGCCCTTCTTTTATTCTTGTATGCATTGGAGACATGCATGCATATGAAGGAGGAATAGTCCATCACTTAGGTAATCTCTTGTATTTACAAAACCAATCCTGTCTCCTAACATTTCTGATGACACATGAAAAATCACCTCTGGATGTGCCAGTGTGTCAGCACAGCAAGCAATAAGTGGGATATGGAATCCTGTGGCAACTCACATAGCAGTTTGGAAAAGTTATAATATGGGAACGTGGGAAGGAGGGTGCCGCTCATAGCAGCTCTCCTGCTGCCATTTCCAGTTTGGCAGTAATATGGGGTTCTTCAAAATATACAGACTACAAAGTTGACCTTAGAAAATTCCTGGGTGAGTCTTAAAGTGAAATTTGCATTAGCTGTATCAAGCTTTTCCCCTAAAGCACACATCTGTGTAAAAGGTAGTAAATTAGAAACATATTTCTTTATATACTTTCAACTCAACATAGCAAAATGCCCCAGCACTTTGGGAGCTATTGGGATCCTTTGCCTGCCACTAAAGTGCAGTCATTCCTTGGCTGCAAAACAGCAGCTGCTGCAAGATCCACTAATGAACAGTTTGAACATTGTGTGGGAAGAATAATATCTCCTGCTGAAAGCACATGGCAAATGTGAACAGTAATGCATGAATTTACTGATTTTCAAGCACTGTATCATCACACTCTGCACCTCAGATCTCTCATGGATTCTGTTTTTCCTTCCAGTGTCACAGCCTTTTTCTCAATACTTTCTAACATACACTGGAGTTACCATAAAAATAGCTAAGCAAAATTAGGGTGACTATTGGCAACAATATGAAACTGAGCTTCCTTCGACAGGAGGTGTGCATCTGCTTTGCTGCACCCTGTCATTCAGCTTTCTCTTGGCAGAAGTGTTAGGAATTTACACTTGTTACTGGGGACTTTTTTTCTGTTGCATGCAAACATATAATTTTCTCTCCAGGTCACTCAGCGTGTTGGTTCTCTCCTCTTGTTTGTTGCCCTCTTGTTTTCAGCAGTGGCTGAAAGTTTGCTCATAGCTGGATTTTTGCCAGAGGTACCTGATACAGAAACAGCTCAAATAAATATGAATTATTTCAGAGTCTAGCTGGTAAACCCCCCTCCCCAAAAAACAAAAACAAAACAAAAAACAACCAAAAAACCAAACCCCACCCAGAAAACAAAACCAAAAAACAAACAAACAAAAACCCCAAAAAAACACCACCAAAAAACCTAACCCCCCCCTCCCCCAAAACAACCCCAAACAAACAAAAACCCAAACAAAACCAAACCACCAAGCTCCAGGACAAAGCAGGGGAAAAAAACAAACCTGAAAAAGGTTTTGGAAATCTTAAATTAGTCTTGACCTGAGCTCCAAGCAGCAGCAAAACATCACAGCCCTGAGACTGACAGATGCTTTAGTACTCTGGCAGCAGCAGTCTTAGTAGATTGGAGTTTGAGAACTGCTGCATTTGCTGATTGCCTGGAAACTGAACCACCAATAATACCCACTAAATACTTGAACACCTATGCAAAGATCTTGCCTTGCTCCCTCTTGCTGTTCAGAGGAAGAATTAGGGATGGAACACAGGTGAAAATGTGGATTAAATTGAATCAGAACTCTTATAAAATATGTCTGGCTCTGTCACAAGATGTGATTATTCAGACTTACCTTTCAAACGTGGGAGCTGAGAGAACCGAAATTCTAACACTGTTATTCAGGCTCATCAACTGCTGGCCTCTGAGTGAGTACAAGTGGGTGTAAGGCAGGGCATGCAGTGAGTTTACCTCATGCTCTTTCAGTGCTCACCGCTGCACCTCGTCATTTGTAGCAATGTGGCCCCAATTTCCAAAGCTTGTTTCTAATCGCGCAGCGGAAAATTATTGATATTTGGGCTGGATAATCCTTTCCCTTGTTATGTCAGGAGCAAATGACAGTTTGAAGTGAGTAGTGCTGCTTCAGCTTAGCATCTGATGCGTTTGCTTACCTGGTGCAGCGTTCTTAGGCAGTGATTAATGACAGCTCTGGAGTCAGAGCCTGTAACTGTGATGAGCATTAACAGGTAAACCTACAAACAATAAAGGAAAAAGCTCCTGAGGGAAGCAAAGGTACTGACTGGCATCTCCGTCTGACTGATTATATATTGGTCCCAATCAGACTGTTCAGAAGTCACTACATTTCAACCAAAGCATCTTAAGGGTCCAAATACATTTATTCATTAGAATTAATATTTACAGCTAAATTTGACCCCTAGAGAAACTGGGGGGCTAATTTCTCTGGTTTAATCAGACCCAGGCTGACAACTCATATTGGAATGCTGCTTTTCTTCTGTGGCAAAATCAAAAGTGCCAGCAGTATAGCTCTGTGTAGAAACAAGGAGATGCAGAAATGCCTGCAATGTTAACAAATACGGAGGGAGTTTCCTGTTTAACTTTCAGGGATGTATATGTAAAAATACCCCAGATCATTATGCATTTAAGCACATGCCTATCTCTAAGCAAGTGCTTGAATATCACTGTCCTTCCCTGAACTTTAATGGGACTTTGGGCCTGTGTTCAAGGATAAATCTATATTTTTGCTCCTTGTACACCTGAGATGGGCTTGCTTATGACTTTTTTGCTTTGCTGGATCAAGGTTTATAATCCTGTAAGTTGATTTCTATCCTAGTCCGTTTAAATATTTCAAACACACACACAAAAATAAACCTAATCTTCTGCCAATATTCCACCTCTCTGGTCCCATGACATCCAGGAAACAAACCACTGATCTTTCCAATGATCTGACTTACAAATCTAGTTTTAGAAGGCACTGGGAGCTAATCACTCTGCACTTGGAATACCTACATTACTGCATCTCTGTTGCATGTGACTAGCTTGGAAAATGAAGTTAAACTTGTACAATAGAAGTAATTTAATACATGATTTAGAACTTTAACCATCTTACTACAAATTAATTTGCATGCCTACAACCCTTTACTTGTATGAGTAACCCTATGTGTTTTGATGAGGAAGGAATATTATGAGCCTGTTGACTGTAGAAATGATTGTACCATAGATCCATGTTAATATTTAGGTGAAATGTAGCAGTTCCACTACATCGTTCAGGGCAGAGTCATTTCTATCTTTTGTCTTCGTTCATTATCACTGTTGAATCTCACATTCTTGAAGAAAAGGAGAGCAGGGTCAAGGTTTGTATATTTCATCGTGTTACAATGATCTGGATACAATATATTGGCGATCTAATAATTGATTTCTCTCAGCCTGATTACATACCAAATGAAATCAGAGCTGAGGTTTAGACAGGTCACTGCTGTAATAAACCATTTCTGTTGACCCCTGACAAGACTTGAGCACCTTTTATGGCTGGTGGAAAGGATACTTAATATCTTATGGAAGTGCGTTTTGTGACATACATTAATAGAAAACTTTAGGTTGGAAGGCACATCTGGAGTTCTGTATTCCAAGCTTCTGCTCAAAGCAGGACTGGCTTTAAAGTCAGACCAAATTGCTCCAAGCCTTGAGAAGTTTTGAAAATCTCCAAGGGCGATGACTGAACAGCCCCTTTGGGGCCCCTGTTTCAGTGATACTGTGGTCCCACTGAGATGATTTTTTTTCCCTTCCGAATTAGTATTTCCCTTGTTGCAGCTTGTGACTGTTGCCTTTTGTTCTTTCGCTGTGCACCCCCGAGAAATGTCTACACCAGTCTTCTCCCGTGGATTAAGAGAGTGGAGGACAGCAGCCATCCTGTCTTTGGCTTCTTGTCTCCAGCCTGAGCAAGGCAGTGCCCTCTGCCTCTCTTTGTGCCTCAGGTGCTGTGGTTCTCTTATTCCCTGGAGTCTCTCCAGGCTGTGAGCAGCTCTTGTGAGAGCCCCAAACTGCAGCTGTGGGGTGTTTGCTCCTCAGCCCTCAGCCTGGCCCGGCACTTGGGGCACTTCTGAGCCCAGTGCACAACCTTGGCTTTGTTGCACCTCATGAGGTTCCTGCTAGCTTGCTCCTCTGGTTTGCTGAGGTCCTTTCAAATGGAAACCCCGCTCTCTCCAGTGCTCCACTCCTCCAGTTTGGGTGTCACTTGATGAGGTTGTGTTGTGTCTCAGCATCCAGGGCCATATGGCATAGCAGCAGGGTAACATATTGACTTAGTCAGCGAGTGATAATTTTCAGCTTATCTGGCAGGAATAGAATTCTTGATAATTTTTGACCAGAATTCATGGAATATTTTTGGCCACTAGACTAGGCTGAGCATACAATACACTTTGCAGTATATGCTACACTAATTAAAATAGAGAGAGATTGTATACATACATATCCAACTGTGTTTTAGTCTAGTAAAGGTATTTCTGATGGACAACTTTGCACGGAAAAGAAATGGAAAACACGATCAGTAATATATCATTCCATACACATAAAGGAAGTGGTTGGGATTATCTGAGTAAAATAACAGCTTCATAAGCTGGGACTCAATACCTGGCCCCGCCTGCCTCGGCACCAGACCGCCGCGCTCTGCGTGGCTGCGCCACGTTCCTTCAGAAGGCACCGGGGAGCTCTTGCTTGCCGTTGTCTTGTGCCTTATAACTGAGATGTGCCACCACTATACATTGTGATGGCCAGGCTGAAGGAAGGACGTGATGTTTTGGAGAAGAAGTGACAGTGTTTTCAATTATTGAAAATACAAAGCAGAAGGCTTCTCTCGGTGCACTAACCCTCTGTGCTGCAATAATTTTCTTTTATTGACACTCCTGGTGAAGGGAAGCAGGCAGCCTCAGTTAGGAAGTGCAGCCTAATGTGACAATGTGCTTGGTTTTCTATTAACTATTCTATTTTCTACTATAGATAGATATATTATAGATATTTTCTATTATCTATTTACTGCAAGGTTTGCAGGATGCCACAATCTCTTTGCTGAGGTACTGCAAGAAAAAAAATAAAAATAATAAAAAAAAAGGTGTCTTCCAACTTTTTTCTCTACCAAAGCCAGACTAGAAAACACCCAGCCCAGCCTCCTCGCGATGATTAGATTTACCAATGATAAAACAACAAGGAATATTCACATTTAACATATGATTTCTCAGCCTAGGCCAAAGATTCTCCTTCATCACAGAACTTCTTGCACCACCCCTCTCTTTGTGTGGGTGAGGGGCCACGTTGCATCGCTGGATCCAGCGGGGAAAAGGGCAGAGGGGCTTTCAGTGGGAGGCCTCCAACTCTTCCTGAGGCAGCGCCTTCCACTGGACTGCCAGGTCACAAAGGGGAACATGGCTACAATATGCTACATCCTCCTGAAGTACCAGGAAGAGCTTTTTGTAACATTTCAGGTTGTTGTTGGGAAATGCCTCCACCTGGGAAGTTGTAACTAACCTGTCTACGACTTTGGAACCACATTTTCCCAAAAATATCTGCATCAGTTCCAATGGGCCTCTTTCTTAAGAAGTGAAAGACTTGGGCGCCTTCATCACAACCACTGTAGGTGAAGCTACAATACAGTTTCTGCTCTAAGCTCTTATTTTCAATGCTCATCTGAAAACCTGCAAAATGAAGGGCTGAAATCTAAAATAGTTGGTCTCTGCTTAAAGATAAAAATACGTGCTTGAAAACGTTTTATATTTTGATTGAGAAGACTAAAAAAAGTTTTATTGAAAAACTTTTTTTTCTCCTGATATTTTAGTTTAAACAGCCTTGCAGCCCAAGTGGGTGAGATTTGAAAGGCGATTGGTTTTGATTTGAATTACGAGCATCTGAATATCACAGACTGAGTAGGTGCAGTATGGTTTTTAGTTAAGTTCATTAAAAACCTGCAAGTATGGAAGGCCACTGTATTAACTGTGCGCTGTGAACTTGTTAAATCCTCAGAATAGCTTTCCAGATCATGAGTTTCAAATACTTCAACAGAACTACAATCTGCAGAACAGATATTCAGTTTTATCAGCGTGTTCACATTCCCGCTACACTGAGAGTTTCATTTTCCAAACCAGACACTGCAAGTTGCATTATCAAGACATTGGTCATCATGTAAGCAAATGGAGGAAGGAATATTAGTATTTTCAAAACCTACTCACATTTAAACTCAGACTTTTCAGCTTGCTGGACATGACAATTCGTTGTATAAGTGGGTCCCTGTAAGGCTTTTTAATTTAGCTTTTTAAAGAAAAATTTAAATAGGACAAGATACTGCCGAGGCTGTAATGGGAACTTGCAGCGTTGAGCTCATCTTTCAGCTGAATTGCCTAAGGTGGGATACGAAGTCAGCAGATAAGCTGTCAACAGTCCTGAATTCCCTTTCCATTAAAATGTGTTTTTTCTAGAGTGTTTAGTGAGATGTCTGATGTGCTAAACAACATGTCTTTAAATGAAGGTTAAGGCTAATTGTAAAGGTACCTCTACTTCCCGGAACAAAAAAAAAGGTATAAAAACCCCACTTGTATTTATTAAGGGAGTTTTCAGTCCCTCAGATAATCCGTGTCTAGGAGCACCATAAAGGTGTTCAGTTCTAGGTTTTACACTTCCAGTCTCAAGGCAAAAGTAGTATACAATAAACACAGTCACTACACTCAGAGCTTGAGTTAGAGGAGTGGGAAAACAAGTTTTGATGTAGTGTTAAACCCCCTAATGGTGTTGTTAAAAAGCTAATTTTTCACTGCTCTTTTTATTTGCCAACAAATAGGTGACTGCTAGGTGCTGTATGTCTTACCTCAGTGTGGATGCTTGCTGGGCAACAAGAACCGTCTCCGTTTAACATTCCTTCCTCCTTGTGTATCATTGTGTTAACGCGACTTTTATGTTTTACAAGTCTTTGTCTGCAAAGAGGGAACTTTCTGCTTTTGTGAGACTCAGTGGGAATACTCAGGCCCGCCTTTATGAAATGTGATGACACTTGCTGACTTTGTCACGTCGAGTGACATATGAAGATTGGCCCCTGGCTTTGGGGTGGGGGAAACAACTGAATAGCACTTGTCTGTAGGCTTCAGATGCAATTCCCTGAAAACAAAGCAGGTGTCCCAATTTCAGCTCATTTCATTTCTTTCCAAAGAAGTTAAATACTGTCACTCTGGTGACAGTGTCAAGTCATCCCTATATATTATTCTATTTGTTTCATCACAGTGTCTTTTCTCCAGGGAGCTCATTTGTATTCTCTTGCATTAAGGTCATCTGACTTTGAGTTAGTGTCATGGATTTAAATTCAACTTTTCATTAAAATGTTGCTGTCACCACCAGACTGAGCCTGGAAACCACAACTGTGGCTATTTAGCAATCTATTTTAAATTCATATACCTAAATATTTTATGGCTAATTGCCATTTGGCTTCAGATCTAGATCTCAGTATTCAAGATAATGCTTACAATTGCTATTGCTGCATGCCATTGCTTCTGAGTATTTGCTGATACTGTTTAGAAATGTATTGTTTTTCTTTTGAGGAAACTGCACTAGAAGGGCATTTGGGCTCCACTCAGGGTCAGGCATTTGAGTCAGCACAGAGATAGTCTGCTGAATATATTTTGACGGGATTTTTTATCATGGCAACTCTATTTCTTCCCTTGCAGTGCTATGGGGAAATAAAAGCTTGTAGTGAGCCAGTGTAGTGATTATCTGAACATATGTGTCCAGCTCTAATTCCAGCATAGTTTAAAATTTTTGCCACTGTCAGTGTGTGTGAAATGGTCTGGGTATCTCCAGCAGAAACAATTTTCTAATGAGGCTGCTACTAGTGTGGAGTCAAGGTCCAGACATCAGGTGGGTCAGTGGTGTTGCCGAGCCTCCAGAGAGTGAGGCCAGGGTTGATATTCCCTAGATCACCCTGTACACCATCTACCAGGAAAGCTGATCTGAATGCCCAGAACATATTAAGCTCAAGCACGTCTGCGCAGTCACTTCAGTCATAAACAGACTGACCTGTGTCAAATGCTGGCTAACAGACTGCTCCAGTTAGATTGCAGAAATACCATTCTATCTGTAATTTCGGGGACTGCCTTTGGACGACCCGACTCACAAAAAGCCTGGGTTTGGTCTCTTCTTTCCTCAGAGAACTCTGTTCTACACTTGTAGGTCCTTGTCCCCACCAGAGCCAGCTGTACACGTTATCTGTCCTGCCTCCTCCTGCCCTTGCAGCCCAAGGCGCTCGCGTCCGAGTCCCGTTCCCCTCCCTGAAGCGCATTTCTGCTCTCTTGAACTCTCCCCATGCCTCTCCGTGCTCCACCCCGCTGAGTTTGAAGGCAGCAGAGTCGGCCTCTGTTCCCTGCAAGCTCTGCGAGCCCCCTCTCCCTACAGCGGTCCCAGAACGGCTGTGCCAGACTCGCCGCTGCCCTGGCTGGCCCGGCAGGCTGCTCGCACGAGTGCAGGGGGTGCGGCTCTCGGGTGCGGGTCCCGGCTCTCGGGGTGCGGGTCCCGGCTCTCGGGTGCGGGTCCCGGCTCTCGGGTGCGGGTCCCGGCTCTCGGGTGCGGGTCCCGGCTCTCGGGTGCGGGTCGCGGCTCTCGGCGCTCCGGGAGGCAGCAGCAGCCCCTAGCGGTGACAGCCGCGCCGAGCGCCCGCTCCTGCTCGGCCACGGCCGGCCGCGTCTCTTCCCCCTGCGGAAAGGGCGTTTCTCCAGCGGCGGTGGCTCCGGACAGGGTTACAGCTCGACACTTCTGCGAGCGACCGTGAGGAGTCCTGCCATGACCTCGGGCTCTGCCAAGCCCAGAACAGGAACCCGGCACATCCTCTCCTTTGGAGACTGGAAACAAATTGTTTGATACAGATCACTTCAGATGCAATACCTTGACTTTTCCCATGACATTTCTCTCTTTTTCATAGAACTGTAATTGTACCGCTTTGCGTCACAAGCCCTTTACTGAAAGGATTTGAGTAGTTTCTCTGTCTGGCCAGTGATTTCCCAGATACCGTGCTGTGTAAAGGCATTAAGGTGTCAGGACCTGACTGTCCATGGAAACATGACAAAACTTTTATTGATGTGCACGTTCTATGAGTGAGCCTTTGAGCAATGCGTACACATACATGACCAACAGAACAACTCCTGCTTTGAGGGAAACAGCAAAACAGTAGCGGGGAAAATGCTAGAAGATTTTAGGACAAACAATCTTTTATTTAATAGAAAAGTAGTATCTGTTGTATTTTTAAATGTTGACAGACATTCATGTGGTCTTAAGCTATGCATTGCTCATTGCTCAGTGCCACATCTGGAAGTCCTAGGAGGAGGAAAGGACTGGAGATTGCATGGGTAGTTGGGGTAGTTGGGGTAGTTTGGTGAGGTGAGCTATCCCTGAGGCTTAGAAACCAAGTGACTCGCTCTACAGTAAAACAGAGATAGAAGGCAAGTCGTGTCCCAGCACAGAGCCCAACCTTCCCTGTGTCCTGCTGTGTCCACCCTCTGTCCTACAAGGCTGTTGTACATCCTTATTTAAAACTCAATTCTCTAATTGCAAGGTATCATCCTGTATACTGAAGAAATGGATGGACAGTTACTACCCACTTGTAAATTACGACAATATTCTAAGAAGATTACGAAATAGTTCAGCTACAGGGGTGGGGTTTTTTCAGTTTTAGAAAAGATGTGGAAGAAAAAAGGCACAAATGTGATGCCACTGTGAATGAGGCAGTTTGCTCAGCACTTTCCAGACTGTGCCTGACTCAAGTCTTCTTCCAGAGTTTGAGTTTTGAGCAGAATACGTAGCTAAGTTGCAACTGTTTTGTATCCTTTACCTGTCCTATGCTTTCCAGTGTGAGTTTTAAAATGGAAAGCAGGTAAAAAAGGTTACGCATATAAATAATATATTGACTGCTTCACTCAGGGTATCAAAAAATGCATTACCGCATGAGCAGATGTCGTGATACAGTTCCTTGATTAAGGAAGAACTGAGAAATTACGAACAGGCGAACAATTGCATGTTGTATAATGATCATCTCGGCGGATCTGTGCGGTTACTTCTCCGAGATACAAACTGGGAGCACACCCACTGCCGCCACAATTGGCTGTCACAGCACTGATGAGCCATCATACAATTACACTGTTTTTATATAGCTATAACATACTGTCAACATGAATGACAGGATCAGTTTACAGAAGGAAAAAAACCCCAGCCTTATTATGTATGCACACATACATATGCAACGGCATCAGTGGAGGCCATTCTATCTGGGGATTAGCTGATGAATAACTGAGGCTCTTATCTGGCGATTTTAAAATGTCACTAGACCAGCCCAGATGTGTTTTTATTCTTCGACTGCCGGGCTGCTTGTCCATCAGCAGGGTCCATCCTATGGCTTCATGCGGCTGCCGCTAACAGCTTTCAGGCGCTGCGCATCACGGCGGGGACAGCGCGGCACATCAGCCTTCCCCAAACCGCGTCCCATGCGGCTCCCCCCGTCCTCGCAGCGATTCCCCCGCTGGGGCCGCGGAGGGACGGCGCTGCTTCTCCGTGCGCTCCGAGCCGCCGATTTTCCTCCGGTGCCCCGCGTTTCGGCGTGAGAAAACCGCCGCTTCCCTCCCCGGCTTCATCTCGACCCCATTAGCCTCCGGCAAACAAGGGGACATCGCGACGGGGAGACGCGGCCGCAGCCCCGGGCCCGAGTGAGGGGCTCAGGGACCGCGCTGGGCTCCGGGCTCGGCTCCAGCCCCGGC
>VWZN01007049.1:1230260-1260476 GCA_013396955.1 Regulus satrapa
CGAGCGGGCGGCGCCGGGACGGGGATCCGGGGAGCTGCGAAGCCCCGGGCTGCAGCGCCCGGTGCTGGGGGCCGGGGGCAGCCTGCGAGGCGTGCGGGCGCGCCGTCCCCCTGCCCGCCGGGGAGCCAAGGGGGCTTCTATTTTAATTTTTGTTTTTTGTAGCTGTGTTCGCAGTCCGGCAGCGCTGGAGAGCACGCTAGCTCGGAGGTGGCAGTGGAGGTGTTTTTTTCTTCCTCTCCCCGCCACCTTCCTAGCTTTTCCTAAACCCGCCGAGGGAGGCTGTGGCGGGAGCAAAGGGGTGCACGGGGGGAAAGCCGGATAGCCTAGACGAAGGGATATTAATGATTTTTGGTTTTCAGATGGTAATTTGTCTTTGTGGTAGGGGTGGCCCATTAAATTTCAGCTCACGTCCTGATGGAGATCAAAAGCGAAGGGGAGAGGGAGAGGGAAGCAGAGAGCCTTGTGCTGCTCCTTAGCTCCGCGCATTGTTAGAAACTTACGGGGAGTGTATGGGGGGGGTGTAGGATTTCCAGAAACAACCTTTGTCGATCCAGCTCCAATATCCAGACCGAAGTTGGAGAGCTGTATTTTCCAGCATTACCATCTGCTCCTGGAGCTGCCCGGGAGCACGCTTACTGTTACGCCTCAGAGGAAACAAACAAAAGGTGTGCTTGCCAAGTCGGTCCTGAACCTGTGTCTTCATGGGATTTTAGGTGGAGCATTAGGTATCGAGGAGTATCTATGTCCTAAAGATTCACTCTCCTCTCTTGGCTCCATTTAGACACTAATTTTCTGTCCTTAAAAAAGGTCTCCAAACATGGTATATGCCAGGTCCTGTTTTGTTGTTGTTTTAATTTTTTCCCTAATTTCTTTGTCTGTTTTTGGTTGGGGTTTACATGGTTTTTTCCCAATTTCTTTTTTTCTTCTAACAGTTTATGTATAGATAGGAATCTATACATAGTAAACTTCTTTTTTTTTGTTGTTGTGCAAATGCTCCATCTCATTACAAAAAATACTTATTTTCCTAAATTATAGTCTGAGCTGCAAGAGGTTTGATGTTTTTGCCTCTGGATGGGTTCAGTGGTCGGCTAAGACCCCAGGCTGACAGGACTGTGAACAAAATAGAAACCAACTAAGCTAGAAGTTATAATGGGCTTTGATTCTTACTGCTGCTTCAGATCACTAGAGATCCCAGGTGAGCGAAGGCAAGGAGGAGGAGTGAGGGTAGCTGGAATAAACTACTCACACAGAAAAGTACTCTTGTGTTTATGCATCTGATTTGCAAACACCCAAGGTAGAAAACTGGTCATAACTGCAGACAAAGTGGCAGCGGGTCAGAAAAATCCTGCTGATATTTAACCAGATTTTTAGCAGAGATTTAATTTTTAAACAGACACTTGAACCATCCATATCCTTCATTTTTTTCTCTCTTTACACTAAAACTTTTCTGACTGGATTGGATTGGATGATAAGTAGTTTCAGCACTAGGCAATAGCAGGGAATCTCTGTGTTTTGTATTGTGCTTCCTGCAGTTTTAGTGAAGCCTAGGCAAGTTGTTCTGTTTTTCTCTCTATCTTGTATTCTTTCATTAAAGAGACCAAGTTTTTGTCCTCCCTTGCCAGGGACACACTAATCTGAAGTCGTGGGGGGCAGAGAGATCCCACCCTTCAGAATATAGATATTTGCTTTGTTCATCCCCCCAGCCTGTTAGGCTGATGGAATTGGCAGTGGCTGCCCTCCGTGACCTCCCTCCCTTCCTGCGAAAAGCTGGGGCAACCAGGGAGGAGAAAATGTGCAAACTCCAGCAAGTGAAAAAGCACAACCTCGGAGGACAAAAGGCTTGAACAGAGAGATGCGGGGGATGAGGTTCTGCATAGAAAATGACTTTTAGCAAACTGGCCTTGATCAGTTCACATTGACTGGGAAGGATGGCATGGGGATGGGTCCGTAGGAATGTGGGTAGCCCGAGAGAAGCTCGATACCACTGGTGTCATGGAATTTTAGTTGCTTTGCAGTAAGATGAAAAAAGTTCCCAGACAAAATGGCTTGGGTCATTCACTGTGATTGCTCTTCATTCTTCAGGCCAACAGGTGACCCGGAGGAACAGACCCCCAGACTATAAACTCTTTCCTTCTTGCCTTGTAGTCAGTTGTAAAAGTGCTGCTTGACGTGGGCTGAGACAGGGTAGGGCCCTGTTAGAGGGAAAGTTCCCGGGGAGCAGGCTCACTCTGTGATATTAAACATGGCTCGAACAATAGATTTCTATTTTAGTCAGGACGAATAATCACGCAGACAGACATACTAGGGTTAAATAAGACCATCTGCATGAGTATATCTTCCCAAAAA
The DNA here is from genome assembly GCA_013396955.1 of Regulus satrapa. Taxonomy (NCBI): domain Eukaryota; kingdom Metazoa; phylum Chordata; class Aves; order Passeriformes; family Regulidae; genus Regulus; species Regulus satrapa. Next base: position 1,232,607 of record VWZN01007049.1, read on the forward strand.
CAAATAGATGCCGGGCAAAGTTTCAGCGTGCAGCCGGGGCTGTTGCCTTGCTGTTCGGCAAAAGGGGGCAGTATCCAACAGTGCCAGGGAGCTTTTTGCTGCCGCCGCCTCCCTGTCCCCAGCGCCGGCTGGTGCATGCTCTGGCAACTGGGATCTGGGAATTTAGGGTGTTATCTGCTAGCCCCTCTTCAGGTGATTCCTTGCAAAGACATCAGCGAGGTTAATTGACTGTCTAAAAGATGCAAGATCAAAGCTGTCATTGTTTTACTTTGTGGTTGGATCACTCCCATATGCTGGTGAGTGATTGGAAATTAAGGACAATGCTGTGTGATTGCAAAGCTAGTTTTGTTCACATTTAGTAGGCCGGCAGCAGTAACCTTACCCTGTTTGTGCTGGTCATTACGAGCTTTGGAGTGCTGTTGGTATAAATGCCCTCCAAAGAATTGTCATTGCTGTTTTCCGTAGTAAGAAACCAAACAATTTTTCTCTGAATTTTACTTTCTTTGAGAACTCATTTGTTTCCAGCCTAGAGAAGTATATTGATCCAGCTCATAAAATATGAGTTTTAGAATGCATTTAAAAGCCTTTTTACCCTTCATTTATCTACATGCATGGACTATTAGATTAGAATTTCTTAGTTCATTTTTTACTGGGAACCATGGGCAGTTTTACTGGGGGTCTGTCATTGGGAAGCCATGCACTGGACTCCAGCTTTGTCAGGTCTCCTAAGTGTTGCCTTCATGACAAGAGCTGCAGCAGCACGGGCAGACCGGCCCGAGAGAGGGATGTGCTGAGGAGGAGCGAGCCAGTCCCTGTAATGTGAAGATGTTCCAGTGCTGGGGCAGTGCCCACATTCAGAGTTTAGGTGCAGTCCAGTGTGAAGTCTTCAACTGGATTTGCCTTGCTGCCGATCATGCCCACGAGACCATTTCTGATATAAAAATGAAAAAGGGAAATTTGATTACCCCCAGAGAGTGGTGGTGACAATTCAGAATGGTTCTCTAGGGGGTAAAATTCATTGGTGTTTGTTGTGTATTGGCTGTGTAAGTACCAAATCACACTGAAATCACAAAGTCAGTTTTAAGTGATTTACTTACCTTTTACAGACCGAATACTGTGAAGGTGGACTGCCACAATTTTGGGTTGGATCCTTGTGATTTAGTCCAGGAGACAAACCGTTCCACTATCCTTGCTGTGCCTTGAAATGAATGGGCTGTGTCTGAGTGCTGTTGTTTGAGAGGATGAGTCAACAGCTCTTTGTTATTGTTCTGTTACTTAAGGAAACAAAAATCAACTCACTGAAGGTATGTGTCAGTTTTATTGTAGGGATCGTTTCTCTTGCTTTTAGACTGCTGACTTGTCCAGTGTGCTCAGTATCAGGACACATCCCATCTCTGTCCATGGTGGCAATTTTCATTAGTTTCAGTGGGAGCCGAGTGTGAGACTTTGACAGCTCTTTGAGCCTGCAACTTGTGTGGACAGTGCTTTGCTTGCTGGAGATTATTCTTCAAGCACAGTTAACCTCAGTATTTATTTCCCCACTGTTCTCCTTGTTGGCCAAAGAAAAATTTACTGCATGACAGCTGTTATTTCTTACCCCAGGCTCAAACCATGTGAGTAAAGTGCAGCAGAGCTCTGACAGCACAACTGTGACTTTCAGCATGCGGGGTCTCCTTGACTACAGCGCCGCGGCTCCCAAAGTTACCTCTGCTTCAGAACTCATAGAAAGCACAATTTTTTAAGGTCCACAAAAAATCACTCAAGGTGATTTTCTGAACATGAGTATCTTCTGGACTTTTACTACTCTTACTATCAGTAGTAATAGTCCAGAAGTATTACTGTTGTCAAAAATGTATCTACAGACCGAGTGGCTTTGTTTTGTTTCTGAATGTAATAACTCTGGGAGGTAATTTGCATGTGAAGGATGTTACCAAGTTACAGAGTATGACTCTGAATTGGTGGCAGGGCTATTCATGTGCTTATAATTAAACACGTACCAAAGCACTGTGTTGGTTAAGGACTGGTGTGTCTTTATTTACTTTTTAGTGAGCTCTAAATGAGACAACAAGTAAACATGCTGATTACTAGTCTTAATCCCCAAATCAATTGTGAACACCTTGAGAGTTTTTAAATCATATGTGTAATTTCATTGATTTTCAGAAAGGGGTCATTTGTGGAGAGGGCACAGAATATGTTTTTTTCCTGGAAGCTGCTGTGAAGGAGCTTGATCTTACAAGGTGCTGCATGTTCTTCATTGTTGTTAGCGCGTCTCCGGGAAACAGCGCCTGGCACAAGCAGACCCTGATAAACACAAACTGGAGCAGTGCCTGACCTCTGTGGCTTTGTTGAGCAGGCAAAATGCTTATGGGCTCGTTAGTCTAGATAAAATACTCCCTATTAGGCTGTTGCTGCAAGTTAAATAAATTGCAGAGTGCCAGTTTCAAAGGTTTGATTTTATCCACGATGCAGCAACACGTGACCGGCCGGGACGGAGCCACCTGCAGAGAAGAACCACAGTCATCAGTTCTATTTCTGCCAAATACTGTGCTGCACTCAAAAGCTCCGTCAAAACTTCAGAACTTAATGGAGGCAAACCCATTCCATAATTGGGAATATCCTGTAAGGATCTGGTGATGCTGAATGGATCCTCCAGTAGCCTTGAAGCCTCTGTGCTGTGGAGGATGTACCCTGGTGCCGGATAGCCTCAGATGTTAAGCTCAGATGCCATCTGCAGTCCTGCAGAACAGCCTAGCTAAGTCCTGCATAAGATGATCTATAAGCCATTTGCAGTTTAGGGGCCTGTGGCTTCAGAAGTTTGTGTATTTTGCAGATTGTTTGTGCCATAGTCTTCAAAAACTGTTAGCTTTTAAGACAACCAGATGGTTTTAACAAAATATATTTGCTGGCACCTGGAACAGGTGGATCTGGAATCAATTTATGCAGTGTAATTTTTTCCACACCCCTTTTGGAAAAATTTTATACCCTTGAGCCACCCAAGGTGCTTATTATGTAGCCAATAGGGAACAGCTTCTGTCTGACTACATAAGATTTTACACATCTTTTATAGCTAATGCCTAGATTGAAATGCAAAATTTAGTGCTGGGAGTGCATGTGAATTTGTGAAACTCCCTGGAGAAAATGTGGGTGCGTGTATCAGTGAATGAATTATGCTTCTCCACAGACAGAGAGAGCTTTTTTTTTGTGGTAACAAATGTCCTGTGTTCAGTGTTTGTCATTTTAAAAGCAGTATTTTTCATTTCAAGTGCAAACCTTGTGCAAACCCTGTGCAGGCTACTGCAGATGTAGAGGGAAAATGAAAAAATAGCTTCAATTTTATTTGAAAGGATAACAGAATGAAAATATCTTATGTGGTATGAAAGTGTCCTGACTCAGAGATCAAATTGGTGGTTCCAAAATATGGCTGTGACAGTTATGACTAGTTTTGTGGGAAAGAAGCAGATCCTGCCCATCTTCTTAAAGGACAGGAAACAAACTTCCCTGAAAGCTTGGCCACATCCTCATTCTTGCAGCAGAATCAAGGACAACAAGCTTACCCAGATGTGTGGATTCACAGTAACTTCAAAGGGGTTTTGAGTGGGTGCTGTGGAACCATCTGCACAACTCAGAGGTAGGATTAGGAGCTAAATCTGGGAATACTTTGGGGCCAGCCTCTTAAGGGAAGAGGGGTTTGGCTACAGATGGCCTGTTGGGCAGATTTAATTGCTTTGCTGTGTTGCTTGGCCACGTGGAAGTTGTTTAGCCTGCTGTTTCAGCTAAAGGTTGCTTATTTATCTCCTGTGGTGCTGCTTTACAGCACATCAAAGATAGGAGGGGAAAAATAAGGCAAGAAATGAAAGGGTAGGAAGTTCATTCTGTACAACTCAGTTCAACAGGATAATATAGTAAATTCAAGAATGCAGAAGGAGATGCTTTTGGAGCCTGTATATATATAACACATGGAAGCAAAGATTGGCTAGGTCTCAGAAGTTTGTTAGAATGATTACAGATCCCCTGGCCTGCCTCATGCTCCTTTCTCTGCTTTCCCTTCCTGATTGAAGATGGTTGCCAGGAGGAGATTTTCAAACACATGGTTTGGACAGGGCGATCAGTCTATATTTATACAACACTTAATATTTCACCCTCTGACCTTTTTGGGTTCCACATATGAAGGGCATTTTCATTAGAAAGGCAAAGCTGATACTCAGTTTCTGCCTGCGTCCAATGTGCTCCTCCAGCCTAAAAGAGCCTAGCTTTAAGTTGTAATTGCAGCTTGTAACCACCTACTTAAAATAAAAGACAACAGGGGGAAGAATCTCATTAGTGGCTTGTGGTAGGATAAAGATACGTGCTTGTTTAACATGAGCAAAATAGGAACAGGCGCTGTAACCGTGCGCTGTTCCAGTGCTGACAAAGGATGAGGTGAGGTACCACATAATATGAAAAATTTCACACTTCCTGCTTTGTGAGGATAATCAAGTGATATAATAGTACAACTTTGCCTTATTTCCATTTTAACATCCATGCTCAGCAGTCAAAAGTAATAATCATCTGGGACAGAAAGTGAGGCATAAAAGAACTGTGGCCTGGAGAATTTTGTGCTCATCTGTTAAAGATATCGTGAATAATGATGCAGATGGGCGCCAGGTAGGATTGCCAGCGACTGAAGTCTGTACAAATTAAACTTTGAGGTCTGCGAAAAGCTGGTCTTATGTGACTTGCTCAAGGTCATAGAGTGTGTTAGTGGCAGAGGCAAGGTTACAAGCCCTGAAAACACTTATTCGATTACTTAATTCTAAAAGTGTAGTTAAATCCTACGAATGAAATGTTTCATCTTCCTGCATCAGAGCCCTAAACTCGTGCCTTGCAAGACTCTGCATTTATCTCCATGCTCGATATTGCCAGTCCGTAACTTGATCGTGCAAATCCTTGACTCATCTAAACGGTTCAGTGTAAGTTAGTGTGACTGGGGTTTGAGAAAATAAACACCCTGCTTGCACGTGCACTATTGGTCCCAACATTTTCAAGATGGACTAGGGATTATTCCTGTATTTTGCATTTTCGTATGCATACCAGACATGCATCTCTGCAGGTTGAAATAAAACAAAAACAAGTAATTAACATCTTTAAAATTTAACATTTCCCCCCTGTTAACCAACAGAAATTGTTCCCAAGAGAACAATTTACTGGATACATTCTGTATTTGTCTAGGACTGTACATCAGGAATACAAACCATGATTTTGCTAATGCTATGTGTTCCCTCTAATGAGTCTTTGAAATATTAAACCAGCTTATATTTGGAATGAGTTTTGCACACCTCCTTGTCTATGGTAGCTTTGCAAATCCAGGCTTCACTGTTTTGCCTCAGAGAATTATGAGTTTATTATACTCCTGGAATGCTAATAGCACTTCATTTTCCCCCTAAATTTCTTCTTCATATTTATTTATTGATTTTTCATTTGAGCACAGTTTCACAGATAATGATGGTACTACTGAGAATAGCTGGTGTGAGTTAATTTTAAGACGGCTGAAGTTACAATGCCATCCTTTATTGCCAAAACTTCTCTGCAAAGTTCATAAGCTAAGGCATCCAAAATGTTAAATTAGTTAAGACGACTGGATAAGATTACTGCCAGTGCTATATTTCATTTCTGCTTTCATCAAAACAAAGCACATCAAGGCTGACAAGTCTAAATTTAATTTTGCTTTGGAAACTCACGAGCAGATCTGAGGATGATGTGCTTTGGTCGAGCAGTCTTTGGTCATTTGGTCTTTATTCAAATGGAGTTCATTGACCTGTGAGAAAACATATGTGAACAGGGCTTTTAGCATTTTACACTTTAGTCTGCATTTTACTTTTGATTCCTGGGATTCTTCCCCATCTGGTTCCTCTTCCCACAGTGACTCCAGAAAGTTGCTTCCAGTCGTTTTTTTTCTGCCCGCCCTGAAGACACAGAACTTCCCCCAAGCCCATTCATGTTTAAGCTGGTCCATTGTTCTAAAGGAACATCCAATTTTGATTTAAATATTTATGAGGGGAGAGAACATCCTGCAATTCTTGGTGAAGTGTTTAAAATTTAGCAACTCTTGTGAGTATGTTGCCCCTTAGTTGCTAGGTTGTTGGTCCTGTTATTCTCTTACCTAAAGAGTAGAGCATCATACTTTCTTGCTATGGAAGTACTTTTATCTGGGGTGAAGTAATCTCTTAATTTTTCTGTGATATTTCAGTATGATACTGGATTTTCTAATGTTTTTATATTCCTTATTGCTTGACTGCTCTTCCCTAAACTTCCTAAGGATGCTGCTGGCCAAAGAAGACAGTAGTACTGACAGCTACAAAGGTTTGGGAGAACTGAAACAGCTGAGAGCAGAACTGAGAAGATAGAGAGCAGGAGAAAAGGCCAGTAAAGCAGGAAAAAAGGATAGAGGTGTAGGAATCTCTTGGCATGAGGAGCCTGGTGTGTTACGTGCCCTGTGAAGAGCAGGAGTGCCTGCAGTGGCTAAAGGCATGAGCAGGTTTTTACAGGCAGAGGGTGGGGATTGCAGCAGCAGCACGGCTTGTAAATCAGAGCAGTGTTGTATCAGGGGAACTCTGCAGGGAAATGTCAAAACATCTGTCTGCACTTTGCCTGGGCATAAGCAGACTCTCATTTGGAGCACTGCAATGCAGGCAAGGGGAAAAGAGACACTTTCAACTGAGGGCAGAGTTCAGACAGAATTTCTGGTGAGGAAGACATTCCGTTCTTGCAAGTGTAAGAGCTGAGCCTGCAGAATCAAACTCACTTTTGCAATCTCTACAAATTCAAGGTGTTACTACTTTCAGCAAAATGTCCTGTGGGTGACAGTTCACTGGCCTGGGTTCTTGATTTCTAACACAAGGCAAACAATTAAATTATTTGCACAAGTCGTGATATCGGATTGGGTTGCACTAACCTTAACTGTGATACTTGTGGTTTGAGAGGACTAGAATCTTCCCATAAGTAGTACAATTTCTGCTTTTAGTTTGGAAAGATGTTATCACTTAATGAAAACCCTTTGTTTTCTGGCAGCCTACTCTGCTATCCACTTACAAAGCTCTCAGAGGGCTTGGAGGTCCATGAGAAGTTCAAGAGCCCAATTCTACTCACAGATAGACGAGTGCAGCCTCATCTGAGTGCAGCCTGATTCAACTGAGGCGGTTGTGCTTGGCTGAGGACTGTAAGTGTGAGCCCAAAAAGTCAAAGACAGGTTTGTACCTCTGGAACCAGATTGCATAGGGATGATATTGGTCCAGAGGCACTCTCCAAAATGAGGTCTGCCACATCATGCTGTTGCAAAACCCAGCACCAAGAGAAGCCTTTTTAGTTTTAATTAAAACAAAAACTTGAAACAACATGATCTCTATTTCTGCTGAATTTTAGGCTTCCACATGTTGGAGCATAAGATGCAGAAGTCATTGATCAGAAACAGGAGTAAAATAATGAGACATGCTTTTTTTTTTTCCCTTTCTCAAACTGATTCAACTGAGGAAGGAAAAAAAAAACAACTTCTGAAGATTTAACTTGAGATGAGTGAGACTTTTCTTCACAAATAGACCAAATGAACTACTGGAGTGCTTCAGTGAAGTTATCAGAACTGCTTTGAGCCAGCAGGATTATTTCCCTGGCAGACGTCTATCTGATAGAAACAGGGATTTAAATGAATAGTTTAAAGAATTTGAAATAATCTGATACATGCAATTCTAATGGTCTAAGATATCTGTGAAAGAGACAAGAGCCTGACCCTGAAACAAGGGACATCAGTAGGAGGACTTCAATTTTTGTAAGTTAAAATTGGGTTTTTCATCTTAAAAAAACCCAAGAAGTTCACGCTTTGCAGTTCTTATCCAACAAATATTTGGGTTTGAAATTGGCATAGTACCTGAGTCAGAGCTGCAGGAGATGGCCCCACGTTTTCAGCCTGACAGTGCCTCTTTAAAATGCAGCAGTGTAATTTAGGCTTCTCTTATTTGTTTTGAATAGCAGAGCTAACTTGTCTGTCAGTCACAAAGTCTTGATAGACATGATTAGAAGGCAGGAGATCAGGAAACGTGTGCTTACCACAGCCAGCTCTCCCCTGTGAAGAAGTGAGCGCCTCGGTGGCATATTTACAATTAAGGTGTAAGTGAAAGCTTTTTTAGGAATGTGTTTTGTAGACTGGGTTGAAATAGTGTTTTCTATTATGACCAGTTTCTGGAACAGATTATCATGATTGTAGGAAGTACTTCAAAGCAGATTGATGTAGGAAGATCTTTCACCAAAACCTTCAGCTTCTCTGTAAAACAGAAATCTACAAATGTGTCTGCAATCTGTGTTGTTTCAGCTACAACAGCATTTATTTGATAGAAATGGTCTGCTCTTAATTTTCAAACTCCTACAAAGCTCTTTTTATTTTGCTGGCCCCTCCATTTCACAGTGGAGTTCAAAGGCCGTGTTTCCTTTCTCCCATATCCTTCTAAATTTGTTTGCTATATTTTAAAGGCTAAGATTTAAAGATTAGAATGAAATACTGATCTGCATCTGATAAAGTCAGACACTAATTTAATATATTGGTGGCCAGACTTTCATAGAACTGGCCGTAACACATTGTCTATTCCATTCCCCCAGCTCAAACAGCATCAACCAAACCTCCACCATTTAGCTGAACACCTGCTCAGCTGAACTGAGCAGTAGCTAAACCATGGTAGGAACTGGAAATGCCCTGGAAATTGATTTCTGAATTTTCACACGTGAGGTTAGTGATATTCCATTTCATGAAGACTGCTAAAACCTTTACTTGTAGGCTAAAAACTCTGAGAATTGAAGACTTCTGCTTGCTAGCAAACACAGGACCAAATGTGAAAATCCGTCTTTCTAGTTGGGATAAAACCAGGTGGTAACAGTACATTGAACTGTGGTGGGATGCCAGTAAATTCTTCTTGGTTTTCAAGGATGTTGGAAAGAGACAAAGCTTGTGCAAAAAAAGAAAGGCAGCCGTGAGAACAAAGACAAGAATCAATTAGAGCTGTCTTGCTCCACTATATTTAGTAGCACATGCAGAGGACAGGAAAAAGAATTTACAAAAACAGTCATCATTGTTATTTTGTGCCTTATCCAGTTGTAATATGACACACTCGTGTCATTGTCCTTTACGAGTCTTCAGTGAACAAATTGATTTTTTACCAGGGAAGAAGATGAGCCAAAGAGAAGTCAAGTCTCTTGTCTAAGCTCATAAAGAGCAGCAGTGAAAGACAGTCCTGCAGCCACAGACACTTTTCTTGTTTGATAGCAGAAGTATGATGGATTCTTTATGTTAAAGAAAGGCCTTGAAATAGTCCCTGTACATTCTGGGATTTTTCTTTTCCTATAAGCAAAGCCAAATGCTGTTGAAGAGTATATTATGAATACTTACGGTGAGTGTTAAAAAATAAAGTTTTGTTTTATCATCACTGTCATTAAATGAACAATTCTGACAATTCAGAATACAATTTATTTATAAAATGTGGTGGGTAAATGAAGTTATCTTATGCGGAGGACTTATTCTGGTTCTTTCTGAAAAAGCACAGATCACACTCAAATAAGCTTCTAAAGCGGACAACTCTGTGAACACTTCCTTACCATTTCTTTTCTCCAACATAGAAAATTAATAGCCAAGCACCAATTTTGTCTGTATTTTTAATGAGCATAAATTAATCTACTTAATATGTAGCATGCTTCTTGCAGTTACACACAATTAAATCATATTTGTTCTTAGAAACTATTTGTCCTGTGTAAACCTGCTTCCTGAGTAAATATTTCTTTAATTACTAGAACAAATAGATTGTGGGATTTGGAGTCGATTATCACAGCATTTCTTTCCCTGATGTGTGCTTCAGATGTGCACAGCAGAGAGGTCTGCTAAACACAGCCAGGAAACACAGCAACCAGCTTTTTTGCAGTTTGAAAATAAATACATCTTATGAATGCTTCACACCTACAGAACCCTTCATTTGGGGATTACAAAGTGCTTTGCCATGCTTTGCGGGTATTATTTATTTCCATTTCAGGGAAGGATAAAGTGAAAAGGAGAGAAAGAGACTAGGGCCCATATGCAACATCCCCATGTTGTATTCATAGAGGCAGCTGTACTAAAATGTAAATGGTTGTGTGCTACTAGTGTAGAACAGCAGAGGACATGGCTTTTCCTACAGGCTAGGGAGGTAGAGCCTCTGTTTTTGGATGCTAGTAGTGCATTTCTGGGCTCAGGGGTCCTGAAAGCAGAAGGAAGTCATGGAGAGTTAGAGACTCTGGGGATCTCAGAACCATGCCCCTCCAGCAGGGCACCTCGTCACCGGGTTTGGCTGCTGCAGTTCCCTGGCTTATGGCTGCAGTCAGTGGCAGAGCTGAGGGAGAAGTGCAGGCATCCAGATTCCTGCACATACTGGGCCACAAGAGGAATATTTAGTCCCAAATGCACATCCTTGTCTTCTCTGCACAACTCATCGAGGAGATTGGAGGCTCTATGTGAATGGTACAAGAGCAGAGCCGTGTGTCTGTCCCCAGTGTCTGTGCTTGCCTCTGGGAAGGTGTGTGTATGAGTGGGTGTCACTGTTTCCCAGGATTTTTTTTACGTACAGAGTGTATAGGAGTAATTCCCCAGAAGCTATGGGAGAAATACATTTCCTGTGGGAGGAGTGTTTAAGGGTTGTCAGCATCTTCATGTTTCTTAACTGCAGAGTAAGGAGTTTCTGATAGGGGAGGGTAGATTTTGAGCTCTGACTTTCTCTAGCTGAGTTAATTAACCAGTTTAAGGCACTTCCTCTCCTCAGCTGGAGCTTCTTAGGTGGGAAAGAGAGGTAAGAGGCCATAGCCAAATGAGATCCCCAATTAAGGATGCAGGTGAGCAAGGCTTGTAAATAACTGTCTTGAGTCTGAGCAGAAGATCGTGTCTGCCAGAAAAATACTGTTTGGATATACCCTTAATGGAAAGAAAGGGCCTTCTGTGGAGTCAGCAGCCAAAACACCCTTTCTGCTGTTGTAGTGCAGCATGTCACTTGTGCCGAGCCTCTTCCTGGCTTTTCTTCAGGATTGCAAGGAATGGAGGAGACTTTGGAATATCAGAGCTGAGAGGGGCAATGGGATGCTGCATGATACCATGTTATTGGGAAGAGTTCTTGGCGTCCGCTTGTCTTGGGATGGGTTACATTCATAAAACCATCATCGCTCACACATGTACTTACAAAAATCCTGTCTTCTGACAGTTGCTGTTTTCTTTTTTCTTCAGGGGAGCTTTTAGAGTCTGGACAGATGATGGACCGTGAAGGAACAAATATGTCACTTAAACAAAAACCTCTTTTAAGTCTTTAGAGTGTTATTTCTCTGTGCACATTAGCTCTGAAAGCTTACTGTTCCTTCATGTCCCCTGAGGGCTCTAGTTTAACAGCAAAGGTGTCAAGGGCCCAAGTAAGTACCTGGGTGTTGGTGGTGCTAATGCAGCCCGTGCCTTGTCAGCTCTCTCAGGTGTGCCTACCTGTGCAGTGGTTCATCTCCTGCCTAAGGCAGAATGGTAACTAAGAAGTGCCTTTATGTGGTTTAGTGTAATCCTCTCAACCACAAGAAGATGTTTTGACTGTGCAATACAGTATCCACTTAGGGAGTAAATAGGAATTACCTATTGCAATTTAGATTTGCATCCGGGGTTGTTGGGCAATAATTTCCTTTTTGCAGGAAGTTCTAATTGACACAGAGGACAAATGATGCTGGGACAGGAAGTTCAGACCAGCTCCAGGAGGATGTCTGACTTGGGCTCTCTGCACTCTAGTGAATGAGCACTAGAGTACGTGTGATCTGTTTTGTTCACTGAGATCAAAAGTTTTTTGGGAATGAGATGTTGCTCCGTGGATAGGAACTTGTGCAGTGCCACTCATGTGGAACCTCTGCCTAAGTCAAATAGTAGCGGGAATCCATCTGAAATCCAAGCACCTGGTGGTTTAAATGCTTTCTCTGTGTTTTCAGATAGCAATCTCTTTAGTTCTTTGAGGCATTTAATGAAAACTGTTTTAACAGGACTGCAGCATCATCGAGAGCACTGTGTGTGTTTTCATGCAGTGGGGGGTGCAGCCCTACAGTAGAGCTGGAGCTGCAGCACTGTGCTGTGACAGGTAGCATCGATTTTACAGTTAGGTGAGACTGATTTCAAATGTTCCCTTGTTGAGTTTATTGGCACCTACAACTAACAGTGTTAAAAGGTTAAATGGTATGTACATTACACTACACACAGCCCCAAAATTTGTTTAGAGAACAAAACAATAGTCTCTTGTTACTGGTCCCTTCATCCTACAAAATTTCTCTATGTGAATGTCTGTCCTTAATGAGGTTGTTTGAGAGCACACAGTCTTCATACATCTTCTCTGTGCTCTTGTGGAGAGCATTTCTGGCTGAAAACTGAACTGAAGGAAGGGCAAAACGGGCTCTTGAGCTGAGCATTGGTTGAAGTCTCAGAGAACACTTGAAACACCTGGGAATGACCTGATTTCATGGCTAGCATCAAGTCCTGTCACATGCTTACTCTGTGAATGTGAACACGTCCCAGGAACACCCCACGGTTCGTTACTCAGCCCCCCTACAAAGCAAGCAGTACTTTACAGGGATGTTGTAAGGCTTTGGTATCTGGGATTTGTAAAGCTCGGGGAACACTTAGTCTGAGCCAGATATAGGATCACAAGTATTAATATTGGTTGCATTCAAGTAATTCTGTATAAATTTATAAATGTCATCTGCTTTGGTGTGTGGTAACAGTTAGAAAAGGACAGGAATTGACTGAGAAAGAGAGACATGTGCTGTGATTGCTTAAACACAAACCTGGGAATTGGTGAATTTTAACTTCTAAACTCATCTCTACCAGAACTCACTCAATGCCTTGGGCAAACACTGGGAAGTCAGTATCAGATTTCTCTGCTGAAGTAATAATGCTTAAGGAAAAAAAAAAAAAAAAGAAAAAAAGAAAAAGAAGACAGAGTTGTAAGAATTAATCAAAGATTGTTTTAGAGGATTAACTGAAAAGTGCTATGTATTTTAAATGGTTTCTAATCCCTGTGTATTAGTTATATACATAGGAAATAATCAGTCTGAAGCACAGCTCCCATTTGGTGATTTCCATTTGAAATGACCCTTTCTTTCATCAAAACAGTAGAAAGGACAGATATGTGCTATTAAAAACAAGATGTTCTAGTTCAAACTGGCAGCATTATCTCTGAAACCCGCCCTGCTGGAGCAGTGAAAAAGTAGATTCCCACCAGTTAGCTGCTGCTAACTCTTTCACTTAATTCCACAAATTATTTGCAGAACAGCTGGTGATAGCTGCCCTTATTTCCTTTGATGCAAGGAGTTTGCATTTCCAGTTCTTAGATTCCTCCACATCTGTGCTCCCAGTCACAAGCAGTGATCGGCGGTGAGTCACTTTGACACACTGAGTGTCTGGTGTTGGCTTTGTTCCTAGTGACATGTGCCAGCCTGTGTGGAAAAAAAAATAAAATTAAAAAAACATAGTCCCTAAAGGCATGATAACTTGAATTATTTCCCTTCACCTCTTCCCAAAGTGGAAATCCAGCTTGCACATGGAGTTCATGAACTGGAAGCAAGCTGCTCACTCTGTGGCTGCTGTTGGCAATGAGCCTCCAAACCTCAGCAATCAAATTGAAAGCCAGACCTCTCCAGTGCATTAAGGCTTGCATGCTAGGTTTAATTGTTGAGCTTCCTTTCAGGACTAAGAGATTACTAAGGAGTTGCCAAAGCTCTCTTGTCTGTTTTCCATGTTCCTATGATTCCCTAGATAACTTCACTTTGAAGTGGGCTGCAGATGAAGATGCTCCCCATTCTCTCCTCTCCAAATGCACATCCAATGGCCACTGAAATGTCCATCAGCTTGATTAGTTGGCACCAGTTCTGATGTGTTCTGAAATGCTGAGAGCTAGTTGTCTTTCAAGACTACGCCTCTAAAAGTTACTCAAGAAATTACTGTATTTGTTCCTCCTGAATTGAAAACCTTTGGATTGGCTATGAACTTCCAGCTACGGACCTGATCCAAAGACCACTTACATAAAAGGGAGAGAGTGTCTTAACATTCCTCCCACCGTCTTTGGGACAGGCTGTCTTTTGAAGATGCTTTTCTTCTAATCTGAACCAAGTATGCTTGAGGACTGTGCATGTCTTCACTGTTTCAGATTTTTTTGATTTCACTCCTTCATGCGTGCCCAGTTAACAGTTCCTCTCATTTAGAATGGCTTATGGTCTGTAGAAGCTGGTTGGTTTTCATTACTGCCTTCAGCATGGATGGCTACCAAGATTGTATTTTAATAGAGGGTAGAATAGATCAGTGTCCTACAATTGAAGTTAGAACCAATAGCATATTTTACCTTTAAACCAGTGAGTCTACCGACGTCAGTATTTTAAAAATTGGAACTGGGGCTGTACATCTGTGCAGTACAGCTGGAATACACATCGTTAAGGGCAGGGTGTCCTCTCCAGGGCCTGGGTGTAGCACTTTATATGCTGTCCACCTGCGAGGGACTGTTTTCACTTGGCTGCACTGAACTGTGGTCATGGTTGAAAATAAGCAGATTTGTTATTTAATACCTTTGGCAGTCTGACAGGTAGTTTTAGTAAAAAATCTAAGGCATGCTTGGTTGGCATCCTGTTCCCATCAGGAAGGAGTCCTGTAACAACAGATTCCTCTGCTTGTCCTCTTCTGCTAGGGGTGTTATACCTGCTTAGAGAGAGAAGGACTTCTAGGGTGTTGCTGTTTGTTGGAACCAGACTGAGAGGGACAATCACCGTCACTGCTTCTCAGAAAGAGCCTTTGGGCTCTGGCTGCCCTCTTCGGTCAGGGGTTTGAAGATAGTGCTTTTCAGCAGTTCCTGATGCATGGAAGTGTTGCTGTGTTAGCTTCTCCTTAGAGGTTTTGGATCTGTTCTGATGAATGCAGGAGGGCAGATCTCTGTCATTTTTCTGTCAAAAGTCCCCCCAAGAGCAAGAGCAAACTTGAGTTCAGTTGCCTCTCTTACAGGCTCTTTAAATTATGTGCCTCTTTTGGATGGAAACGGGCTGAGCTCCAACCTTTGTCATGCTGTTTGCCCTGTAACCTCTGCTCCTTTCCCAATTCCCATCTGCATTGTCAGGAATGGGCACGCTCCCATGTGCTGCCGGTAGGATTGCTGCCCTTCCCTCCCTCTGCCCAGTCCCTGTGGGCGGCACTGCTTGGATGTTATTCTTTGCTTTCATCCTCGGAACTGTACCTAATCCAGAGATTACAGCTGTTTCTGTTTCACCAGAAAGCCTCCCCATCTCTCTGGGGGGGCTGGTCGGGGTGGTAAGGGAACGAGGAGTTTTCAGTTACTCCAACCTTGGGCTGAAGTACAGACTTTTAATGACATTTTCTCCTGAATGTTAACGTTAGCTATTTATGAAGCCAAGAATGTGTCTCTTCATGCCACTCGAACACTTTACTGAGGGTAAGGGCACGATTAGTCATTCAGCAGGCAAACATCTGGCGCTTTTGTGTGCCCTGCAGCTCTTCCTAGTCGGGAGGCCTCACCTTGGCCTGGCTAAGGCAGGAATGTGTTACCACAGGCATTTTAATTTTATGCTTTTAACCACCATCATACATGAGCAGCGAGTAAAACTTGGTTTCTCATGTGCTCTTTTTCAGATTCTTTCAGATCTAGAATTTTCCTTGTAATTCTAGATCCCAGCTCATTCTGGACAACAATTTGTCTCTCTAGGTATGTGTGATAGATAAGAGAAATAGGATTTTCAGAGAATTCCTAAGCCACTAGCTCAGTCCTTTCATGCAGAATAAGCATCAGAAAATCAGGGAGAATAAAAAGTGTCCTTACACAATCTCTGCTCCTTTCCTTCCCATGCTTGCCTTCTCTTCTGAATCCTGGAGTCAGGCTTTGAATATGGCAATTCATGTCTGATCATTACAAAATCTCTTCCTTTTGTTTGTTTCCCCTGACATTGCTTCCTTCTTCTCTGGTAACCCACACAGGCTTTTCATTCTAGAGCAACAAATTTCTTTGTTTTCCACAGATGGGGAAACTTCCTTTTCCAAATCTCTCTCCTTGCTGCTTACCTGAAATCACTGGCTTCTCCTGTACTTCCAGCTCTTAGCACGTCTTTTGTCCTGTTTGTACATAAAGCTGCTCACTGTGTCTTTTGTTGGCGTCCTGTCATCTCCCAGGAGCAGTGTGAGACATGTGTGGGCTCTTAGTCCACCTAGTCTAGGGCTGATGCAAAGTGTGTTGAATTTTGGAGCCTGAGCTGAAAGTGCATTACAGCTGCTAGGAATGCAGACAGTGTTTGTAGCCAGAGCCCGGAATTGCTCCAGGTATCTCAGTAGATCTTAATCACAACCTGTTTTCTTCATCCAGGCATAACTTCCAGGCACACTCAGTCTCAGAGAGACAAGGTGCAACTGCTCTGTTGTTTTGCAAAGTGCAAGGAGGTCTAGTTAAAGTGATCCTCACCATCATTTGCCAAGTAAAACCTCTCTGGTGAAAAGGCTTCACTATTTCAGCATTTGCAAGGTGACGCATTGTACGGGGAGAACTTCTGCTCTGTCTGTTGGGTAACGCACATCTATGGACACCAGTAAGAATAGTGGGGGTCTTAACCTTTAAACCCAAGGAATTATTAGTAAATCATAAGCTAGCTAGAATTGGAAAAGGCTGATAGCCTGTCCACTTTGCCTTTTACTAATGTGGGATTGTTCCCTACAATGCATTCTCTCCTGTTGGCTTACTAAGCACCTATTTATTGCTTGCTTCCCTGGGGAAGGCTTATCATTGACCAGTAGTGAACTCTGCCTAACAATCAGCCTAAACTTTCCTTATTTGTCTCCCCATTCCTCCAGTTAACTCTAGATTTTTACACGTTTCCAGTATTTGTAGCTGGCTCTGTTGCTACCATACTTCATGTGAGTGAGCAGTAAGCTTCATTCTTATAAATTGCAGCTAATACTACTGCAAGTTTCACTTTCACACGGAGATATACATCTCCCAGTGCCACCACTCAAGGCTCAGCTCAAACTCCAGCATGTCCTTTGTTAAACCAACTTGCACATCTTATGGACTCTGCACAAATCTGTTGTTTCAGATGCCTTTGAAGATGTGGCACTACAGGCTTGGAACAAGATGAGTCCATGCAATGGAAAGCCACTAACGCCCTCTTTTGATATGTGAACACCTGTTCATTTCATTGCTCTAGAAAGGTGATTTTGCTTGGTAAGTCAGGACAGCTTCTGAATGGAGGCTTGTGCATGATTAGTGCAGAATTGCTGTCCCCAAACTGTGCCTGGACATGTGTGTCTGTGCATGTGTACACGTGTGTGTGTGTGTCTGTCTGTCTGTGTGATGCATGGGTGCAAACGTAGCTGAGATACTTCAGTCTTCCCAGCTTTGAGGTTGGGGTAATGCCAATTGTGGGGACTATTGTGAAACTTCACAAACCAAATACTAAGAACTATTGTGCCAGATAGTGCCTTATCTTCAAGACAGGCTCAGCTACCACCAAATCCTAGAGAAGCCTTTTCTTCTGTCTTCACCAGATCTAAATCTGAAAGATCCCACAGGGAGTACTTCTTTTTAGGCTATCTTTGCCATCTTTCAGCCTGATGATTAGGCCACCATTTTCTTTTATTTCAGCTCAAAGACCAAGCAATCTGGAATTACATATCAACCCCTGTTTCATATATTTTATGATTCATTGTAATTTAAAAGGAGTCCTTTTTTTTAAGCCTGAAATTTTAGTGGTGGTGGAAGATCCAGAAAGTCCATTTAGAGGAAGAAGACTAGTAAAAGTAAGAGAGGATAAGAAGCATCACTGGCTGTGTCTTTTGGTGTAAATCACATTCATTTCATAAAACTCTCGAACACATCTCTTTAACTTTAATACCTGAATTTCAAGCCCAGCAGTCAGTGAAGTTTTTAGCACCAGCCAGAGAGTGCTCATAGTTGGCAGGCAGATGGTCCTTTCCCCTCTTTTACATTCTTTTAACACACTATTGCTGCCAGTTGGGCATTTGAAAGCCTCATTAATTTTCCTTGCTGTTTGGCAATAAGACCTTGCTTGTTTCTTGCTGTCTTCCATTACAGAAACCTGTGAAGTTTTCAGATTTATCCTACCTGTTGTTTTGATGTGAGACTGGGTTATTTGCCTTGCTCAGGAACCAAGTAGTGGGGATGTTGAATGATGTAGAAACACGCTGGGATGTGGTGTAAAAAGCACAAGTGGTTAGAATGTGGAGAGGAGAAGTTTGGTGTGTGGATGCAAGGAGGGAATTAGAATTGAGAAAGAAAAGGACGTGTCAAGACAATACTGATGTTAGATCCGGCAAATTCAGAGGAAACTCTTTTCTCAGTTTAAATTATATGTACTTTGATGTTGTGGAATAATCTGTGGTCTTTTTCTCTACTTTCTGGTGAGGTTTGAGGTTTCTGCGAAGCTTTGGAAGTACACTTAGCTACAAAAAACAGTAGTTTTGCTGAATTTCTTTTCTTCTTCCCCCAACAGAAACGCTTTACAATGTAGCCATCTTTAATAAAATGAATCTGAGAAGTGACAGCATGGGACTGCATGTTGAGTGGTTTTGAGGGCTCTATGTCTCGTTATCTATGTTAGAGGGTAGATTTTTGATTGCCTGCCCTGCAAACTCATTTTGAGGCAGGTGTGTTAAAAATGCATGTGTCCTTGGTTACCTGGAGAGAGCAGAGGTGCTTTGTAGCTCAGAGTTAAGTTAAACGACTAAAGCCTGTATTATTCATCAAGACAAAATCATTTTCTGAATCTGGAAGAAAAGAAACTGTCTTGTCTTTGAAAATCATTTATCTGGCCTTGATTTTCCTCAGGGCAGCAAGCAGAAGTCAAGTTGAAAACAGAGATTAAAACTCTTTTTCAGTGGGATCAAGAAAAGTAAATTGCCAGCAGAGCCACTTTTGATCAAATGAGTGTCTGCTGCAGGAATTGACCGCGCTGCCCGCGCAGCACAGCGTTACGGCGTTCATCTGCTCTCCAGTCAGTTAGCACCACGTCGCGCTCTCCTCTCCCTGCGCCCGGCAAATTGAGAAAGATGGATGTGTAACAGGTTTTGTCTTTCTGCTCTGGGCTCCTTGAAGGTGGAGAGCTCGCTGACAGATCGACAGCAGTTGCACCCGTCAGCGCGGGTGCAGAGAAACCAGAGGCGCTGGGGATTCTTGGTAGCGGCACCTCTGCGGATGGCTCGGCAAACAGGCACGGCTCCTTCTCTCACGGCGCAGAGGACGGGACTGGCATTCTGCAGATCTCTACCTGGGGAGGGATTGTCTGGGTTCTCACAAGTTGAGGAGAGTCAGATACAACTAGATCTTCAGTGCAGAACTGAGGGCGATAATTATTATTCATGTGTTGAGTTCCTCTGCCAAAGGGTAGGACGTTGCCGGAGTCGTTATCTTTAAGGGATGAAGTAATTCTGATAATCTGAACTGTTTTATTGGTCAGTATCCATCCATTTCATACCTCGGTACTCTTTGCTTTTGAGTCCCTGAGTCATGACAGGTGGCAAATTGGATCAATTTATATTCTTGGTGCCACGGTGAGATTCAGAGGAGAAGAAATCTCCAGAGAAATGTGTGTTGGGCTTGTGTGTGAGTAGGCACTAAGCAACGTCACCGAGGGGACTGGGGGCAGGCACAACTGGGCCAATGTGTGTGGCAAATAACAAAAGTAATGTGTCGATTGATTTTCTTGAGCTTTTACGCAAAGAGTGAGGGGCTGTACTAGAAATTTCTCCATAAAAGAATTAGGATTGATGAGTTTGGATCATCTGGATTCATATTCACTGTTGGGCTATCAACCAACTACTCTCTTTTAAATTCTCAGACTTGTAACAAGTAAGATCACCAACCTGCTTGTGAGACACACCAAAAAATAGTATGTATTTTTTTCCCTAAAAATTCAGTTGATCTCTTTTAATCCTTGATTCCAGTGATATTGTTATTTTTTCACTGAATCTCTCCTACCATACTGGTATTTAGTAAGGTAAAATCAAAAGAGATAGAAGGAATACTTTTAGCCTCTTCTCCAAGAGGAAGTATTCCAGGTATTCTTTCTCTATCTCTTACAATATTTGTGCATCTGTATGATATGCAGTTAAACAGGTACACTTAATACAGGTACCTGTAACTGTATTGCTGGGCAGGATGAAATGTCTCTGAAGCATAGTTCATCAAATACTTCATCACTCTGAGCATGAGATAATTCTACCATGAACAGTATATATCCTGCCTTCTTAATAATTCTCAGACTTGTTTTCTTCTAATAGACTCAAGAAAATCGACTATTTTTCTTACTCTTTTGTAAACTGTACTATTTGTCACTCAGATCCTTGCAATAGCATTTTGTTTGGCTGCTTTCTCTTCTTCATCATATACCAGAATTTAATTGAACTGAATGAACTATACATGAAAATGAAGTGGTGATTACTCAGCCTTGCTCGTGTTAATTCCCAAATATAATTTAACAATTTTAAAAAGTCTTAACTTCACTCAGTAGTTTTAGAGCATCAATCACAAAATTAATTAAAGCTTTCTAAATACGTCATGCAAATTATGCTTTACACCCCCAAATACATAAATCATATAGAATTTATAAATGTCAGGGAAGGCTCATTGCTGCAGCTGCCTGCAGTACACTGGTGTGACTGCTTACATCATAGCCACGGTGTAATGAGCCACCCTTTGATGGCTGATTCTCTGCAGAGTGGAGGCTGCCATCAAATGTGTTGTAGTTGGAGTCGACCTAGAGTAAGATGTTATCACTCCAGCTGCTCAACTCCAAAATCTTGCTAGAGGTTATTTATTTTGGTTAACATGCTTCACTCATTTGCAATGGGCTAGGAGCACTCAGGGAGTCCATTTTTCATATTCATCTGACAAGTGGTAACATGCTACCACAGGATTTACTGCTCTTTCTTTATTGTCTAGGCATAGCTATTGCTTGGATTGTAGTTGTTACATGTTTTTATTTACCTTTTTATTAACACTCCTGTTGTTTAAGTCTTTTCTTCCTCGGCTGCTACTGCCCTCCAATCATTCTGCCCTCAAATCTTGTAATCTTCCCTTAAAGTTTGGCCAGATTGTTTTACTAGTTTTTAAGTAGAATGCCTTTTGAATCTATCAGGTAAGAAAACGCAGAGGAAAGCTACAGGGTAGTGAGAGTCCATCATTTTGTGATAAGCCCACGTATGGTGGGACTTCTGTTCCTCACCAAGGCTGGGGAGTCTCAAGTACCCCACAGAGAAGCAAGATTGGGGTGATACCTCCAGCCTATTGACCCTGCTCCCTGTGTTCTTGGTAGGTGGGATGCTGTTCAGTCCCAACAAGACCCAATTTTAATAGTTGTCTTGTTCCCATTATTCTCACTGGAACACTATTATAGAAACTCAGCCCTTTGATATTCAGAGAAAGCTTAGATAATTTCATTACTTGTATGAACACTTTATTTTAACCTAAATGGCTATTTTATACTAATATATTTATAGTCAGTAATCTTCTCCCCTCTCAGTTTTTGTTTTCCTAAACCAGTCTCTACTCATGAGATCCATAAAGTGTCTGATAACGTGAGTAGCTTTTCTCTGGACCTACTCAAGTTTGAATTCCTCTGCTTTGGGTACAAGGTAGAGCTGTATTGGAGAGCTCTATTAATGCTTTTTCACCTCTGCTACAAAAATGTTTTCTAATACAATGGTGTAGCTTCATTTGCCTTTTTAACAGCTATGCCCTGATAATGGCTCAGGTGGCCTGTGAATGCAGTTATAAACCCAGGTCTTCCTCTTTCTTCCCAGTTACATCCACAATATTCTTGCTGGTTTTTAAGTACCCGATCTTGCCCTTTGCTTTATTGAACTTCTT
Organism: Regulus satrapa; assembly: GCA_013396955.1. Classification (NCBI taxonomy): domain Eukaryota; kingdom Metazoa; phylum Chordata; class Aves; order Passeriformes; family Regulidae; genus Regulus; species Regulus satrapa. Next base: position 1,254,524 of record VWZN01007049.1, read on the forward strand.
GATTCTTACCTCTTATGTCATGTATGATATCACTGTTCTCTGCTGTATCACTGCAGTTTCTGAGCTGTGAATCAGCATCACCTTACCTCAGAACACACTGCTGAATTACGAGCAGATGAGACGGAGAGCCGGGGCTGCAAGTTGTACCGGAGCTCTTGCTGAGTGCCTGCCTCATCTGCAGGGACTTAGTCTGGAATGAAGCTACAGAAGCTGCAGTCAGAAAATTTTCATCTTTCAGCTCGTGGTAGCAGATAACTTAACTCTGAATGTCTTCAGTTAAATCCCCAACGTACCTGTCATGTTGGTTTCCACAGTGTTACAAGATCTCGTGCTCTGCTGGACTATTTCATAGTGTGTGCACACTTCAAGGTACTCAGCCTATGCTAAGACAAAGCTGCTTTGCTCAGGGCAGCTTTTCAGCAAGATAACATTTCTAGATGGGCCCATGCAGAATTCTTTGCAGGACTGTAGCCTGAGCCACTTTCAGTTTGGTTGTGATACAGATGCAGTCTATGTCAGGCTGTGTAAGGGTATTTGTGCTTCCCTGTGTGCGTAGGATTTGGAGGTCACTTGCTGCGACCCACTGTCATTCCATTACTGAAACTGGAGCAAGCATGATTTACTTCAAAGCATTGGAACTCCACATGGACAAAATTTATGCCTATATGGAGCACTTCAATAAAGCAGGATTTTATGCAATATTACTGAATCTGCTAATCTAGACAAAGACTGGAAATTCTGCTTGCTGGCAAAACCTGAAACTGGTCAAATTCTGCATTAAAATTGTCTGTTGCAGGATCCCACTGTCCTGTTCAGTAATTCAAGTGAGGTTACACCAGGGGATGAGTCTGGCCAGTTAATTTACCCTTGATGACAGCAGTTGTGCCGCTGATCTACACAATTGGATTGTGTTTTGGCATTGGAGGGACTCTGGGGAAGCTCACGTGATCTGTGCTGTGAAATTAATTTGATAATGCACCATTGTTTTTCCTGAGCTTGCTCATTCATTCCTTGCTCAAGCTAAGGCCCTCAGGATGGGATTCATCACGTTTAGAAACCAACTACAGCTTTCCATTTACAGGATGTCAAAATCCCTGTGTGGTCTTTCTCTTAGGGAAAAAAAACAAAGCACAGCACTGTGTGCAGAAGGAGGCCTGATGGAGGTTTCTGCCAGTGAGGGGCACATTATCATCCCTCAGGCTTTACAGTTCACTGTGAGCACTGCAATCCATAATCACTGCCCCATGAAAAACTGGCATCATCGAGCTTCCTTAGAGCCGATCGTGGGTGAATCTGCAGGTGCTCATTCACGAAGGAATCGCTGCGATCCGTTCGGATGAACACGAATCCCGCCAGGTTCAGAGGGAAGCGTCCCGTCCCTCCAGGCTGCGCCTTTCTGTATCACGCCTGCAGATTTCAGCCGTGCCAGCTGGAGGCATCGGGCCAACTCCAGCCTGGGTGAAAGCCCGCTAACATCAGTGGAGCTGCCTGCACCTACACAGGGCTAACTTTGGCCCACTGTGGTTAAACTTCTGTCAGTATTTCCGCTAAGTCCTTTTCTTTATTCATGGGTTTAGAAGCTGGCTGTAAAAATGTGCTCCATGCTGACATTTGGCATACAGCATCTCCTCATCCTGGGAGTACGGAGTAGGGATTTTCTCCTTCTGCAAAACAAAATAAAACAAATAGAATACCCAAACCCCATTGAGGAATTTTAGTCTGATTTCCTGGATTAGAAATAAGTAGGAGTTTGTTTCAGACTCTTTCATATTCACCTGTGTCTCTGGGGTGGATTTGCGCTAAAGATTATCATATGAATCTGTGCATACATACAGAAAATCTGTTTTCTGTGTGCGATGAGAGCTTATATTGCCTGTTTTGGTAGTTGGGGTGCCATGACCCTTTTAGAAAATGCAATGTGTTGCTTAGGCCACTGTATTGTAAATCAGTGGCTTGTGCTAAACAGGGAGCTTCTTTGTGATTCGAGATCCCTTATCTAAATCACAGCAACTGCTTTCAGCGAGCATAGCTCTGGTTTTTGTCCTCACTCAGGGATTTGTGACTTGATAAATTTGTTTGTTACTTGAAGTAAGTGTTCATATAGGCTTTTATGGAGACAAATCTCAGTTTTAAAGTTACTTGAGAGTAGCCCATTGTGGTTTTGCATGGCTCTCATTTGTTGGTGGCCCCTGGTGTAATATACACAAGCCACATGTCAATCTGTCATCAGTCTGAGTGAATGGGAGACGTGTTCACTAAAAATGAGGGGCTTAAATGAGTCAGTTTTGCAGATGTTCATGCCAAAGCATATTTACAGGAGCATTCATTAATCCCCTAGGACTTCCTCAGTGATAGTTTTTGTTGTTGTTGTTTTAGGGTTGTTTTTTTTTTTTTTGTGCAAATGCAAATGCTTTATGGACTACAGTAAAATCAGCCTTAGAGCTGTTTGTAGGCTAAAACGCCTGTGCAGTGCTTGTTAAGAGGAATTTGCTGGAGGGAGTTCAGATAAAGAGGGAACCTGCCCAGTGCTACTGCCAACACCCGGGGGTGAGATCAGCTGAGAAGTGGGTGCAGCAAGGGTAAACTGATTTCTGCCCTCAGTTCTGTCCTGGATCCCTCATGGTTACAACAGACCACACAAAAGTAAGTAGGAAATCTAGGTGTGGAAGGAGTGTGTCTATTAGAGTATTTATCTATTTCATCAGGATATGGCACATTTTGAAAGATAGTCATGTCCATGTGTTTTAAACAGCTGTACTGATTTAGGTTGTTACTGTCTCTCAGCTGTTCATTATCTGCTGCTCAGCTGACTGATCATGTAAGTATTCCTAATTTGTTTCAGTACGAGGCGAGGCAGTTCGTTTAATGAAGCTTTTAATGAAGCTGATAGCAAGAAGGGATGGCCAGATCTTAAAGCACAATTTTTTCAGAAATAAAGATAGGCAATAACTGCAACATTTGCAAAAAGCCTTTGAAGGTGCAGAGGAAGAAGTAATGGTTTGGTTAATATTTTTAAAGATGCGTCTTGCCCTATATCCATAGGATATACTGTTTTAAAAACATTTAATGGATTGCTTTCTTTCCCTTTTAACAAAATACAAGGTCCTGGAAAATAGAGCCAAAGAAAACTGGGGAAAAAAATGTTCTTGTAAAGTGCAGACTTATTGGAAATTAAATCCAGACATTACAGGGAAACTGTAGATTCAGACTTAACAATATTCATATTCCTTATTGCAGCAGTGTTTACATGGCCAGTGATGGAAAAACCCCAGTGTTCACAGATCTTCTTTTTTAGACTAGAACACCTTCACAGATTTATGAAGTGCCTTGCCATTTTTTAGCTCATAAATCATCAGTCCTGGGGAAGCATATGTCCCATGGACCTGTGGGCAGCAAGACCTTGTTTGGCTCTTTGTAATGGAAATATCACAGCCCATCTGCTTTTCCAATTGTGGAACTGTCCTGGTTGGTGTCTCACTGGCAGATACACATTCAGTATTAACGTACAGTGTACAATCCAGCGCATTTTCACACACTCCTTTGATAACCCTTGTGCTGTGGTTTTCAGTGCTTCTGAGGCTGGGGAAATATCACGCCCTGAGGATATGTTGGCTCTGCTTTTGAAGACTCTGAGCTTCAGAGGCAGCCAATGGAAGCTGTGGGGGCTCAGGACCTCTTAAAGCTAAGCCATAGGTTGTGCTGTGTTTACCCAGCAAAATTAGTACCTCTGCAAACAGTTCCACTTGCTTCCAAGGAGATGCTTTGCTGCAGGAGTGAGCCCGAGGGCCAGATGAGTGGAGTCACTGAAATAAAGGAGGGTGAGATGCCCAGGGATTGCTCAGCTCTTTTTGGAAGGGTCAGTCCAAGGATGTCTTGGCTCCTGATAGGATATTTCTGCACTCACGCCAGCCGAACATCTATGGCCAAGGGATGAACATACTCTGCTACGTGAAGACCTATTTTTACATTACAATATTGTTTTCAAAATAGAACGTAAGACCCAATGTCGCCATTACATTTTCCATATGTTTTTTGACTTGGATCAGAACCTCAAAGCTAGTTAGTGTTTATCTTTACTAAATTTTCCTTACTAGCTCTGTGTTTTCTTTGTTACTGTCTTTCCTCTGTACACCTGGAATGATGTTAAATATTTGCACAGAAATAAAAACAAGTGGAACTGTTTCTAAGAGTCTCCCTTGTAAAGAAAAGCTTGATATTGTTATAAATGTAGGATAAATAACTGTTTTAACTTTGAAAGCACTTTGTGATGCTCAGCATATCATGGAACATGTATTTGTTAAAACATGCAGCATTTTTCATGGCTGCTGGTTTTTACTGCTCTACCCTCTGAATGTCCTTCACTGAGTTTCTGATCATTTTGGTACCTGAGCACATTAGAGTACCTGATGCATTAGAGTATTATGGATTTGGTTTGTTGCTTATTAAATAAATGACCTAGTTCAACCTGAAATTATGTCCAAAATGCAGGAATTACAGGTGATATTCTGTACCCTGAGTAATTCAGAAGGTCATCATAGCTTAATCTGTCTGTAAAATACAATAATTTGTCTAAACTTGTGCAAGTATTTCAAAGTACTGCAAGGTAGAAAGTATTCCAAACAGAGTGAAAAGCCATCATTAGAGAGGAAATGAAAACAGACTGGCTTGCTTGGCCTAGCAGAGCTGAGGTGGAAAGGGGACATAAGTGCTCATAAATATATCATAAGTGTTAATACCAGAGAAGGAAAGAACAATTGAAGCTAAAGTACTAAGCTGGGGCAGGATTAGGTGGGTGTCCACTGGTTGTGAGTTCAGATGGAAACTGTAATGTTCCGAGAGGCAGTTTTCTGTCACAGCTTCTGAAAGGGAGAGCGTGTTTCGTGGGGATCACGGCTGTTTATGAAAAGGATCAATAGCGTGGTTGTGTGCAAGAGTGAGAGACTGGATGACCCAGCAGGGTTCAATAAAGGAGCACAAACAGCCAAACTTTTGTTCTAGGCATTGAAGTGTCCGATTCAAACAAACCCCAGCAACACTGCAGTTCAGCTCGTCCTTAGCTTACCCCACTGCACGCATTTCCAAGACTTTGTGGAGGGTGAGCTCTGGGTCTAATGTGTAAGATTTTACCTTAGCTTTTAAAAAAGATGTGACATTCTCATGATGGCCAGCAGACTGCATGGTAGGAAAAGAAGCATGTTTTCCTGCTTGTCACTATTTTATTTAGACATGATGGGGTAAGATAAATCTCTGGAGTTATCTTCCCTATGCAGTACTCTGTATCTTATGAATCCCTTGAGTGAAGTTTAATGAGAAAGCAAGGTCACAGAACAATAATGGCAAATTGCTGTGTTCAGCTATGAAGAGAAAAAGATTGATCCAGTCAATAGCCATTCAAGTTGGAGGAAACTTTACATTGATTTCAATGAAACTGGATCAGAGCCTCAGTGAGTAAATTACTGTCTGGTCTTAGCACCATGTCTGTCTGGTATCGTGATATAACACAATTATATCTGTGAGGACATTTTGCTCAGTGTTTGTGCAGTAAGGCATTAGGAATAAAAGAAAAAGTGATCCCAGTTGGAGCATTCTCCACACTGCAGAGGTCATTAATTTTTATCTGAAGCTGTGAAATGTAATTCAGAACTCTACAGAAAATGGACATTGGCATTTGTGAGCTCTTTTTTAGGAACAGTCATTTTCCTTCTCAAAAAAATCCCCAGATAATCACTTTTCTTCGATCAGTAAGGAGAGCTCTGTACGTGAGTGGTTTCAATCAAATGAGGAATTTTCTTCCTTGGTGATTTAAACTACAGACTAATCCAAGCTGAAATGTTGGATCCTAAACCTATGGCTCTGGGACAGGTTTTTAGGTTTCTACAGGTTTTTAGTTGACACTACCAGGGGAGTGTCCGTCTTAGCTTGTTCTTGTTAGTCTAGGAAAAAAAAAAAAAAA